>JAWLRI010000181.1:72122-163226 GCA_034781795.1 Crypturellus tataupa
ACCTCTGTGAAATACACATCAGTGCTCTATGAAAATACTGATATCATCTTAAGCATTGGTTACAGAAATTTAAAACCGTCTACAAAGACAAATGTGGTGAATTCTGGGGCGTACCAGCACTCTGGTGCTGAGGTGTGGTGGCCAGCCCTGTGGGACACTCCATTTCACCTGCTGTCTCAGGTAGCAGCTACCACCAGGGCTGAGGAATCCTCCTTTCTTTTAAGGCTTTCCTGTCCCTGTCCTTTGGCAGTGCTCTGGATGATCTTGGATTGTCAGGGTGAAATCCACTTCCCCCAAAGCCCATAGAGAGTCAACAGGTTTGCCGAGTTCAGTGAAAACAGTTGGTCCTTCCATGTCAATACCAGGCAATCCATGTTGCTGCACTTTGCATCTGTCTCGGTCTTCTTTCCAGCACCTTTAAACAGGAGAGTTAAAAATTCTTATAAAATATTGAAGCTGTTCATTAATTAATGCGGATTTATTCTGCCATTGAACCACACTGGCCTTGCATGAAGAAAAATTCTGAAATGCTGGGGTCTTTGCTTAGGAAACCACAATGAGAGATGTGGAGGCTCTTCCCTCCCTTCCTTTTCCATCAGTTTGCTCAGCTTTCTTCCTCTCTCTCTTTTTATTTAATCCCCCTGACACAGACCCCTTTTTCTAGATGCTCCTGACACTTTGACAGACTCGGAGCATTTCCAGGTGACCTGTCCATCTCTTGTACTGTTCTTGTCATGATTTATCTGGATGAGAAAAAAAGTAAAGAGAAAAAAAGGCAAGAAGAAGAGAAATTAATTTTTACTGCCCTTGTCTCCTGGCCCTGAGAGCATGTTCCTCTCCGTGTCATTCAGCTTGGTGCTCTTTGCAGGGCAGGACGGGAGCTCTCCTGCCCATCACAGACTTTCTGAGGCCTGGTGGTCGTTGTGTCCTTCATGTGTGTGTGAAGAGGGAAGCTGTAAAGCCTCTTTAACCCGCACTGCTGTTGAGCCTTGTGTTGCTGATCACAGTAAATCAAACAGAGACAAAGGGACTTTTCCCCTTGCTTTAATATTTATTTGGCAGTGAATTTTTAATAGAGAGGCACTTTCACTTGTCATCCTGGGAATGACAAGTGGGCTGAAGAAGGGAAGGAATAAACATAGAGCAATGGATGCAGAGCACTGGGAAAGTGAGGGAAGTAAGTGGGAAAAGGAGCATAGAAAAGGAGAAGGGAAGAGGGGAGAAGAAGAGAGGGTGATATGCACTGCTGCATCTCTTTTTGAGAAATGTTCTCAGGGAGCAGCAGCTCAGAGCAGCCCCCTGCTTCTTCTTGTGCATTTACACTCATTGTCCCTCGCAGCAGGGAGCAGCCCACACACAGCAGGGAAGCAA
Organism: Crypturellus tataupa; assembly: GCA_034781795.1. Classification (NCBI taxonomy): domain Eukaryota; kingdom Metazoa; phylum Chordata; class Aves; order Tinamiformes; family Tinamidae; genus Crypturellus; species Crypturellus tataupa. The sequence continues at coordinate 73,494 of JAWLRI010000181.1, forward strand.
ACAGGCCTGGGAAAGAGTCTCTGACCCAGAGCACTGCTGCCCTCCCAGACTTCATTTCTCGTATTCAGCCTCTCCAGCAAAACAAATAAATTAACTGATGGTTTGTAGAGAAGCTGACTTGGCAAAAAAGTTGGTTCTGGTCCAAAATTTGGTGCTGTGTGTGTGACTGAGAGGATAGAGATGCTGCAGGGAGACAGATACAATGGACTAGATAAAGAGATGGTGTGGAGAGATATGGTAAGTGCTTTAGATAGATGACAAGAGTTAGATAGAGTGGATATATAGTTATAATTAAAGAGATAGATACTGTGAGTATATATAGGAAGATACTTTGGACAGAAATACTGCGAATAGATGCTGCAGGAAGAGGGATATTGTTACATAGACAGACAGTATCTGGAAGAGATGGATAAGGCAACAAATAATGCTACAACTAGGCACAGAAAGATTAATTCTGTTGATAAAAAAAATCTATAAATAAATGCTACAAAAAGATATTTCAGGTAGCCTGCCATCTCTGAATATTTGACACACGCATCTAAGAACCTGTATAGTAGTACCTCATCTAAAACAAAAGTAACTAAGCAGCTACTACATATGCATATGGTCATACTGGTAAACATTTAAGAGATGTTAGCAGCTGCAGCAACACTAGCTGTTCAGTACCTGACAGGAACATTATTGATGGTCTGGCAAGAGCATGGCAGAAAAGGCCAGGCCAGCAGGTGGACAGTTAAGGACTGAAGCAACATTGGCTAAGTAAATGGGAAAATAGAGTGTTTGGATTTCAGAGTCAGAAAAGGGACACAGTCCAGGTTTCAGTTTCAGATCTTTAATCCAGGTTTGCCAATGTTTCAAAATGGTTTTCAGGCTGACCTGGGCTGCCCTGCCACATGCTGCTCCTATAACCCCACAAGACCCTGTAAGGGAGAGTATTCCTGGCGCTCTTCAGTTTCCCTAGTGACCACAGGGAGCAGCCAGAAGTCCCAATGATGAGCGGTCCTGGCACCAACACAGAACGTCCTGTTCCCTTACATGCTTTGGGCAGGAGCTCTCCTCTACGTAGACATCTTTTCCTGCTGGAAAGTCAGGTTCACTCCAAACCTTGCAGACGCTCAACAGTTGTAAGGCACTTGCCAAGCTCAGCAGAATTGTTTTAGGCAAAAAAGACAAGATTCAGCTGTTGAGAGCCCTTCTGGAGCTCTTTGGATGCCACCAAAGTTCCTGCAGCGCGGTTTATCCTACGGCTGTGGGAGGCCAGGACACATGAGTGAGGGCCCTTGCCTGCATGAGACCTTTCCACGGCCGCGGGGTTGGTTCCGTCACACCTCAGGCCTCTCCTGAGGCTCGCAGGGGCCCCATTTCCATGCTGTATCCTGGCCTGAGGTACTCAGTATTCCTGTTAAGAGGACTTCTGGGCTGGTTACTGTTCTACTTGCCTTTGTAGCAGCCTTCCTACCCCGTGCTTCAGCAGGACCCCCCTCTGGGACAGCCAAGCCCCGCACCACTCAGGAAGCAGCCAGCCTCCTCGGCAGGACCATGCTGGGCACCCTCAGGGCTGATCCTGTGTGTGCTCTGCTCGGCCCACCCGTGTTGAGGACCCCACAGACGGTTCCTGATGCACTTCCAAGTCTCCTGGCACGCACCAGGGTTGGTTTCCTCATTCAGTTCATTTTCTCAATGACGTGAGCACCTCTGCTATGCAGGGCTGCAGGGGTGAAAAGGCAAACGTATTAACCTCAGCTTTTCCCCACCGTGCCCTCTTCACCATAATTAATGCCTCATAAGTCACTAACCACAACAGTTCAAATTTTTTTCTTGCCATTATAGGCATTATAAATCATTCGATCTAGCGTGTGCTTGTAAAGCTTGACAGACAACTCCTGCCTGGCCTCTTTCAGCCTGCTGTGGGTGCTGCCTTCACTCTCCAGATACTAGTTTGTAGAGAAGGAGAGGTTAGATGCAACCTTTAATGGCTTCCAATACCAAATTAAATGTGAAATTTGTGTTGAACTCGTACCACCCATTTGTAGTAATGGTGCTTAATGTTATCGTGAGAGAACCAAGTACTTTAGATAGTAGGTGCCAACTGAGTCTCATTTAGGAAGTCTTCCAAGGGCTCTTGGATATTACATGCTGGGAAGATGATTAAAACTCTGGCAGGTTAAATGAGAAGAATATTTTTGGTTTCCCCCTCTCCCCTTAATTTCAGTCTTTTAATAAGTTTCCATCTCCAAGGCTATATTTTGTAATAATAATTGTTTGTTATCAGTGGATGTTTTCCAGTACAGCAAAGATACCTAAATCCAAAGTCCCCAGCAGAGCAAATGGATAGGTCTGAGTTTAAGGAGTGTTAGGTTAATCCATCTCAAAGGACACCCTTTGTAAGAAGTGAAATGCTGGGCATTTCCTGACTCTAGGGAAGGACATGCCAAGCTTCTGAGGGGACAGACCTTAGAAGCAGCGAGCGAACAGCCAGCTAGGCAAGATTTTCTTGTTCGTTAGTTGTCTCCCCATAAAATTCTCTTGCATTGGACATTTCTACATCAGCCTGAGAAAGTGGAAGGAAGCCACTTTTTGGTTTGTTATGCCTGCGTTTCCTCACCTGCCATCGTATGTCTTTGGGTGAATTGCACACCCATTTTGCTGTGATGAATTCATCTTAATTGTGTGAGTGCGACAGAGAGTGTTTAATTGTGGTCTTTGTTCTCCTAGACACGTAGGAGACAGTTACAGCAAATACGTACGTGCCACAGAAAGGCAGCCAGCAGGATCTGTGCTGTCTTTCACTGCGACCTGCTGCTGAGGGCACAGTAAGGGTGCCTAAGGAGTACTCGGGATTAGTATGTGCAGCCTCTCGGACCTTTCTTGGCCGCTTTCCAAGCCCTGGGATTTCCCACAGCTGCTCGAGCAGATACTGCTCCTTAGGCACAGAATCACAGAATGGTTGAGGCTGAAAGGGACCTCTAGAGATAATCTAGTCCAACCCCCCCGGAGAACAAGGACACCTAGAGCACATGGCACAGGGTGGCATCCAGGCGGGATTTGAAGATCTCCACAGCCTCTCTGGGCCCCTCTCAGTGCCTGTATTTTGGACCATTCCTTACCATAGTTCCCGTCCATGACTCAGGTGCAAAAGGTTGACATGAAAAGTGCTGTAGATTCTCACTGGTATTGTGACTAAAATATTATCATTGCACAACACTCCTAGTTTACTAGCAAACCAAAAATTACTCTGAATATTAGAATTGGGGCTATTGGCCATTTATCTTTGTATTTAGAAGTAGAGCACTGTAGTTTCTGCCTCAGAAATGGCTGCAGAAGTCGTGGTGAATGATGCTGCTCAGGAGCTCAGCCGCTCCGCTGGGACGAGGCAGCATGGCTCTGTGCACACAAAGAGACCTTCCGCGGTGTAAATCAGCAACCCACTTCCCTCGCTGTCAGGAGACAATATGAGCTGTTTCAGGCTGTAAAGCCTATATGTAAAGTCAATGCGTGGTTGTTTAAAAACAGTTCATATTGTTGGAAAGACAGCAAGGTAGACAGATTGGTGGGTAAGCAATGGAGTGTAATAGCCCTGAGAAAACTGCTTTGTAAAGAGCTTTGATTCCTTGCAGGATAAAGCTGTATAATGTTGCCATCTTTCCTGTGCCTTTCTGGAGTATGGCACTTCACATACACTAAGTGTGTTACTTTGTCACCTGGACTGATATCTGCTCTAGTCCTCCTGTGCTTTGCGAACCTGCTTGTGGGAAGTATGAAGTTTTCAAACAAAGTTTTAGGCACAAGGTAACAACAGAAGTATAGATTTCTGAGGGAACCTTGGCAATGTTTCTTGAGAAGCTGCTTTTTGAGCTAGGCCGATAACCCATTTTGCCTCAGAGATGCCTTTTTTTTTTTTTTCTCCTTGATGCTGAATTGCCTGTATCACGCACCATTAAATCTGACACAGTTTATCTGCAGGTTGGCTGTGCAGAAAAGGAGAAAGTCCAGCACAGGCGTGACAAAATCTGAGTAAAGTCAGTGGCAGAACGACGGTGCTTCTGTCTCCAGTTCAGCTCTTCCCACTGCACAGCGAGCTTTGGTTCCTCAGCAGCACACGGTGCTTTTCTAAAGGGCTCTGTGTTACACTAGAAATGTTATTACAGAGGGCACCCACGTAAAACTAGTGCAGCACAGAAGTCCACAGAGAAAATGATTTCATCATGATTTGATGGAGGAGAGGGGGAAAAAATTTATCTTCACACTGCACAGTGGTCAGGAACCCCGTGTGTGTTCATGAATCTGATCTTTCCAAATGCATTTCCCCTGTAAAGTTTGTATGTAACTTCAAGCACTTGGGTTTCTCCTCTTTATACTGGCAATATGATTTTTGTGGGATTTTCCAAAGCCATTGGGGAAAATTCATCAGCCTAAATGACTAATGATCTGGTCTCTTCCTGGTATTTCTGTTCCTGGAAGACAGAACTCACCATGACAAGGGCAGATGTCACTTTATTTTGGTGCAGTAAACAGCAAAGAGGAAAACGAGGAGCTAGGAAAACAGAAACAGAAAGGCAAATGCCAAGAAATATGGCATCTCCAGACTAATGAGCTTTGGATGGCTGCAGAATGCACAAGTCCTCAGTCCTCCTTCCTCTAGCTGAACGTTCAGCTCTCGCTGCTGCTCCTGCTCAGGCCAGGCTGGTAACAGAAAACCTGGCAGCCGCAGCCCTTCTTTTCCCATCTGAATAATCTCCCCTTCACTTTTATGCCCGTGGTTGTTTTCATCACTGCAAGAATTATAATGTTTCTCTTTGAAATACGACCTGGCAGCTAATCCTTGCTATTACCGAGCGCCTCTCTGCTCCTGATGTCAGCAGGAGTCCTGCATCCTCATCACTCCTCCGGCTAAGCTCTGCGTTCCTGTCTGGCAGAATCACCAACAAACACTTCCTTCCTTAATGGATCTGGAGATTTGCTATTTTCTTTACTGAAATCTTGGTTTGCTGAGAGGAGGTTTTGGACCAGACCCACCAAAGTTATTAAGCACCTATTTTTCTTCCTGCTTTCTGTAGATAGAAAGGCATTTCCATGGAAGAGGCAATTAAATAGCTTTGCACCCTCATCCAGACTAGACAGATGGCAGAAGGCTTCAGAAACACCCTGGCTTTGCCACTGTACCATAACCCTGCATATGCAGAGTGATGTAGCCTGCTATCTGCACGTTATTGAGGAACAGGGCAAAGAGGAAAACGCGGTTTGCCCAAAGCAACCGTGACACTACATGGTGTAGGATCCACCTCGCTCAAACACAAGCGCAGGGTTTTAATGTCATGATTAAATTTTCCCTCAGTGCACGGTCTCACACATCTTTTCTTCCACTTACTGCACGCAAGAACTGACCTTTTATCATCTGTGGTTGTAAATCAGAAGGTGGTGTTAAATGCTCAGGGTGGTTCTCCGTGAAGTGATTGTTTCACGGCTGTGCAAGCTGTGCTCTAATTAGCTCCATCCGTCCAAATGCGCGTACCCTTTTGATGAAACGAATACTTTTGTCAGTTTACATTGCTGCAGCATTCACTCAGAATATGCTGGCTTCTGTAATATGTTAGTGCTCTTTTAAGAATTTTATTGGGCATTTATGTATGCATTTATAAATGCACACATGTAAATACACATACAGAAAAAATGAGATAATGTGATTGCAATTTTCAGGTAAAACACATAGAAGATTTTGACAGGCATTTGAAAATCAATTTTTACAAAATATTCAGAAAATACTGGTGTTAACAGGGATTTTTTTAAAAAATCCCCTGTTGGGAATTGATAGATGATGCAAGCTACAAATGGTTTTCTTTGAAAACAGCATCTCAGGGTTGTGCAGGTGAAACATTATTAAAAAATCCCCCCAAAACAGGAACAAAGAAAAATATTAGGAGATCTAATGTACAACAAATAGCAGTGGCAACTCTCATCTGTGCTTTGCTATGTTCTTTTCACAATGTGGTACCATCGCCTTAGATCACAGCAAATAGTTGTTTTTTCTTCTTTTCTCTGTTTACTGAGAGTCCCATGTTCCAGGCGGGTAGGTCCTTTGGGCAAGGAGAATCCCCCAAGCCCTGCATGATTTCTGAAGCCGGATGTCGCTGGTGCCTCTCTTTCATGTTAACCCCCTGAACCTCTTGTTTTTGTGGTATCCTAGACCACTAACATCCATCGCTGGGATTCCTGACAGATGCATTTTAAGAGCCGGGGAGAGCATAATGAAATATTTGCTGTTCTTCATGAAACATCTGGCGGGGCTCTGGCAAGATCAGGGAATTATCAACAGTTGCCATTTGTGTGCAGTATCTAGCATATTTCGGTAGCCGTAGTGGGGTCCACAGCATGTGCAAATCAACTGCAGAGCAGGTGAAGATGAGCAAGGCTTTGGACTCGGTTCCATATGGTGGTAAAGATATCACAGATCAGAATGTTTTGAGTGTGAGTGTTCAGATTTATTTATATCTAATTACATCTAAGGAAGATTTAGGATCAGTGCAGAGGCTGAAGGTTTTATCCTGGCTATATTATCAGTTATCTCTGATCACACATACTTCATCAGCTGTTTCTGCCATAAGCCCGGTTTTAATTTGCTATAAAGGCAAGATGGATTTTTCAGACCTTGTCTTCTCTGCCTTTTATTCTTATGCATGTAGATAAACTATTGACTAATCTCATTTGCTCTCACCAGGAAAGGATGACAGAACAAAAGCAACATGATAGTCTTGTAGCTTTTTACCCTATCATAAGTTTCTTAGACCAGCTGAAATGATCATACCTAGATTGAGCTGCATAACTCTTTTGGAGGAGTAGGATTTAGTGGATTTATTTTGGATTGGTTCCAGCAGGAACAGAGGACTTGGCAGATAGGAAGTATCTTTGAGCCATACTGACCAGAGGCCACTGGGACCTCTCAGGCTTCAGTGCTTCACCATCGTGCTGCACTTACGTTCTAGTCAACTCCCCATTGTTTGCAAAAGGCCCCCCCAAACTTTCTTCTTCTATGACCCTTAAGACAAAATTTTCCTAAGGACATTCTTTAAAAGCAGGAATCTCTACCTGATGCAACACCCTTGCACTTCTCAGGGCTCTCCAGCACCTTTATCATCCACTTAACTAGAGTTCAGGCCTTTTAGTCATGGTCACTGTTTCCCCATTTGAAGACACCTGAGTGTGAAAGCAAGAAGACCTGTGCGGAGGCATTTCTGAAACAGTCACAGCAGTTTCCTTTAGAAGGCATAACAATGAGGTAACTTTGTGTGGAATGGGAATACGTGCTTAATTCCCTAATGGGAATCTTATCTTCTCTTTTGCCATGTAGTTTTGGTTTTAGCTGCTAGTTTAAGCTCTCAAATAGCTGCTGTTTTCTAGACAACCATTTGTGCCTGCCAGTTGACTTCCTAATCTCTCTCAAGTCCTACTCGTATGTTCAAAATCCCCCTTTAGGTGACCTGCCCCTTTGTCAACACTTAGCTCAAGTCTAGACTCAAAGAGCTGATTTGCTCTGGTCAGTAGCCAGCTCTGCCCGAGATTACTTCCTCCTGAATGCAGCAGCGTTAAGGATCAGTGATCATCTATTGCTACCTCTCTGCTTGCGAGGGGACTGTCCCCTGAGACCGCCCGAGTCTTGTAATGAAAACTGTGCTCTGAATACAGAGCCAGCCATGTAGCTGTGTGGGTGTAGGTACGTAACGTCTGACTGTATGTGTGTGCATATGTATATCTGTCTAGCATGAAACACAAATAAAGGATGATAGTCTACTTTTTCTATGTGTATAGACATATATATAGACATATTTGCATGTATATACACACATACCTATATGTATCATAATAGAGAGTGAATAATCAGAATGGTTGTCAGCTAAAATATATTTTCTCACACTCACACAAACTTGTAACCAAGTGCTCCAGTGGGCATAGTGGTTGCAGTTTAGTCTTTTGCAGTAGCTGTTAATGCAGTCAGGTAGTTAGATGTCCACCTGACATCTGGAGTGCAAGCAGATATTTGCGCGCACAGTTATTTGGCCCAGAGAATACCCTGAGCATAAAACAGGTATGCAGCTCAAAGACAGTTTTGAAAAGTCTTGGCCATCTTAAAACATTTTGCTTTCAAAAAATGCAAATCCTTTAACTTGCTCAGAGAGAGCTAAGGGATTTATGTGCGGAATTTGGACTTTTGAAATGGAATATACAGAGCCAATTACAAAACCTGGATGTAGTCAGTGAAATGATGTAGATCAGCACCAAGGGGTGTGAGGACCCAGGAGAACCGGCATACCTCTCCCTTTCTTAACCCCAGCAGTGCAAAGATGCAGGATAGGAGCGAAAGTTGTTCTGTATTTTTTCCCTCTGCCAAAGGATGCCAACGTCTCAATTACTGGCTGCATCCAAAAGCAATTAGAAGAATTCCAATAATCATCCTCTACTGCTGTGGCTGGACTGCTAAGTATCATCAATAACATGATTTTCATTTTGAGAAGAAATTGCTTAGGGTAGAGATACTGTGAGAAAGGCTTCCAAACACGTTCCCGATCATATTTGCAGCAATTCTCACATTATTCAATATACTAGTGAGTTCCAGTAGTATTAATAAATGCCTTCCAACAGAGGGGGACTCAATTGCTTATTTTTTCATAGGTAGCTAAATCAAAATGTTACCAGTTTCAGGTGCATTATTTCTGACTCTTGGAGTGAAATCCAAACCGCTCCCTGGTAGATGGATATTCTCTCACATATTTTATGTCACTGTTCCTTCATTTCCTGCATTCACGTCCGATTGCTAAGGAATGTTGCAAGATCAGAATGAGACAGATTTTAAACCCTTTGCTGTTACTGCTTCACTGGAACTCACTATAAATTCCAGCATAAGGCTGCAAGGTAGCCCAAAGTAGCCGAACACAGAGACAAGGTTTCACAGGTACTTGCTGAATGAGCCCCTCCAGTTGATTTCAACAGCAGAGTGTGTTGGGCTACCAGCTTGCTGCTCCAGAGCTGACACTAAGTGACATCATTCCCCTAAATATCAAGTTTTAGCGCAGTATCTATCTACAAGGCAACTTTGCAGGCTGAGTCTGTGAATAGTCCGTGAGCTTATCTTGTGTCTTTCTTATAGGAGTCTTGCTTAAAACTTGAGTCTCAGGGCTTGAGCTTTGAGGTCCAGGAATCTGGCCTGAAGCTCAGGAACACAGTGCTGTGTAGATACAAGCAGGCAGGACTCATGTTCTCCTCAGGGATGTTTTGTGTTGATAAAGGAATCCTAGCAGAAGCCAGTGTTGGGTACCAATTACAGGTGAATAAAACTGTTTGTTCAACCAGCTGTGTGAAGTGGCTGAGGTTGACTGGTGAGATTGAATTTTAGCAAGTCATATAGTATGTCTGTGGAGATACAGACAGAGGGTGCCAAGCTCAAGCTTACCTTTAGGCTCATTTTTAACTAACTTCCTACTGTAGGCAAATGGGAACTGTAATTTGTACCCTGATTTAGCTTCTCAGTGTTGATGAGGGTGCAGCTGCCATATTCATATATCTTTTTAGGCAGCAGATTTACAGCATTTCGTGGAACGCTGCTTTAGCGTCTTGTCCAAGGCAGCTGCTGCGCTCTGTGGAGAAGGGTGTCATCACAGACCAAAGAGAATATACAATTCCATAAATCTATCCCTAAGGAACAGAAAAATTCTGTGATAGTTTGATGCTTTCATGTGTTTGTGCTGAAATGTGAATGTATTAAAAAAAATATGAAAACCTTGAACTGGTGAAGGGTGAGAGAAAGAAACCTAGTTATCTTTGGGATCTACATCAACTGCAATAGCTCCATTTTGTGGGTGACTTGCAACCATCAGTTGCTTTTATTAATGCTTACAAGCCTACAGCCATGAGAATGCCAACGTCCCAATGTTAGCACTGCACTGATATATAGGTGGTTTCTCCATGAGGAAGAAATTAATGATTATTTCTAAGACTGAAGCCACAGCTTTTGGCTTCTCAACATCTTTTCTATCCTCCAAGTGTAAGGACCAGCCCCTGTGACTGTCATTGGTCGGTGTTAGAAACGTGCTGGGCTTTGATCTGAGATACCTGGAGCCCTGGAGGGTCATGCAGTGCCAAGATAGCCCTTCAGATGGGAGGACACAACCAGATGTCCCACCCCCAAGCTCCTCTTTCCCAGCAGGATCACAGCTTAGCCACTGAGGTGGCCTAATCCAGTGAAATGTCATTGCTCCTATTCATGCGAGGCTTTTTGGTTGCCCAAAGCATGTGCGGTGAGAGCCGGGAACCCTTCTTTCTCTCTGCCTTGAGAGTAGTCATTAGCCAGCTTCCTGCCAGCAAGGAGAATTAGAAGATCAATAGAGGGTTTCTGCTGGGCCAAAGGAAAACGCTGTCAGGGGCTAAATTGTTGCAAGCCTGAACGAACGTTAGGGGACAGCATTGGCCAGGAGTCGGTCTGTTTCATGCTCTTCATGCTCTCTATTTACAAGTTGTCTTCCCTTGTCTAAATAATAAAGACCCACTTGCTGCTTGCTGATCTAACTGGTGCACTCTACATCCATTTTTAATCGGGCCAAATCAATTATAAATATTACGAGCTGCAATTACCCTGGGAGCGCCTGAAAAACTAATTAGTACAAGTCCTAACGATGAATTGCACCTTTCTCTTGGCTATTTGCAGCAGGGAAAGAAAACAAAAAGAAAAACCACTTTCCTCCGAAAGACACCAAACATCTCCCAGCCAGAGCAAACAAAATTTAAGGCAGTTTTTAATGATACTCACACGGGTCATGGAAGGATGCACCATGGTGGGCTGAAAGCCAGGGCACCTGCCATTGCCTCGGGCCTAGCTTGTGTTTTCTTGGGAGGTGTTGCAGGATATAAATACTCTTTGCAAGGAGTCTTTGGAAAGGGAAGGCTCATGGGCACCTACAAAGTTCAGATCATTCTTGCTTACTGGGTAGCAACGGAGGCGGCTGACGCGATTGTCCTGTTGTGTCAGTGTGTAGCTGATCCCCTCCCTTGGCAAGGCCGGGGACTAAACAGGAATTCAAACCGTGTCTCATGTCTGGCTTTCTTTGAGCATGGGGAGAAGCCAGGCAGCTCTCTGGAGAGCTCCTGAATTGCCGAAGAGGCCTGGAGCGGCCTAACAGGGTCCTCTCAACACCTTGTAGCCAGGGAGTCACAACAGAACGGGCAGACTGAAAACCATCCTCCCTGGCAGCTTGTTGCTGTAGGAGCTGATGTGCTTGCCTAAAGGCATCGTAGGTATTTCATTTCTCTCCTAAAATAACGCTTTATGAAGCTATTACAGGCAGAATTGTATTCTGCTGCCTAAGATTTGTTTTTAAACTCATTACAAGATTTTGGAAGGAGTGCTCTTTTAATAAAACATATGAAGATTCGCCCTCCAGACATGTGATAACTGGTTCAGGAACTCACCAGGGACTCAAATCCTTGCTTGAGTTGAGAAAAAAAAACTTCCTTATTTCAAGTGAATACCATAATTGCTGAGAAACTGGACTGTTAGAATTGGACAAATTATTTTTTCTCCTGCTTTCTCCTTCCATGGGGAAATGTCTGAAATCTTGAAAATTTTTGTCAAAGCTATTTCCTGCATTATTGTGGTTTTGAACTGTATCATAGACACGCATGGCTCTGTACAGGGCCATGCACAGCTTCCAAAAGACTGGGTCAGATAATGATGGAGGGAAGGTTTAGGGGAGGGGAGAACACAACTACAGACAAGGATTATGCAGCCACTGGGTTGCTAAATTTTTGCCTTGAAGAAAGGATAAAGATGTGTTTTTTGGTTGATGTGTCAGCACAGGGAGTCACTAGTAGCTCCATGACCAGTAGTGTTCACCAGACTTAGAATTTTCCTCCCTGTTGGCTGCAGTTTTAACCACCCACTTCCTACTTTTAATCTGCAGAACTGCAGCAGGGTGAGCTGAGAGATCTGAAAAATAAAGAAAAAAAAGTCTGTTCCTTTCCTGCAGTATCACACTGCAACTGCCCAGCCTGTCAGATGAAGGTCAGGCAGCAGCCCTGAACAATAGGTAGAGATTTCCTAAGAGGGACAGTTGCCAGTGCCCATTCTTTCTAGGAGAAAAAAATAAAACACATTCTATTTTGAGCCAGTCAGTAAAATACAAGGAGAGTCACCTGCCAAACAAGTAATATGTGAGTGAAACAGCCCATAAAAGTCTTAGGAAATTTCTAGCTCCTCTCCTGTGCGTGCGCAGGTGAAGGAGAATGCGTGGAAGAGAGATCATCTGTCATCCCCAGGTAGAGCATGTGGAGAGGTTTTACCAAGCACAGGTACAGACTGGATTTTCTTCTGTGTGGTTCAGCAGGCCTGCTGCCTTCCAAGGCTTGTGCCCAGCTGTGATATAACAGGTAGGCGATTTAGAGTGAGAGGTTGGAGGCAAATACCTGCAGGTGTTTCCCACTCATAGCAGAAAGCTGTGGTATGCCGACACGTGGGGAAGCATGGGGCTCCCCTCTTCTCTTCCTATTAAGTCGGTGAGAAAGCAGAATTATTTTGCAGGATACCAAAGCTTGCTTGCTTTCTAAAACTAAGCAAACAAACAAACAAATACACCCACATGCAAAAGCAGAACTAATTAAGATCAAGTCGTATCTCAATAAATATGCAAATTAAAAATCAAAACAAAGAAATTCTATTTAGCACATCATAAAGTTGCAAATTGCTGTTGTGGCTCCCACCGGCTGCAATAGAGGAGGGCTGTGAGGCTGTAGGTTTTAAATTGGTAGACCAAGCAACGCGCATACTTTTTTCACTGAGATAGCTGGGGGTTTGGGGACTGTAGATATATTAACAGTTTTCCCTCCCCCTCTTCTGTACTGTGTCCACGTTCAGTGCTATTCATAGCCTGTATTTATCTTGGAGTTCTCTGATGTAATGTCATTGGCTTTCCTCTTCGTTTACCTTCTGTAAGACAACATCATTATTCTTCGGTAAATGTTTCATGTCTTTTGGGAATTTTGGGTTGATTGTTTCGGGGGGAGGATTTTTTTTGCAGCTTTAAAAACTCAGATAAAAAACATATAGAACCTGCTCCCAGCAAAAAACATTTTTACAGAGGGAAAGGAAAGAAAACCTCACCCATTTCTACTGTATGCAGTGGTCTAGAAGCTGCCGTTTCTACTCACCACCTCATTTCACTATTTGCTTTCTTCCCTAAGGGAGCAGGTCTGTGTGGTGCATGTGGAGAAGTAGCAAGAAATAACTTTGGCAGCTTCCCTAGAGTGTTTTGATCCTGCTCCCCACCACCTGCGTGGGGCCTTCTCTTCACCTTTTGAAGATCCTCCAACCTGCTGGCTTGAACTAGACCATCCATATTGCTTTGTTGTGTATTTTAAATCTTCCCCCAGCAGAAAGTGAGTTATTGGATGAAAAAAAATCCACATTATAGAGAGATGTAGCTATTGTGTAGAGTTTGCTAGTATGATAAAGAGCCTTTCAACTCTTAAGTCACCAGGGTCATTATAGCCTAACTTGGCAGTAAGAGAAAGCTGGTGCTGTTTATTTGCTGTTTGGTAGCTCAGAATGTGAATTGAGGTGGTGGCATCGATCCAGTTAGTAGTGGGTGTTTGTCCAAGTTAGAGAAACCACCAGTTAGCTCAGTATTAATTGGCTTGTTCATTCACAGTAACAGCAGAGGAGCTAAAGGCAGAACAAACTGGACAGAGATTTTTTTTCCTTATACCCAGAGGGGGTCCAGGCACATCCCTGAGATGAGAGAACCCCTCTCTGCAACATATCTGTGCAAGAATTGAATCTTCATCATCTTAGGGTTTCAAATACTGTGTATGTGGATTTATAGGCAGTGTGGTAGCAGCTGTCTTGTCAGGGAAAGCTAATAAATTCCATTGCAAAGGATTTATGCACATATACTGGCTTTCTAAAGACTTTATGTTTTTCCCTTCAGTCTTCAGCAAATGGTAGTTCTTTTGGTTTTTCTTTTTCCTTCTCTCATTATTATCTTTTAGATTTTCCTTCCATACTAAAGTGTTTTTGTTCTAAAAGTTATTTACCTCTTTTCCTTGAAAATGTAGTCCTAAAAACATTGAAGTAAGTGGTCAAAGCTGGAAGGTGCCCTGTTACTGGGTTTCCCAGTGTTTAAGTAAGTTGTAAGATTTTTATTAATTCTCATCGTGATAAAGCAGGTGTATAACTTTGGTTCCTAGGTTGCAAACTGAGCTGTGTTTCCTTCTTTAAGGTATCAGCGCGCTGGGTGGTAGCTGTGTCCTGTCCCGGTGGCACTAGCAGCTCCACCCAAAACATGCAAGGGCAGTATGGAAAGTAATTTGTTTTGGTCCTTTCTGATTGCAAACCAGTAACGGCAGAGCTCGTAAATGAAAATATCTAGTTCCCTTGAGTTTAGGTGGCTTTGAACATTGTAAGGGGTACTTGATACCATTATAGTACATGTTGTGGGGGGGGAAAAAAAAAGAGACAAATCAAATGCAATGAGAGGTCAGACTCAGCAGAGCCCACTGTTTGTTAATGTTGCGCTGGGAGGGTTGTCCTGGTTTTTGTTGGTTTGGTTCATGTCACATATTTGATTTCAGTTTGAGTTCCTCCTGACCTAGATTTCTGGGCAGACTGAAGTGCAGCCAGAAACTGTAAAAATGCATAATTATTCATTTATTTATTTTTAAACTGTACAGCTCTATTAAGCTTTCAGAGGATACTTTATACCCTGCCTTTGAAGTAAACTAAGCCAGAGATCAGCCAGAGAAGGAGGAGTGGGTTGAAAGTGCTCGTGTCTGTTTGCAGAATAGCAGTGCACAATTAAGATCTGGTTTCTCAATGCTAGGAAAGTCATACACTTTTTTTGGAGTGCAGAGAAGAGACAAAAGAGATCAGTGTGTCCAAGAGCAATACTTTACACCTCTGGTATGTTCTGAAACCTCAGATGCTGGCACTGCTGTGAAACAGCTGAGAGCTAGAAGATTATTGCGGTTACTGACATGTAAATGAGCAGACCACACATTAAAGCTGTGTATACTGCATCTGCCAAGTCATTCATTCTCCCCAACTTGGGACAAATTAGAAACTCTGGCCCAGTGGTGGAAGATTATTATTCCTTTCCCAGTCCCCCAAAGCCATACATTTTCCTGCTTGGAGTCTGACTGAAACTGTTGACCTGGAGGTGGAAAACAGTATCTGTCCCCCTGATTCATCCATATTCTGACCTAGGCTGCATTGAAACTACCGACTATTTTCTGATCTCAAAAAACCCACCTAGCTGCCCTCCCAGGCCAAGGGCCAAATTGGAACTAGACAGGTAGAATAAAGGTCTTATCCTCCAAGGCCACATAGTCCAGCAGTTGCTCTTCTATCGTAAATATAAAATTAGCCTAACTTAATACAAAATGTATTGAGAATAAATATGTGAAGAAAGACTATGACCATTCCTGTAAGTAAATGACAGGAGACTAAGATGGTGTAACCTGCCTTTCTGAGAGCTATACGAAGGAGCTGTGACATCATTTTAGAGTCTTTCCAGAGTTATTCAGACTTGCCTCTGACTTTGACCCTCCTTCATGAAGTTGTGTGACCAAAAACTGTTCATGTTTCCTTCCAAAGCAGTTGCCCTCCATGGAGTCACTGCACTGAGAGTTCCCCGAGCCTCTCTCCGTTTTCCATTTACACTGCCTCTTGTTAGGAGTCCAGAACAGGAGGCAAAGATGCCAAAGTGCTTCATCTGCCTGGATTAATTAGGTTCTACATTTAATGTGGAACCTCAGCAAGGTGAATAATGGTTAAACCAGGAACCTTGTGGTAACTAAATACCTCCTCTTCCCCTCTCATGTATTTCAGCCTCTTTAACCATGTAAGCACCTCAAGACAGGAATGGTGGTGTCTGTATATAAAGAACTGCACTTTTGCATAAGGAATAGAAATAATAATAACGATAACAATAATAAATGTTTCTCCTATGAAGTAGGTAGTAGCATTCTTCTTCATTTTACAGATGGCAAAACATACACAAAGACATATAAGATGTTGCTTAGTGTTATCTCATGCCTCATTAGCAGAGCCAGGATTGAACCCAGGGAATGCATTTCCCATTTCTTGCTCTTCCCACTAGATACAAGCACCCCCTTTTAATGACTTTTAACAACTCTTTCTTGTGATTTTCTTCTGCAGAAACAGCAGCAACATCAGCCTGGAGACTGATGACGAACCTCCTTGTGTGGAAGAAATAGATTATAATACTGACAGCTGCTCTGATGGTGAAGGTGACTTCTCAGAGCTAGACAAGGAGATCCAGGAGGCCCTGACACAAGGGGAAGGAGAGGCAGAAGGTGAGGAGGTGACCACGGGGCAGACGTGCAGCTCCAGGGTCCTCAGAGGGCTCTGTACCTCCAACCAGCCAGCAGACAACACTCCGTCTCTGCCTCTGCGTTCGGTCCCGCTTGGGATGTACAGTGGGTTTGAGAGCAGCAAGGCATGAGGAGGCCTTTGACCTGCCCAGCGACAAGCCTATGTGTTAGTGTCATGCTCGTCTTTTTACCAGCTTCAGCATCCTCCCCTGCTGTGTTGTTTCAATTCAGCATGGAAAATTGACTACATGTTTGTATAATTTATGTACATTATCTTGAGAGAAGGACTCCTTATCCTTTGTACACAAAGTGGAGTGAGGGGCTGCTGGCCCAGATGGAGCTACCTGAGGAGGTGAGCCATTCCTAAACATAATCCCCAGCTCAGTGACTGCCTGTAGTTTATTAGTATGTGGCGTCCTTGTCCTGAGGAATGGTCTTCTGAATGGCCAAGAAAGAAGAGATGATGACCCTCATCCCAATTTAGGCTTTTATTGTGGACATCAGCCTTTGTCTACAGAACCTGGAAGGATGGCACTTTCTGAGGCCTTTGCTTAGAGCTGTCTGCTACCATTCATTTGTCTCGAGCTGTAGAGCACATGTCTGATTGCTGTCTGATCAGAATTTTGACAAGTGTCTTCAACAGGCTTTGGATCACACCGCAGTTGTGTCTGAGCTAGTCATATCTTGGCAACAGTCTGAGGAACTCGCCGTGCCCTACCAAGGAGTGCGCCAATGACAATGCAGAGCAGCTCCTCAGCTGCAGAAAATCAGTGCTGGGTTGACTACAGTCAGGAAATACTGCTGGCCATTCATTTTATTCTCATTTTATCCTCTGTTGTCGCTGTAAAATGTGATATTTACAAATATCTCTGGAAACCTGGGCTAAATTCACTGCACTAAAATGAACTTGTCCACCATGATCTTAGCTGAGTATTTTTATGCTTGAACCAGTTGGGCCCAAGTACAGAATTTGCATCACAGAGCCTGTGAAATGACGCTTTCACTATGAGATACCCTTCCAGCAAGATGTGCTGAGAACAATTACAGCAGTTCATCCTGACAACTAGAGCTAATATTTAAAGACTATTGAGAGTGAGAGGAGTTTGGGGTGTTTCCAGGAGAAAACATGTTCTCTGGAAGTAACTGGGAGTCATCCCATACCCAGCAATGGATTAGTGATGGTGACAATTTCCAAAAGTGAATTTGGCCCAAGTATCACTGCAGTGACAGATTATTTTTTGTTTTATTATGATACCACTGCAGAAAACTAGACCTGGTTACAGGACCCCATTTATGCCGGATAGCAGTGTAGTAGAAGAGATCACAGGCAGAGGTTGTCTAGCTCACTGTCTTTCAGTGACTCGCAGAAGTGGGACAGGACTGGGACAGAACAACTTCTCTTCTGAGCCTCAAATAGAAAAAAGATATTTTTCTTTAAAATTGTGTGCAAACACAGATCCTGATTCTATAAAACCATCTGTTCTGGGGAACAGGTAATAAAGAAGTGTCTTTGCAGTCCGAGCCTCACCAGCATTGGGGTTCACCTGCCTTCAGTGTTATATGGGTGCCAAAAGGAGTAGAGATGTGGCATTTTGAACCTCAGCACTGACAGAGAGCCAACTGTGTGCCCGAGGTCCCTGAGCATGAAGGCCACATCACCGTGTCTCACTTTTCATGTTGCCTGAATTTCTTGTGTGTCCTCGACTGCTACTGCACGTGGGGAACTACTTTAAACCTATATGGAGTTGGCTGCATTCTGCAAGAGTCTCACAACTCTAGCACTGGTTTCTTTATGAGGCTCAGGAAAGAGGAGGAACATACAGTGTGTGACAGATTTGCAGCTTACACAGCCATCGTTGTCAGTGATTATTATTATCATTACTTGAATGTGTGGCTAAAAGTACTGTGTCATCCTGCCATCTGTATGCTGTCTGTGCAGAGAATTCCTGGTAAAGACTGAGATTTCTTCTGATATATGGCCAAGCATCTTTCTCCCAGACTATCTAAATGCAGTTTCCCAGCAGGAGTTTGCACTTGGGAGGAACAGTTTCTTCTTGTGCTGCTGAAGTTTCGGTATCCAGGTGTTTTAACATCTTAGCTAGCACACAGCAGCTCTGGTTCTCACTTTGTAATGCTGCTCAAAAGACAGGCAGCTTGGGTCCTTATAAACTGAACTTCTTAATCTGAACTAATTCATTAGCTGTGGTGTGTTCTCTGTACAGATGTCCTGTTCTGCTGCCTTTGCTGTGGAGCTTGTTGCACATAGTACTGAATTTTCCTAGAAGAGTTGCTCACAGGAAGGGACACGAAAGAAGTAAAACAGGTGTTCTCATTATGATAGTTTGTACAACATTGCTTGAAAGCTTATTAATAAAAGAGGATATATGGGCCTAGTTAACGTCAAAATCCAGCATTTGTATGCATGACAAAACACCCTCATTCTGCTAGATCCTGGTTGCAGCATGCACAGGCCATGCTGTAGGATCTTCTGGATTCAGCGCAGCCCCAGGACGCAGTGCAGAAAATACTGCTGTGCACGGATGTAAGTGTAGATGTGCATGTACACACAGAGCCCTGCGCTTTCTCTCTGCATCGAGTACCAGTGTCCTGCCAGAGCAATAGCAGAATGATGCCCACCAAGGCTTGCTGATGCACATCTTCCCATCAAAAAGGAAAATACATTTTCTTAAATCAGCACTTTTCTTAATGCCACCTCTATAATTTGACTGTAAATATTATGGACCAGTTGCAACCTTATAGCTCTTTCATTTTGAAGTTCTTACACTAGGGAGAATCTGGTTCAATGGAGAAATTCGGCCTTAATTACAATTTATTGTATCTGCAGACTGAGAGAGAATTGCACTAGTAAGTGTAGGAGATGCCGACTCCGTGGAGGTGTGAGCCAAATGCTTAGGGGCAGTAGCCACTGTCGTTCAGATCCCTCCTAACTCAGAGCAGTGCTAGGAGGCACAGCAGGTAGAAAGAGCTGGCAAAGATGCTGTCAACATCAAGTGGACCAAAGTGTCCCTTCATAGCAACTACTGTACAGAAGCTGCTGTGCAACATGGAGAGATGGTCCGAGGAGGTTGGGCACCTTCCCTGGTTTGTGCCAGAGTGCCAGCAAGCAGTGAGGACGTTGGCGGAGGTGACAACAAGGCGAGCCCACCACCCCAAGGTAAGCGACTTGTTACTGGTAAGGTGGGAGGTGAGAAAAGGTAGCTAAAGAGTTTGGTGATGAACCAGCTGGGAATGGCATATCATTTTCCCGCTTCTCCGTGTCTTCCAAGAGCTTCTCCAGGAAGCAGAGGCTCTTCTTCTTTTGACAGGCCTCTAGAGGTCAGGCGAGGGCCTCCGCTGCGCCCCGCTCTCTCGTTATTAAAATTCTCCCTGAGTCATGGTAATTAAGCAGAACTAGGCTCTGCACAGAAGAACGGAAGTGCATTGACTTTAATAAAACAGAGTGTAAAACAACTTTAGATTAACTCCAGCCTTGTTTATTCTTGCACACTTGTAATTCTGGTTTGGTATTTCCCTAGTGAATGGGGCCGTTGTCCCCCGCACTGAGGCACGTCACCTCACTTGAGCCCGCTAAGTACTGAGCAGGGAGGCCAGTGCCTTTTCCTGCTTTCACTAACTAATCCCCCCAAATTTGGAAACAGCTGATGGCAAAAGGGAGGAGGAGAGAGAAGTCTCCCTGCTCCCCACTGTTGTCATTCCTCAAGAGTCAGCAAGGCTGTCAGGTTGAGACGCAAGCCAAACATTTCCATAATGCCCAGTAGAGAGGGCGTCCTGGAGGCACTTGGATAGTCTGCCGTGCTGCTAAAGCAATGCTGGTTTCCTGCCAGGCACATTAACTTTTTTTACTGATGGCTTTTGTCTCCGTGGCTCTCTTAGTGGCTGTGAATAGCTGCGCTCTCCCTGCTCCCTCCTGCACGCTTTACATGCCCGGGTAGACGATGCGGCCGGAGCGGGGCTCACACTGCTGCCTCTGTCTCCTCCGCCTCCTGCCAGCTCACCGGCTGGCTGGGCCGCCCTCGCCCTTTCCCATCGGAGGCGGCGATCCTATGGGTGCCTTGCCATGCCTGGTGAAACACCCGCCCGTGTAAGCCCTTGGCCTAAAACTAAATAATTAAACAATAAAAATAAAAAAGAATCAAGTCAGCAAACTGAAGGAAGGACAAAATCTAATTAGTTTGATCCACTGTTTGTTATGAGGCTGTCAGGCTGCTCTGTCCCCTGGTTTTACAGCACTCTGGAAAATAACCGTTACAATAATAATAATAAACAGCCGTGCACTGGGTTGGTTTTGAAGCAAGCGGGAAATGGGGAGAGGAGAGAGCAGCTCTGCTGCTTGTTCCCCTCTGCCAGAGAGCGGGCAGGCAGGTGTTGGTGATTTCTGCTGTCGTATCTGTCCTTGAACAAGAGCATTGCCCCCATCTGTCACACAGAGGCAGAAAGTGTGAGGGGGCGACTGCTCAGCAGCCGGCTTAGGACACTCGGGTTGTGGTTCCTGATCTGCACAGATTCCCCGCGTGCGCTCGGCCACGTCAGGTAGCCTCAGCTCCCGGCCTTAGTTCCTACGTGACGTGGGAATAGGGCTTCGATTCCTCACCGTAGGGCGCACGTGGCGGTAGTTGTGTGTGCAGGGTAGACAGGGATGGAAAGAAACAAGGATATAAAATAAACTAAGTGTTTGTACCACACTGATCTCAGCAACTGCCAGCTGAGGGTTACTGCTTGCAAAGGAGCGTGGTTCTTGTCATCACCACTCTCCACTTCAGTGAGGTACCAACGGTGGTGCTTTTTTAGGCTGTTTCTCTTTTAACAGTGATGGATAATTAAAAAAGTCTCTCCTAGCTGGTTGCTAATCAGCCTGTCCTGTCCTGTGGCCTTGTCTTCACACCAGTGAGTGCAGTGCAAATTTTCACGCTGATTGCAGTGAGAGCAGGATAAGCCTGTGTTTGACAGCTGTCCTATGGCTGGTTGCGCAGGGGACCCAGCTGAGCTGGGAGGCAGAAGTCTCTGTCTGTAGACACCGTGCAAAAGCTGAGAGAGCTAGAGACTCAGACCAAGTAATCGCAGCAGGAAAGGGTGAAAGTGAAGGCTAAATTAAAGGGGGAATAAAAACTAAATCAAAAGAGAGGAAGGAGGATTCACGGTATAGGGAAAAGATGAAAAGAACAGAGAGGAACAGCAATAGAGGGCACTTGGAGGAGACAGGCAGAGAAATGGGAGAATTGTTCCTATCTGTGTTCGCTTCTCTGTCCTCTGATAGTGTGTCAGTATTAACACTACCAAGAAACAACTCTCTCTGCTATAGAATAAATCTGCCACTGTATTCCCCACTCCATAAACGGCAGCCAAGTCTGTATCCTCAGCGCCGTATTGTGTGTTCAGAGAGTACTTTTCATGATGTTTAAGTCTGTATCATTGCTGGCCTTTGGTTTCCTCTCTAGGGACTCACATTCTTAGGTTCTGGAAGATCCATGGCATATTATTGTTGATGCAGCAGTTTGTGGCTATTTTCCTTGCTTTTTCTTCGCTCTGCCTCTTTTATTACTCTTTGAAGAAGTGGAATGGAGAGAAATGAAGGACATGAACAGGAGGCAGTGAACGAGGAAGGAGGAGGCAGAAAGAAGTGTCCCGCTCTTTGAAGACCTATAGCAAGATGGCAACGCAGCTGCTGGCATTGTGAGTTTTGTTAGCCACTGATTCACCTCTTTGTAGCCACACAGAGACCAGCAAGAGAGGAAGACAAATCTACCACTAAAAAACAACCAGGCATTGGATGTCCTGGAAATAATTCCAGTCCCAGTAAACAGCCACTGCCTTTGGCTAACTGAGCTCTGGGCACCAAGGCTGGGTCCTGCTGAGTCCTCACCAGCTGAGGTAATTGCAGTCACAACCCTCTGTCTTGCCTCCTTGCTTCTAAATGTGTTTATAAATGCCTGCCTGAAGTCAGTGTGAATGATTTTTGGTGTATGTCCTGGCAGTTCAAGTACGGATCTGAAATAGTTCCCTGGCTTTGCAAAAAAAAAAAAAAATCCTCAAAAAGATATTTAGCTTTTGTATGTCTACTTCCCCATCTATAAAATGGAGCTACTAATACTGGTTACTGGTGAAAGGGATCACAATAGGGCTTGAATCATCAGCATATGACACATTATGAAATCCTCTGAGAAGGCAGATGGGAAGGAATTACATCCTGATATTTGTTCTGAGCACGGTCATTCAAATTCCGTCCTTACCCCAAGGAGCTTCCTCCATGTACCTGCTATCACTGAAGCAGGAAAATCCTGTCCCTCGCTGTAATCATTTCTACCTGTTCCTGGGGCAATTGTGTCTCCTTTGGTTTATGCAGAAGGTGGCACAAATGGGGCGAGTAAGTCTTTAAGGTGAGCGCACGGGACAGACAAAAGGGCTTTGTATCCTTTGACACCAAGGAAGCAGTGTGTTGGTCAGAGAGCTGGGAAAATGGGAAATTTAATAATGGTGAAGAAGAGAGACTTGGGAGAATAATGGGTCTACCTGGTAAACAACTGAAAGATCTCTGCACAAGTGCCAGAAGTATAAGGGCTAAACAAGAAAAACGTAAACCTTAGTACATATACCAACCTATAAATTATTCGGCTTCCCAGACATATGGAAAAGAGAAAGTAGGAACAGCAGAGTTAGGATTAATTGACTGTGAAGCATTAGGGAATGGGTAGGTTGGGTCAAGGAAAGAGGAATTAGGCCAACAAGCACTGACGGATAGAGACTAGAGCAGAGCTACAAGATATCCTAAGGCAAGGACAACAATGGAGGAAATGTAATACCACTAAAAGTGTGAGAGGAACTCATTAATGCCTTAAAAAGAATTGCTTAAAAAGTAGAAACAAAAGACCATGATGAGGAATAGAGGAGAATGAGACCAAAGCATATGTGGATGATATCAGAAAGTCTTGGCCCACAGTGAGGTGCAAGTGGCTGGGAACATACAGTGCAAGAGAAAGAAATCCTATAATTATGTTAAAAGATGCATTTTATACCACAAAAGTAAAACACATAAGAGGTCATGTGGAGGATTGGAATAGTTGGCCTTTTAAAAACCACCTGCCACCAAAGCAGTTGCTACTAGTTACACAACAGAAGTTGTGCTGAAACAGGGATGGGACTAGACCAGAACAAAGGGGTGCAAATTAAAGAGTATTTACACTGAATAAAAGTGAACTCAAATAGTTGAATCCAAGGGAATTCCCTTCAGATATGCCAGCCAGTGCAATCTTTGAACAGTTAGGAATGGACTTCAAGTGCCTATATCATATTAAGAAGGTTCTGCAGTCTAGAGAAGGGCAAACAGTATTTGTGAAGGGGGTGGGGGGAAGGAGAACCAAGAAAATTGTAGATCAGCCACCTAAGCCAATTGCTTGGAGAGAAACCTCAACAATCAATTCATTAGCGGCTATGGGATAAGAGAGTGGCAAAAGACAGTTGACATGGATTTGTAAAAGTGATTTAATTTCCTTCCTTTATTGACTATATAGCTTACAGGATAAGGCAGAAGTAAGGTGTGTTTTTATTTTAGGAATGCTTTCAATACTGTCTGTCATGACATTTTTGTAAGGAGCTAAGAAAATACAGCATATATGTTAAGATAGCACTGTTAATATAGCACTGTTAATATAGCACTGTTAAGATAGGGGTATACTGTTTCGAAAATTATTCATAAAGGCTGGGCTTTGTCTCCACTAAATTTAGCCTTCTGAAATTTAAGTATCTAGTCTAAATTATTCCATTTAAAGAGAGTCATTATAGAGAGGGTCTATATCCCTTCCAAAGGAAAGGTCTCTAAGATGCATGGAAAGGATTCTTTGTGGAGGTACTTCTTCTATTAACTGTTGGCGGAAGCTAGAAAAGCAGCTTGGGCTGGAGAGCTAGCTTTAATCCCACCCCCAAATCGTATCCAAGTCACACTTGTTTGTAGGGCATTATTTTGTTTGAACACTTGGGATTACCAGTACCAGGGAGAATACACTGATTTTTTTCATGTATTTTAGACCCTCTCACACACCTCTCTGCCAACACACCTCAGCATGTGCCAGCATCATCCATAGTCTTGCCCATGTAGGATTCTGCTTCCCCACCTGCCCCTCCAGAGCTGAACGCAGTCAGTGTTGGTGATGTGTGTCCCAAGGGTCCCCAAAGGAGCCCAGGATCACAGCGTAGACCTCCCTGGTGGCTGATGTGCAGATGCCAAGAGCCCGGTGTGCAAAGCGCGCCCGGCAGCCCCGCGCCAGATGGCCGACCCGCTCGCAGCGTGAGAGCTGCTTCGTGCTTCTTAGCTTTGCTGGTGCGGAGAGAACATTTTGAACTGGGTAAACCTTATAACCTTGTATCACTGGCACACGAACAGCAGCAGCACGCTGTTGAACATAATAACAGGAGGGAAATCGCTGTAGAATTAAATAAGAATTTAAATCTTAGGGTTCACAGCTCAGAGCAGGAGGCTTTAGCTTTGTTATTTACAGGAATTGGTTGAGTCATATTTGAGAGAATGATGGATAACATTTATTCTTTCCTGACTGTGGTTGAATAAATTATTTGCCAATAATTTTATCTATGATTTGGCCAGTTCTGGCTGCTTCCTCTAATGTGTGTGTTGTAGGAACACTAGCTGGATTCTGGATGCGTGTGCAGCATATCTAGTCCTTGGCATCTAGCCGTGAATTTATTCCCCAAAGACAATTTTCAACGAGATTTACCCTAGAGCAACTGTATGCAGAGTTTGATCTGTCATATTCAGAATGATTCATTTTTCACCTCATCAAGTAGGAAGAGAGGAGGGAAAAAGAGAAAGGGAAGGTTATTCCATTCTTCACAACAAACACTCATCTTCAAAGTCTCAGCTGCCACAGAGCGGTACCCGGCTGCCCACCGAGGGACACTACAAATGTTGCTTGGCAACCCCACGCCATGGATGGGAGGCTCAGCATCACTCGGAGACACGGAGACGGAGGGAAGGAGACAGCAGCACAGCAGGACACTTGCTCCTGTCTGGCCCAGTCACAAATGCCCCGGTCACAGCCACCACTCATGGCCGGTAATTGTCATCGGATCTGGCCCACTAAGTCCTTTCTGCTGAGTGGGAGAATAACTGCAGTTCATAAATGGTGAAGAGTCCCTTACCTACTCCCCAGGAGCAAAGAGACTTCGGGTCTATTAATATCCTGAAGGTCACTGAATTCTTCCTCGCACAGCTAGCTGCGAGCAAACCTTCAATGGCTCAGAGGTGCAGCTTGATTAAATACCTGGAGGGATCAGGAGAGAAATCACTGCTGTGCAGCACTGCACAGCTGCCTTGGCACCTTGCTGGAAGTATCAAGCCCTTGGTATAGAGCTTTTGCAGCCCTGATGGTCTGAGGATATTAGAGAAGCCAAGTTTGCAGGAGGAGGCAATAGCTTTATTCTGCCAGTTGTTAAAACCGAAAGCAGAGAAGTTTTCAGGCACAGTATTTCTTCCTCAGTTTTGTCACTGTTGAAAGTTAAATGCAACAGCCTGACCTCACGGAGTAAATCCTGTGTGGCTAGAATGCTAACACATGTTGCCAAACTCCTAAATATTTTCAGCATTTAGCACCGGTGGAATATTTTCTTATTTATGTGGGCCTACAGAGAGGAAAAAATAAATCTGTCTCAATGAGGACATGAGGAGCAAGAGATCATTAAGAAACTTCTTGTGAAATCTAGTAAAAATGGGATTTGGGGTGCAAAAGAATATTCTGTTTCAAGCTAGAAGTTTTGCTTTGCTCAGCACTAATCTGAGGAGAATGGTGCCCATTTTTCTCTGATTTTGTGCAACATTAGACTGGCCATTTTTAAACTGTGAAATCTAAACATTTTGGAGCAAGAAGAGATGCTTCTATAGAACTTGCTTTTCCTAACTACTTAGAACTGCAACAATCCAAGAATTTTGTTTATAGAAAGTGTCCAGACTCCTGCAGTTTGCTTGTTATCAAAAATCTTTATTTAAAACTCCCAACCACCTTGTGTAGTCAATGTATCTGAAATCCTCCCTGTTGTTCTGCATTAGGGTTTTTGAGCTGCATACTTTCTTGGAAGTTTTTAGATAAAATAGACTATTTCTATTTTCTTGTGTGTATTAGAAATAGGTTTTCTACTTAGGCAAGCTCTTTTCTGGATCTTCCTGCCCACTGCAGTGTACCTTATCTTGAAACAGCCACTCAACTCTTCTTTTTCCCCCAAGTTAGGACTCTTCTGCCCAGTTCAGAGTTTTCTCCCCATTGCCTCGCTCCCCAAACGCAGGCCTCAGTAGGTTCACAGTTTTATTGCAGAGCCAGCTGCTTCCACCTTCTATTTTTTCTGGGCTCCTGAAGTCATGATGGACGCTTTGATGGACAGGCTCTTGCCCCAGATAGAACTGCCTTGAAAAACCATGCAATTTAACTTCTTTCTACAAGAAAGTAGTCTCTTTTTTCTTCCTCCTATGTAAATAATTCAATGTTTCACAAATAATTGTTTGAGACTTTGCCACTGTAAATTCTTTTCCTTTTTTTGTTATCTTTTCTCTTAAAGAAGTTGAAACAATTACATGACATTTCCTGAGGAGATTCCTTTTCACTGTGTAGCACACTGAGTCCTATCCTGCTCTTCCTCACTGAGATTTTCTGCTGCCTAAATTCAGCTGAGCTCACTGGAGTCCTGCCTGATTTATTACCAGAGTAAATCAAAACAGATTGTGATTCTGCTTCTCTTCTCCTTCTCCGCTCTCCTTCCTTCCTTCTCCAAAGCACCCTGGGGAACACAGATCCCAACACTCAGGTTCGAGGGCAACACACAGTCACTTTCCATCGAGTCTTCCTGTGCAGACCACTTGGCCCCTGGCTGTATTTGGGCATTTGGCCCTGCCTCAGCAGTGGGGCAAGAACTTCTTCCTTCAGTAGAAGGAAGAAGGAGGAGACTAGAGGCAAGACTCTTTCTTCGGCAGAGTTCAACCTGTCCTCAAAATGACCATCTTTTGACATAAACATATGAGATGGAGAGTTCTCTTGAGTTCTCCACTGAAATAAATAAAAGACCGTTCACCCATCACTGATCAACATATGTGCTGTCCTACTCTTTCTTTCATTCGGTATCTACCTGCTTTACTCACCTTCCACTCACCCCTCCAGCCTCGCCGTCACACCAACACGTGCCTATATCTGTATATCTAGTCACTCGTGTCACAGCTGCTTCACTTAGCTTTGGGTTTCAAGCTGACATCCTGCATGCAACGTCAAATGGAAACCAGAAAGAGCAGGTTGGGATTTAGATGGCAGCCGTGTTTCTAATTCTGTGGCTTCCTGTAGCTTTCAGTCTTCCCCCCAGAGGCATTTCCCTTGAAGCTCGTGCCCTCTCATCCTTTCTCTCCCTGCCTTTCACAGGCACAGGGAAGAGGGCCGAGGAAAGCCTCGCTTCTGTGAACGAGCGGGCCATGCTGGTGCCTCAGTGGGTAGGAGGCCGGAGCCGGACCTGCTGCTGCACTCCAGAGTGATAATACCTTTTCAAAAAAATAATTGCCTTTGATTAAAATGTAAGGGCACCATTTTCTTTTTGTTGTTGTCATTAATGAGGGCTGCAGGCTATGGGCCTTTGAAGTGTTTTCTTTTGGCTCATCTCCCTGGTCTTTCTTCCTTTTATTTTTTTCCTTCCCTTTTTTTTTTAATTCTCTCAATTATCTGCCCTTTCCAGCTCCGAGTGAGATTTGTTAATTCTCACATGCTTGCAAAGCCCTGCCTGGCACACTGCGGTACCTGGCGGCTCTAAACGGGCAGCCGGTCGCGGGAGCAGCAGAGCGGCAGCGCATCCCCCTCATTAGCCGTCTGACCCCTGGCTGGCCGCTCCAGAGGGGAAGAGGGGAAAACTGTGCCGCTACCTTGCCAGAACGCTTGGTCTCCTCTACAGAAATGCACTCACCAAGGCATGAATGAACGCGCTCTTGTATTTAATTAAGACTATCCAAGACTATTTTATTTGCCATCTCGGGCCTTTATAAGCTAATGGACTCCTCTACGTCAGCTAACCTTGAAGTTACTTTTCTGTTTTCCAGCCTATGGGTGAAATAACAGGACACTAGACTGAAGCTTAATGGACCTTCAAGTATTTACATCCGTATTAAATGTCACAGCTGGTTGCTAGCTTGGATGAGTCAGTAAAGAAATAGTAAGCTTTAGAACGCATATCGTCCCAGAGCTGTGGTACGGACAGTGGAAACATGGCTGGGACATTCATCCCGTGCTCTCGGAGGGCTTCCTGAAGGTACAGCAAAGATGTAAAATGTCTGAGTAACTTGAGCAACATGGTGAAACAAATCATTTGGAAAACTAGGAGAAAACTCTTCAGGATAAAGTCCACGTCTTTGTCCTTTGGACTTTTCTTTAGGCTTTCCCCTGTAGATGACAGAGGCTCACAGTTTGTGTGGAAACCAAGAATTTCATTACCTCCATGGATCCATCTGCCTCCTATCAAAGCTAATGCAGGGCAGCACCTATCTGCGTTTTAAAAAATGATCCAAAAGCCTTATCGTCTTTTCAGCTGGGATAGTTAAAGATCCTTGGGGAGAAAATGGATCTTTGTCATCCTTAATCTTTATCTCTCTTTTTTTTTTTACTCCCAAAAAAGCACATGTGAATGTTTATAAGCAGCTTCTATTTATCTCTCTCATGAAATACCATCTGCATGTAGTTTCTGTCTGGCCTTCAGGGAGGAAGAAATTGCTCCAGATACAGGCAGTCTCTTTGCTAAGTTGCTTGTCCCAGTTACAGGTGTAAATCAAATGTGAGCATTGCATTTCTGGGCCAGCTACACTCCTCAGGAATTAAAACAAAACAAAACTGAGGATTAATAGCAACATCACAAATAGTTTGAATTTTGGGGTTCTTTAGACATACCCCACCCTCTACCCATGAGTGGCTTTTTTCTTCTCAGATTGTGTGAGTATCGCAGCTTGCCTGAGTCATGGTTCAGTGTGGGGATGTGGGTACTGTGTAGTATTGAAATCACTTACTTCTGCCTTATCCGGGACTCTCTGTATAAAATTGTCATTCGTCTTCCCACTTCCCATCCCCTTTTCCTCTCAAGAACTGGCATGATCTCATTTGCAGGCAGACATTTTTCTCCTAAGCATTATTTTAAAATTCTCCGTTTCTCAGGCTGGAGGTAGCTGTCTGCATTTTTCCTCCATAGCAAAGGCAACTACTTGGGAGGGATAATTTAAAAGAGATTGAAATGAATCCTCCACCCTTAGATCTTCTGGTGCCTCCAGCAAGAGCACATCAGAGAGCTCCAAGAGTGACCAGAGATGAGTCGCCAGACTCCATTTTCTTGCATATCTCAATATACAAATCTGCATGGAAATGATTTAACTGCTGTTGGTATTCACCGTGGAGAAGGTTATACAGATTCCTGCTAGTGGAAATGTTGGTGTCTGGGTCTCTCTTTTGAGACAGTGATATCAACAAAGAATAACGTGGGGCAGTGAGGCTGGGAGTGCCCCATGAGTCCAAGGTGGGACTTGGTGCACGGAGCTCTCTGCTGCCTCGGGCAGAGCAACTCCAAACTCAGCTGTATCCCAAAATTCCTGTGGTTTAACAAGTCACCATGTGCCACTGAGCAGTGGCTGATAACAGCCATTACCCATTGGTCCTGTCAAATGTGAGGTGGGACGGGTGAAGCTGAAGCCTCTTTTGCTAACATCTGGTAACTTCTACAGCCATGGTAACTTGTTCATGTGTCCTCAGCTTCACAGTGAGGCGGAGTAGATGTGACATGGACTGTATGCGTCTGACCGAACAGATTTTAATCCCAGGCAGCCTCCTGCTCGGTTGTGTGTATGTGCTCCTGTGAGCTGGGGTGCCGTGGTTCCCAGCAGTGCAGGGCTGAACGGCGTACGCAGCGGTGCTAACACTTCGCTGCGGCAAAGCCCTTCAGGACCCCGGGATTTTTCTTCATGAATTGAATCAGACTCGTATCATTTTCTCCCGGGAACAGGAGGGTGATGAACGTGGCACTTCAGTTGCCATGGGAGCCCAGCGTGAGGCTGGGGCTGGCAGCGCTCCGTGCTGCCGGCCGGCACCGCAAGCGGCAGTGACGGGCGCGAGCGGCGGAGCTGGCACCCCTGCAGGCCTTGCCTGGGGCCTCTGAATGCGGGAATGTGGGTCTGCCCCATTTGCTTTGTAAGAGGAAGATCTCAAGGGACCAGTTGCTTTAAGGTAGAAAGATGAGAGGCAGTTTGGAGAGAAATTGCAAAGTTCTGCTTGAAACTTGTGCTGCAAAATCTTGATGAAGATCATGGACTTCTGTAAGGAGCAGTACTAAAGAGGCTGTACTCCTGTTATAACCGGGGAATAGCTGAAAATATTAGGCCATAGGGAAGAAGTGAAGTCTTGAGCTTCCCCTTTACCTCTACAGTCTGGGCTGCTTAAGCATCACTAGGAGGATGGCAGAGGCCAGACCACTGGCCCAGACTCGCCTAGGTCCTCAGGCAGTGTCCCCCACTCCACTACAACAACCCACTTATTCCTGCAGGCTTTTAGCCTTCCCTAAGCCTTGTTCCTCGGCAATGCTATGTTCAGCTGCTGTCTTCCATGTTCTCGCCTCTCCTGTCCACCCTTTGAACCTTCCTGCATCTCAACTTGGAAATAATCAGGAGGCATTTCATGGGATTAGAAAGCCACTTGGAGATTTCAAAATGACAATTTCAGGGGACTCCTCATTGTCACTGCTATTTTCCTTCCTTGAAAGGAAAGATACCAATACCAATGATATCAAAGATACCAATGATACCTCACATTTATCAGGGGACAACATACACCTGTAAAGATCTTGCAGATGTTGTTGTTGTTGCTGAAGTCAGGGCAGGGGTGAGGCTGCAAGTCTGCCTGAGAGGCAGGTGAAAGCAGTTGTCAACCTGTCTTACTAATGGGGATTTGAAAGGATATCCAAAGAGTGGGGGCTCCCCAGGAAGGTAAAAAAGAGGAAGCAAAGGGTAAGGACACTGAAATGATGCTTAGGGACAGGTTGAGAAGTGGTAAGTGATGATGCTGGTTGTGGTCAAGGTAATTGCAGGTGCTCTTAGGGACTAAAAGAAAGTGGGGAAAACACCTGCCAGGGAAGCTAACCAGATGGCTATAACCTATGATAAAGTAGGATTTAAAGAAGCAGCTTGCAGCATGGTTAGTGTTAGTCTCTAAGACATATTTGATGGTTGGTAAAGGGTAGCAAGAACAGCAGAAATGCATTAGGCGTGTAAAGTTCATTGCTAGAAAAGAAAACTTCCTTTCTGTCTGTCATAAATCCTTACCTCTTCACCACTTTAGCTGCTTCCTGCGTTTCCTAAGCAGGCTTAGTGTTCGAACATGGCCAGAGGGATTCAATTTGAGTTCTAAATAATAATAAATTCCATAAAGTGATTCCCTGTGGAGAGCAGAGATAATAATGCCTTATGTTTGTGCAGCAAGGTCCAGGAGGGTTTGGGTCAGGAGGGCTGCAGAGTAGTTCCTCACCTGTTGTTGAAATGCAGCTTGCTCCGGGTGAAACCCCGCAGCTGCCCCGCACTGAGGGCTCCCCGAGTGTGTCAAGGAAGACTGGAGAAACTGAAGTAAGTTTGGGTACAGAAATGAAATATAATTCTCCAGGCTGGATTCTAGCCAGGATGCTGAAGATAAACATCTGGTTAATTAATAAAAGAAGCTGCAGCAGCACCGTACTCTCTGTAGCCATGCTGGGATGCTGGAGTCTGTGTCGTTTCATGAGGACAAGCCTGTCTCTTCCATTATGCTTCCGCTGCCGGGTGTCCTGAGGCTTTACCTGGAAAGTGGCTCAGCTGAGTTTGGAGCAGTAGCTGCTGCTTTTCCTGACAAGTTAAAAACCGTCTGCCTCTCTAGCAGACTTGCTGCCCGTTTTACCCAGTTCAGTGCCACGGTTCAGATCTAGGCATGTCCTTATGCTCCAGCCAGTGCAAGGGACGCACAATAGTTTCCCCTGAGACCTCTCGTTCTTTCTACCAGCAGGCAGATCATGTGCTTAAGAAGAGCAGAGAGAAAAATTTATCTCTTATCATCTCTTTCCCTGTGTTTGCCTTGGATTGTCTTGTGCTCAGTTCCACATGTAAAGGCCATCCCAGCTGCTCTGTCTTAGGACTGACTCATAAACAAGGGGCTCTGGGACCTGTTCTTAGACATGATAAGGATCTATTTGTTAGGGAGGGGTGGGAGCACCTCATGATGGATGGTTGTTTCTCTTTGGAATCACTTTGTTAAAACTCTCTTCTGTTTAGAAGTTTTGGCTTTTGGGAAGCAACAACTGGCTTTAGGTTTGAATTTCAGTGTTTATTATATTGGAAATCATGGAAAATCTCTCTGCCCCTACCACCTCCATTCCTCAAAATTAAGCTCTGCTTTACAAGCTGGCATGACCTGTTGGCTGCCCTACCTGCACCCCTGTTTCAGTGGAGTGTTCAGTCAGAGGAATATACAGTCAGAGTGTAATCTTACCTTTGCCATGTAGCTTTTCTCTCCTTGTTTCATCCCATGACACCTCAGTGTGTTAAGTGTAGCAAGA
Organism: Crypturellus tataupa; assembly: GCA_034781795.1. Classification (NCBI taxonomy): domain Eukaryota; kingdom Metazoa; phylum Chordata; class Aves; order Tinamiformes; family Tinamidae; genus Crypturellus; species Crypturellus tataupa. Next base: position 106,464 of record JAWLRI010000181.1, read on the forward strand.
GCATTAGAGTAGATTTAGCTCTGCAACCCGAACAGAGTAGCCTCATTCAGTTTGCAGGGAGTTCCCCATAACACACATGAGACTTCATCCTTGCAGTCCTGTATGTGGGACATGAAGCACCTGAAACACAAGCTGAGATGGCTGCTTATCATCAAACTTTGAATCAAATCCAGATTAAAGAGAAGGACCTTGGCATGCTTTCTGTATCCAGACCTGTGGGAGTTCCTTCTGCCTGTTTGACACATGAGTCCAAGGGAGAGATTTATCTCTGGAGATGCAGTCCTTCAGGAAGGACTCAATTTTTTTTTTTTTTTTCTTTTTTTGCGTTATCTTGGACCTATTCCACATTCTCGAGCAAAACAGAAAATTCTATGGACAGAGATCTCAGTGACATGGATAGTTCCATGCGTCAGATGCTCGGGCAGTAACAACATTCTCCCTTTTCTGCCTCCTTTAATTCCCCATGCATTCGTGAATTCCCTTTCTATCTTGCAGACTTTCCACAGCCATCTTTTTTTTTAAATGCTTGATGGATCCAAAGCCTTCTGTTTCCTGGAGACCAGATGGCTGCTGCATACCTGGTTTAGATAGCAGGTTCTGCATCTCTACCTAATTCAGGGTCATTAAATTATCCAAAACCCATCTTTCCCCTGTGATTTCAGTTGTCTGCAGCAACTACCTTTGCTTCCTGTCTGAAGCTCTCTCATTGACAGTCTTTGTAGGACACCTGTTGTCTGCTGAGGCTCCTGTTGCTTTTCCAGCAGCAAGGCAAAACTCTTTCTCTTAGTTCTGCATGCATCAAAGTGCTAGCTCAGCTGTCCCACATGTCCTCATACTGAGTTTTCTACCTCTGAGAGAATCTCCTCATCCCCAGTCTGAGGTATGTGAATATATATCCCTTTCATAGAGATTTTTGTTTGTCTAGTCTTCACTTGAATTTTCACTTTGTTTTGTTTTTATTCCTTTTCCGATTCCATCCTTTTGCTCCTAATCCCTGCACCTGGTACGGCTCACGCAGCTGAATCTCCCTGCCTCCTTGGTGTAAACGCCCTTCAAGTATTTATAGACATTTATCACTTCTCCCCCCAACCCGCTTAGTCATCCCTATGCCAAGCTAGACATATTCTTCCCATTTTTCCCTGCGAGTTACTCCCTCCAGTGCTCATAATTCATTTCTCCTTGCTCTTCTTTGATTTTTTTTTCAAATTTGTTATCACTTAAGATATATCTTATTCGATATGTTTTAATATGTATAGACACAAAAATACTGAGAACGAGAAACTTCCTGAACAGAGAAGATGTTTTGGCTCTAAGCCACTCAGAATATCTAAGAGTGGGTAGATGTGGGAATTAGTGTAGCAAGTTCTAGGTGGGTCTCTCCGAGACAGAAGTCCCCTTTTCCTGGAAATGGAAGATGGTAGCAGCTTCATATTTTCTCCCTGCTTGTTTCTCCAGTTCTTCTCTTAACAAGACAGATTCGTCTCAGCCAGATGTCACAGGCTTGGCTCCTCATTCCCTGTCCGTGTCTGTCTCCGTCGCGGGCGAAGGCCTTGGTGTGTGAGTGATGCTTTTCTAGCGGGCCATGGGCTGCCAGCACTCGGGAGACAGCGCGGCTACATCTTCTCAGTGCTGAATCTCTTTCCCTCAGCTTTGTTCTTCCCAAATACAGATCGGCACGATGCCAAAGAGCAGCAGAGAGCACCCAGCTCCTTTTTATCTTAGCAAGGCTTTTGCCTTCTGGACATTTATTGTTTCTGCTGTATCCAGGCAGTATAAGAATTATAATTCAAAATGGGTCCTGTTTCTAGGATCCCAGATGGAGTCTTTTCCTTTGCATAGCCAACCAGACAAATTATTTAGACAGAATTTTCTTAATTAAAACTATACCCTAGAGGCATGGTCTAGCGATGCTCTTCAGTCCCCGCTTCTAGTGCAGAACTCCGTGGTGGTTTTTGTGGCATTCCTGGTGTCTCATGCAGCAGGTGATTTGTGCCTTCTGAGATTACATGATGTAAGTGGAATTGAAAGGAATGAGGGGGAACAACAAGTGTTCCCTCACTCATTAACTCCAGCAACTGTGAATTTCATCTGTGAGTGCCAAAACAATCTGGTTTTCACCTGTGAGAACTGAAAATAGAAGTGAAAGAGGGCAAGAGGGCTGCTTTGCTTTTTCTTCTGCTATCTTCCCACCCAAACAAGATAGACGTTCATGAAACATCTGCCTTATGTTTTGGCTGTATCGTGTGAGTAAGAGGTGTTCAGTACATGTAAGTGTAAAACTGATTCAGCTGCCTGGACAGGAGATGTTTCTCTGGGGAGAGAAGTTAGACTAAGTGGACCCATTAAGCCAGACTGCAGAAGGGAACAAGACACAAAGCAGGGTTGATTGGATGGGGGAATTTATTCATTTCTATCAGTGAGCCTGTGCCACCAGCTGATGCCGCAATATCGGCATGAAACTCAGAAACAAGGAACCCAGAGCTTCTTGAGTGAAGAGCAAGAGCTGCTATTGCTTTGACAGTGGATTGACTTTCCTGGCTGTCTGTTGAAGCAGCCCTGGAGAATTATGCTGAACAGTGCATTACAGATATGCACACTGGATATTAAAAAAGAGAGAGAATGCATTTACTGTCATTTGCAGCTTGCCTACCGCCGTTGGAGTTGTCATAGCACTCAGGAGCATTAAACAATGGGTCTTTGTCTACCAAAGGATAAGTAGTGTGTCTATCAGAGACATAGCCAGGAGAGACAAAATTGTGCTGAAAAACGGTTAGAAAGAAAAGTACTAGGCATTTTCATCAACCTCAGATACTAGTTCTAAGGCCTGATCCTTAAAAAAAGCTCCATGCCATCAACTTTAACACCTGCAGTTGTTTGTTATCACTATCATCGCGGCAGCAGACTGGGCTTGCTGTCCCCTGACCTGGGGGCTCTTGCAAACAAGCATCTCTCCTCCCGGAGAGAGCCGTGTTGGGGCTCGCTTAGTTTGTCATGTGTCTATGCCATCGCTCACATACAGGAGGGTGGGGATTTTGTTTGTGTTTTTACCTTTCAAGAACATGCAGTTTCTTGAGATTCATTTGGTTGACAAAGTGTTTTACAAACAAACCATATATAGGAATCACTTTGTTCGCTGCTGAAATGCAAAACAACAATTTTTTATTGCACAATCTCAGGAGACAGATGAAATATGGTTCAGCACAGCGTGACTTTAAGTGTTCTGCTGAATAGAGGTGGGATTAGTACCACATTTAAAGCAAAGCATACATTCAAATGCTTTGAACTAAGGTTTATTCTGTGCAAATATTTGACAAATGGCCTCTCATTTGAGTACAAAGAAAAGTAATGAAGCTTGTCTCCTTTCTGGCTATTGGCGTAAGAATTTTTTTCTACACAAGAGAGGTCCAAGTATCCAGGAGGTTTAATGGATATTTCTCTCTGCCAGGAGTGCCTATTTTACCTCTCCTGACTCATTAGGATGACTTCTGTGCAAACAGTCTGTGAGCTTCCTATGTACCCGATCTCTTTCCATATGGCTTCCCAAGTTCCAGTCCTTAGTGATGGTTCCTTTTTCTGTCATTTTCTGTCTTTTTATTCCTTTTTTTTTTTAATTCAGCCTTGTATCAATTGATATTCTCTGAGCCCAAGTAATGCACACAGACTTCCCTCAGTCCTCTTCCAAAGATATTCTTGAGCCAAGATGTTCAACCCTAGCCTCATTTTGATTCATGGTAATGCAGTGGTGACAAAACAAGTGGCCCACTTGGGCCACAATCGGTTTGGTGTTCCTCAGCCTTCTACTATTGCCTGCAATTCTCTCTCTCAGCTTAGTTTTTAGGGCTTTGTTGGTATTTCCCTAAACACCCTAATAGTTCTTCCCCTCCTTTGAATTATTTCTTTGGGCACAAACTGATGGAAAACAAAAAGCAATGAAACTCATTATTAATTGATCGTGATCCTTCCTGCATTGTTGTTGCTGTTGGGTTTTATTTTAATTCCCTCTCTGTTTAGGGGAAATTGTTTAATTTTATTTAATGCCCTAGCTTTTAAATTTTTATTAAATGAAAATGCAGATATATATTCAGTGTAGTTTCCCTTGACTTGTTTTCTTGCGGATCATTCATCTCGCTTTAATTAAAACAGGGTAGACATAGAAGGGAAAAATAGAATGAGAGCAGAAGATGTGCTGTTGGTTGTCCCACGTTGTTCCTTTGAGAAGCAAATGATAGGCCACGGGGATTTGTTCTTTAAATTTAATATGCCATTCTTCTGCTCTCTGATAAATGATAATGAGGGTGGAAGAAGAAAAAGGATCCCATGTCTGTAGATGGTAGAAAGCTGAAGTTCTCCTCACACCATGAAACAGCCTCCTCGGAGATACTGTCTCAACCAGGTTTGTTCAAGCGAAAGCTTATTATGTGGAATTGTGTCAAATGGTAAAGGGTGGTAAAAGAGATAATCACAGTCCTCCAACACTAATTACCTGTGCTCTGTAGAAATCCCTAGCTCCATTCAGACCTTCTCTTTAAAAAAAAAAAAAAAAAAAAAAAAGAAAAAAAAAAGAAAAAAAAAAAAAAAAAAAAAAGATGTCAGAGAAAGCAAATGAAGTCTCAGCTCTGCAAGTGCCAGTTGAGATGGTAGAGACCAGGACGGCCATTGAGGCAATCAGTTCTCTGAATCCTACTATACTGTTTGACTTTATAATGCCACCCTCTTCTTTTCTGATTCATGTATTGAACCATAACAAGAAATCTCTGTATATCTCATGCTTCCATTATTCCAAAATATCTAGACACGACATAAGCATTAACTGATAAAATTTCATAGCTATCCATCTATCTAATTGCAAAATATTTAAGATTTGTCTTCACGATTCAGAGGGATAGTGATGAGCGGAGTAAAATATCAAAGCAGTTTTCAGCAAAAAGAAACTTCTCCATCTACTAACAAACAGCTGAAGGACTTGTGGCTTAGGGCTACTAGGAAGTCAGGGCAACAGCTGTCAGAAAAGGAGTAATTGCTATTTGATAAATATGTATTCAATAAAAACATTTAGGGTTAAGATTATAAGCGTTTCCAAATGAAAAGCATTTAAGGTTGCGTACAGTCAGGATTGTAACGTGTGCTTGCAGCTTTGGAGGAAGAGAATGAGGAAATCTTGGGTGCAAAGGAGAAGGATTCTGAAAGAGCGAATACTGTGGAATGCAGTAAATCTGAATAACCCCTTACCCGCCCAGCGGGAGGGAGGGATAAAAGCCATTTGAATCAGTGTTAGCTCTTACTTCAAAAATATCTCTTGGTGCATGTTTGTACTTAGGAACTCTCTATCACTATTATTGAATATACTACCCAACTGTATTAGAGATACGCGTACAAAGTATTCAGTTTAAGTGAGCACAGGCAGGTCCTGTCACTTTGATTTGTGCCAATAATCATTTCAACTGACTCTGAGAGTGCAGTGCTGCTCAGCACTGTTAGGGTGGTACATCCTACTTCTGTATTTATGAAATATCTTACTACTCTTGCAGAAATTTTCTCAGAGACCAGGGTGCTTGCATGGACCTGTTGGTGTTTTTCCTTTAGGACAGCAGTACAAAAACCAGTACTGGGAGTCAGGGCCGAGGTCATCACATACTCAATGTCTTCCTGTGGCACAGAATGGGTCCTTTCCTTATGGAAGGAACTTGGATGTTGGCAGTTCCCTGTTCCAGAGCTTGACTATCTCACTTGCCAATGCATTTTGTCATGTCTTAGGCATAGGTCAGTACAAAACTTGTATTATTGTGGTTTTGCAGTGTTCAGTATCTTTCATGGTATTGTAAAGCAGGTGACTGGCCTAATCTGTAGATGTTAAAAATAATTTTGCCTTTTAATCAAACAGTATGGTTTTAATCCTAATAACTAATCTCATACTTTGCATTTAAGCCTCTAACACTCCTAAGAGAGCTTAGTATTAAGAGTATTAAAATGTAGTCAGATTCTGCAATTTAGATATCTGCTTATAAGGACTGAACAATAGCACTGATATAACACATGTTGACTGTTGAACTTTGTTTCTCTGTTCTTTATCCTTAAATCCCCTGCAACTTGAAAGTACATTGCATCCGACATGTCCCAGCCAAAATCCTCATCACCAAGGCAAATTCAAACATCTGACAAAGGTCATGAATCAAATGAGGAATCATCCCAACAATACCAAAGCAAAGCATTAAAAGGGATCCAGAGTTCATTGAGTAATCTGCAAAATAATTTGCATTTCAAATCTTAGGCAAGTAGCTGTGTAATTTCTGCCTGCAGATTCACCACTGTCATGTTCATTATCTGATTATCGCTACCTACAACCTTCCTGGCGCTAATGCACATTGTCTGCCGGGCTCTTGCATTAGCGAGATGTGTTCGATGCTGAATTTGCAAGTAACTGCTGTGACTCTCCTCAGTGAAAGATCTCTCAGGATACTCTTGGAAATTCAATGTTCTTTCTCAAGCCATTATTTGCTTATTCCATTCCCTATCTTATTAAATAATTATCAAGTAAAAATGTGGTGTGAAATGTACGCATTGTGTTTGGGAATGGCAAGATCCTCAGTAGATCATTGCCAACAATATATTTTGTTCCACTCTCTCAGACATCTCCCAGGTTCCAGGACCTAACTGGAATCTACCCATCTTTGCATGTGATTCCCCATTCCGTGTCATTGCTGAGATGCGGTCTAGAATGTGTAGTACCTCAAACTGCATGGGTCATATCCCTTTACATGATAATCATGAACACATACATAGCTTTTTCTTCCTTTCAGCTTCCTTTAAACCAATTTTACAATTGGCATCAGGATAAATACTTGCTGTCTTTCACTGAAATTGCTGACACAGAAAAAAATAGGCTAGGGTCAGCTAAATTCTTTCTGTCCTGGTTCGAATTTTGGGGTGTTCCTTTCAGGAGCAAGGCCCACTGAAACTAAGCGCATCCTGCCAGATGTGCTTCATTTTCTTCAAAGAAGAATTGCAGCATATCCCTTTCAAATCTCATATATGAAATAAGGGGTTGACTAGTCTACTTTGATTATTCTGAGCCTTCACTGATAGAAGTGGATTTATAGTATACAAGAAGGTGATGTTCACAGTGGTAAATGTAAAGCCTGTGGGTAGATTTTTTTTTTAAGTAACAGAATATATGTTTCTAATATTTAAAATATATTTGCTACACTCTATAATACATATATAATATATAAAGCCTGATCCCAGTAGGAGTCTTCAGATATTTACAATGAACTGTAAGTATTTATAGCACTATGATTATAATGGAGCTACTTGAGATTTACACAGCCATAAGCAAGATCATAATCTGATCTGTTGTCCCTTTGCACAGGGATTTTATAATGAAGGGATCAATCTGCTAGATTTTTATTCAGAGCTAACTGAAACAGACAAATGAACAAATGAGAAAGTCACTTATTGCCGTCAGATTTTGGCACAAGGTTAATATGAAATAAGTTCATTTTCTGCTTAAAACAAATGTCCCTGTTTTTCATTCACAGTGCGTAGTTTGCTTTTGTTCAGTTCATTCTCCTCCCTCAGAGATCCATGGCACTTTGTCTGCTCAGCCCCCAGTTTATAGTCCTGGCTTGAAGGAACTGAATATGATGAAAGAAGAAATTAAGAGGCTTCTGTTTCTCATGTGCCCTGTACAGGCATTATCATTGTTGTTGAATATGTGTGTGTCTTAAAGAGTGGATTTCTCTGTTCTCTGGCAAATCTGTTTTCTTTCTTCTTAATAAAATCTTCTATTTTGTAAGCCTGAACAAATCCTATGTTTCAGTATCTTTATCAGCATTTTGTAAAATGCTAGAAAACAGATTTCCAATTGTCATTTCTAGGCTTGGTTTGTTTTTCTTCACCCAAAACTTCCCTTCATTTCTTGTTTGTTTACTTATGGATTTGTGTATCTCTAGTGCATAAGTTATTCTGTCTGCTGCCTTGTGAAATATCCAAAGGAGGTTATTACTATCTGCAGGAGCAACTGCAAAGGGGAAATCCATTAACGCAATGGCATAAAATCCCTCTGTTGGAAACACTCAGTTAGATTCACAAGGAAGCGTGTCGTCTTCGGTGTTTTATTTCTCTTGTTCATTGCAAAAAGAAGCCATGGAAAGTATAAATGGAAAACTTGATCTTTATTCCAATTGACATTATTTATTTTTTACAAGAGCAATGAAAAAAGGTTTCTTTTTCTTATTTTACTGTTGGCTGTTGCTTTAATGTGATTCTTGTATTTATTTTGCTTTTTTTTTTTCCTGTTTCTTGCACTTATTCATGTTGTGGTGGTTGTTCCTCTGCAGCTGCACCATTCACAGAGCATTTTGACAGAGCAAGTTCTTAATTCTCGTGTCCTGTGGCTGGTGGTTTCATATGAGGGAAAAAGTTAGCAAAAAGATGTGTGAACCAAATGTTTTCTCGATCTTCCACATTCATATGTTGGCATCCATTCTGCTCATGTGTAAGGGAAGGCCTCTCGGGCTTTAGACAGTAGTTCTTGGTGATAAACCCAAAGGAGAGGTGGTAGATGGAACTGTCTCAGTATTACACTAGCAAAGCAAGTCCAAGGTATAGTATTACTGGCTATCACAAAGTGAGAAATGAATATTGCTTTATGATTTGTGTTAGACTATTTTTTTTTGTTTGCATTTCTATAGATTATCTATTCAGAAAGCCACAGGTGGAGCAAATCACTTCAAAGGTGGTACTAAGCATCCTAGCATCCTCACACCTCATACTTCCCTCCCTGACTGTTTTACTTGTAAGGGCTTAGATTCTCCTGTCTTCTAGGGTTTTTGTGTACATATATATAGATATATACATATATATGTACTTTAGTTTCTAAAGTGAACTGTGATTTCCCTCAGGAGATGTGAGGTATATTCATTTCATCCACTCTGAACAAGAGCGATCTTCATCAGTGTGAGGAGAAAGAGGATCTCACAATGGAAGTATGAAGTGGAAGTATTAAAGAGCTGACTCAAAATTCATACAGCATTTTAGCGACAGAGCTGGGGCTGATATCTGGGTGTAGAATTTCCATTCAGGTGACATGGCCACTGCAGGACTGTATCTTTCCATGTGTTCAGTCGCGTGGGATTAAATGAGGAAGAGACTGAGCCTTAAATGACAGAAGCAGAATGTGGCCTTTTGCACTACAGAGTGATCTACTGAGCTGATGATCATAGCTGAGGCTGCCCTGGTGCTTCACTTCATCATGGAACAGAGCAAACCCCAAGGCCCTGAGCAAACCGTGAAATCTAAACAGCGACTGAATGTAAATGAACAGGTCTTCAAAGGAAATCAAGGGACAGGCTTGTTGTTTTGTTTTTCATTCTGCTAAGAGGACCCGTTTCTAGCAAGAATGAGAAAAATATATAATGGATCTGTCAGAAACAATTTGTAACTGGTTGCAAAATCTGACAGGCCTGCAAATGCTGGATCTCCAGGGACCTCTAGTTAGGGACCTCCAGGGCTCCATCTCATCATGGATCTATCATCCCCATGTCTTTTACCAGGGACATTAATCTAGCTAGTGTATCCCATAAAGAAGGTGGAGCAGAGTAAAGGAGGGGAAAGGTTTTCTATATACTTGATATACTGAGTACTTCAGAAAATGTATTGAACATCTGTGTAAAATATATGTGGCAATATAAAACTCCTCTTTTTAAAAATATTTCAAAATTGGCCATTTTCCCTGTTATTTTGGATATATAGTATGTACTTGTATGTTTGACACAACATTCTGAATATGTTCTCCTATATTCAAACTATAATGAGTAAGATTCATCACAGGGAAAGCAACATTTTCCAGGTTAGCAATGCTAATGAATAAAATATATGACATTCCTGCATTGCTTGCTATTATTATTTGCTTTTGCAGTTTAACTACCCTGCAGAATTATTTCTTAGTGAGTTTCTGTGTTTGCAGCTAAGGTTCTGGGCTACCTAATAGCTGCTTGGAGACCAATCTTGAAAAGAGCTGGAGTATTGCTGTGGCTCACAGTGGGCAGGTGTCTGTGTTAACAACTCTGAAACAGTAATGGGATCAACTTGACTTGTTTGTGCAATATTGCTTTTACCGGAGTCAGCTGCAGGGCAAGGGTGTAACACAGTGGATTTTTCTACATTAGCAAATAGCGTGGACTGCAGAGCAGAACGGTTGTTGCTGAGGACCTAGGGTCCACACCAGATGTGTTTCAAAGAGTTTCCCCTGCAAATTGAATGTCCATTGGCAGGCAGAGAGCACGTCTTCAAGTTTAATTTCACTCAAAAGGAATCCAGTTAACACACCCAAAGATGTAATCCAGCCCTTCCACAATTGAGGCAAGCACTAAACAGCAACAATAGCAATAGGGGAGCTCCTCGAGCCATATTCCTGATGCAAAAGGAAACATTAATATGGGTTCATCAAATGCCAGTAAGATACTGGGCATGAGAGAATCGTGTTTCGCCAGCTGTTTGAAGAGAAGAATTACTCTAGTTACCTTAAAACTAGAGTGAACTGGGTTGACTGGTGGGCAAGGGAGTGAAGTGCATTCCCTGTGCATTTATTCTGCTTAATGTCAACACTTCTGATGTTTACTAACTATTGCTGGTGTTTTGCTTTTCCCTTTTTGAGCAGACGAGGAGGGATGTGCCTAAAACCTCAGTGGACAATTAAATATGCCCCAGTTACAGTAAATGCAAACACGTTCTTTGTTGATTATTGCCAGCTTAAATTAAATACTGCAGGCATTTTTTCAATTGGGTGGACACAACAGGAGGTAATGGTGCTTTGCAGCAATTGTTCTAATGAAGGATGATGAGTTTTGTTCAGGGCAGTGGAATTTGGTGTGGACATTGGGTTCACTGCCAGCACATCCTGTTACGGGACCAGGACCCTTGATAATAAATGATTCATGTTCTTGGAATTAATGTCTGTAGTGGGAATAACAGAGAAGTGGAGATAATAGTAATATATTGCCTTGACCACAGGAGTGCATTGAAGGATAATTGAATAATGGACCAAATTCTTTTCTCATGTAACTGCAGTGGTTTGACCAGCATGATCCTGCCTTTCTGTTATTAAAACACATGAAAAAATATTTATAAATCTTATTTTGCTGTTATTATTAATGATTGTCTTATAAAGCCAGAATGCAGCTTGGAAGTCTGTTTTGCTTCAGATAAAAGTTTCAATTCTTAGTTGGAAGCTTCCCCAAACTTTACCCTAAAATGCTGATGAGCAACCTCAAGGGAATGAACTTCTTGCAAGATTTTAACACTATTGCTTACCTCTGGACAAGGCAGGAAAAGTGTAAGAAAAAGATTTCCTGAAGGATTTTCTCTGTATCTGCTTTCAGCTGAGACATAAGACAGGAGCTTAACAAAACTGTATTTTATACAGCAATAATGTGAATGTCTTCTAAGCACATTCTGTCACCTTTGCACCTATTGACTTGTACCTGATCTGTAAAGACTCTCTGACTTCTCTTTGATTTCTTGTAGAAACACATTAATAAGAGTAACTGGCTTTTGGAACAAGCTGGTCAGGCAGTGGTGGCTTTGCCACCTCTTGAACACGTGCCAAGGACAGGAATAGCTGGCTGACATTTCATGATGGCTACTTTTCAGGTGGTCAGAAGACATAATGGTCCCTTTGGCATTAAAACCCTGGAATCTGGAAAGAGAGGCAAATCTTGGCCTTTTGAAACCACAGAGTTGTATTTTTGAACTGGAGAACAGTTTAAGATTGCTTGAGTTTTTCCTTTTTTATTATATTTGTTCGGAGTGCCTCGCTGATCCTCGATGAACTTGTGCAGTGTTGCTGCTTTTCATCTTGGCTGTTGTCATTCAGCCTCACTGACACGTGTTAAATGCAGAGGCCTGCGCTGTTCGTGCACTGGAATCCTTCCATTGGCAGAAAGAGGAGAAAAAAAATCCAGGCAGAAGGTACAGAGCATTGTGCAGGGGATGGGTGACGGCTGCTTGGGGCCACTCGACGTTTCGCATGGGAGATTTTGCAGCAGAGCCTCATAGGTGCTAGAAGAGTGGGTGTTGCTGACCTTTTCTCTGCATTGTTTCTTGTAACACTCACGCGTGAAAGTGCTGAGAAAATTATATATTATCTGTTACTAACATGTCTTCTTGAACAGGAACAAAACCTTGCTGCAGAGCCGCATTGCCTGGTAATGGCTTTGCTTTAATTGGATAGGCAAAAGAGAGCGTGGCCAGAGAGCCCTGTGTGCCACTGGTGATCCAAGAGGCAGCCGCACAATGATAGTGTCTGGCAGTGAGGACAGCTCCGCTCCAGAGGTGACAAATTAAAGTATTTTAATCGAATTTATCCACAACCCATCTGCTAAACCAAAGTTGGCAAGGGCACATCTGTTCGCATTGTCACCATCTATGCCTGACCTAGAGCTGACCCCCTTGAATTTATAGGGAAAATGAAAGAGAGAAGGAGGAGGGTGGGAGTGGGGGACAGGGAAGGGGAGCAGTTCTGTGACTGGAAACAGCTAGCAACAAGTGAAGGAAAGGTAAATGCTGCGCGTTCCCCCAGCCATGGCCAGCCACTAAAGATCTGCAATAGAAACTTTATTGGCTGTTGGATCAGAACAACTGCAGTAAATAAGTCTGGGGGGACATTCAGGGAAAGCAAATAATAGTAACCAACACTCTAAGTCTCCCAAATCATGGCGGGTGGAGGGGAAGGAAGATGCAGTTAAATTCTTACGCTCGCTGCCCAGCGAACAAGGTCACCAAGAAATAGTGTGAAATGACAATTGCACAGCAGGAACTTGGTCTTTGTGTGATGCCGTCCCCTCTAGCATAGACTATTTAGCGCCAAATCCTGATCCTACACAGCCCTACACACCTCACTAATAGCCCAACGTCCCAATTTCCCAGCTTCTTGTATTGTATTATACAGCAATATCTGAATTCAAGCTTTGTTAGCAAAGCTTTTCTCTTCTAGGCAAACAGGCAAAATAGTTGAACTCAGACTTGGCATGCAAATATCTGCTGTTCTTGGAGCAGAGATTTTTACAGATTTTCCTTACCTTTGAGAATTTCCAATGCCTTTTTGTGCTCCTCCCAGTGGAAATATTGATGTTCCTTAAACCACAGTATTACAGCCTGCTATGTAGGCAAGAGTCTCCAATAACTGGGAAATTGGAAGGACCTGCCAGCTTATTTATCATAGAGAGATTCCTCTGGGCTGCCTATGGGAAGGAGACCTCCATGTGAATAGCTGCAGGCTGATACAGGGCAAAACTGCCTGAGCCAGGCAAGTTTTAGCTGTGAAGGTATCATCAAAACTAGTGAGTGTGAGCCTTGATTAAGATACTGCTCAGTGAGTCACCTTTTAGGCTCATTAGAGGTTGTTAAAAGCAGAACATCAGACTTTACCTGAAAGACTCATACAGATGCAAAATCAGCGATACTGGTGTAAATAATCCATCTGCCTGCTACTACATAGCCTGACAACCACAGTCTGCACCAGCTTCAGAGTCTGAATGTGTTTCATGCCTGAGCATACTGCAGCCGTTTACTCTGAGCCCTTTCCTCCCCACCTCCCTTGACACGATCAGGATGGTTGTACGTGTCCTTCCACACTGGAGGCTGTTCTGTGTAGAGTTTAGATCAAATAGTAACTAGCAGAGATACCTATGTACCAGCACCACCACATCATCATGATTTGAGTTATTATGCATGAACCATGAGCCTCTGGGTATGTTATCTTTATTTAAAACTTCCCCATACCTACTACCAGGGCTTCTCTAGAACACGAGCTCCTTAGGTCATGTTTCATCAATTCATTCAGTGTGTGTTTACAGGAATTGCAGGTTTAAAAGTCTCTCTAGACTTTTTGCTGCTGATTAGTGCCTAAGGTCAGTCTGCCAAGACTCATGCCCATGCCTGTGTGTGTGTACAAGGATGTGCATTTGAAAAGCTGCTCCGGAAATAATCTAGTCTTTCTTGACCTTGATCCTAAAGTCAAGAAGCTGCCCTTGGAGACCTAATTCTTCCTTCTTAGTTGGATACATGTAGCTGGTCTCTGCCCTTGCTCAGCAGCTGGTGCTTGTGGGTTTTGCTCAAGACTGAGAGCAGACTGAGTTGCACAGTCTTTGCCCTGGACAGAAATGGGAAGAATCCCAGAGCAGTCCGGGTGCTGGGGATAGTTTGGGGACAGCAGGATGTCATAGAGTGATCACCTTTTCTCAAAGCAGATGAAGGCAGAAACACTCGCCCCCTTAGGGGAACCGTGATACTGTGTCCTGTGGTGCATGGTGAACAATGGGCACATTTGTGCCCATTGGCACAAACCAGTGATTCTTTTCAGATGGATGGTAAAGCTCATGAGATTGTTTTTCTAGGGGTGAAGCTCTTGGAAACACCAGCATTTGCCAAGCACAGAGTAACAGCAATTATTTTCTTGTGTTATTACTTTGGCACCATAGTGTGTCCCAGGCAGAATTTCCCCATCAACAGCTGAGCAGTAAATTCCCAGCTCCCTCTCGATCTCCTGCCAGCATAAGCAGTGGATGAATTATAAGTAAAACATTCAATTGCCCTAGAAAAATGAGTCAAGGTGTGCTCTTATTCTAGGATATGCTGCACACTTCCAGCGTGGCCTGAGACAAATCACGGAGTTTCTCTAGCTTCTATATTTAGGCTGCTAAGTTCTTTCGCATTACAGATTGACTGTTTAATGTGTTCATGCCTAGGTCTTAAAATTATGGGGAACTCATCTCTAAAAGGGCCTCAAGGCACAACTGTTACATACATCAATAATAGATATGTATTTTTACAGGCAATCTGGCCATTAAAGGTTTATTACATGCCAACAATGTATCAATGCCTATAACTAACTGTTTATAAGGCAGTGAAAAGCCCCAGGATATTTTGGATTTGGCGTTGAGCCCTAGTTTGACTTCTACCAAAAGAAAAAATAAAATAAAAATAAAAAAAAAAGAAGAGGAAATAAGCCTGTAAATATCTTCGGAGCAGCCTAAGTAAAATGAACCAGACAATTTTGTTTCATCCACCGACCGAGTCTGAGAAGATGGCAGTGCTGGGGGAGAGCTGCTCCGACCGCTCTGCTAGCAGTTGTTTATGGTATATAGCAATGTTATTAATTCCTTGTTTCATTCATGAGGGTTTAACAGCACAGCAGTGCCAGGGTAGGATGCTATAAAAGATCTCCAGGGCCCTGTGAAAGAGCAGGGGTAGGCAGCAGTGTTAGTGTTGTTAGAAGGGATAAAACAATTGTTCTTCCTTGCGGCTCCCAAGAGGACTCCAGCAGGGACACAGCCAGCCCGTAGCAAATTTTCAAAAGGCTCCTTTAAACACTCGATATATTCATAAGTCCACACACACTGTCACAGTTAGGAAGTCTCATATGATCAATACAATGTGTGTGCAGATGGTGACGGTAAACGTATGGGAGAACTATGGAAAAAGATGAAATGGATGTTATCAGTGTGATGCCAGTGGTGATAATGGGAAATGAGACAAAAAAATGAGTCCAGAAAAGCAGTGACACGAAATCATTTGGGGAGGAGAGTGATCACAATGGAAACAGGACTAATTTAGAGAACTAATTATCAAATAGGTTTCACACCATCCAAAGAGCAACCTGGAAGCCATTAGCAACACACCCTGTGGTTTTGTTCACAAAGCAGATTAGTGGGACTAGTCCTAGAAAGGCAACACGGGTAATGAATCTACACTGTTTAAGCAGTAATGTGTTCCACGACAAATACTTGAGAGTACCACATCTCCAGCCCTCCTATAACCATCCTTTGCTACAAAATTGCTGGGAGGAACAATTGAGCTCTCTCCTGAAGCTCCTTATGTAGCATTTTCCTGTTTGCACCCAAGTGAGAGTGTTTGAGGGGCAGTTGTGATGGTTTCAGAGACCTTTCCTTATTGCAACGAGATGGTGCTTCCTAAGAGTCATTGCACCCTGCACAGAGCAATGTTTCAGTGCGCTGACCAGTGCTTTTCTGATAGAGACTAGTCACAAACGCCCTGTCCCTGTTGCAGAATATGTTGTGCATCTGCATCCCTGAGTTTTTGATCTTCTTTTCCTAATGCTGTAGGAGAATTTCCTAATTTCCTAACACGTCCATGGCTTGCAAGGCTGGGGTGATTCGCACTGTTGCCCTGGGCTGGAGCCATCAGTTCTGCCCCTCGGAGCCGGATGTCCCTGTCCAGGCCAGGCCTCTTCTGTGGCTCCAAGCGAAACTTCAGGGCTGTCAGTCTAGCTCTTTCACCCACACTAAATTCACTAAAAAAATGTTACTAAATATACTATGTGTGGATGCCATTCATGATAAACAGAGGCTCTGATTTCATCTGCTTTGAATCACATTTGCTTATGATTACCTGAACAGACTGTGTTTGTGCTGGCTTTCTCTCTCTGTTATTGGCAGACATCTCTGAGTTTCCTTTCCAGTTTGATCTGAGTTCGAGTTTTAGAAACAAACTTTTCAGAGATTTTTTAGTTACTGTGCTTGTTCTTGCTTTCCAAGTGTGTTTCTCTTCCTTTTTAATGTACTGCTCCCTCTTCAGTGTCTGCCTTCTGTGGGGCAGGTTTTTAAACCAGCCTTTCAAACCCAAGCTCACTTCTGTGCTTGGACACAGAGACCCTTGGGAGGAAAACAGGGTTAATGCAGTAGTTTAATTCACAGCGAACTGTTTTGTCACATCTTTGGGTGATTTAGAAGAAGTTTTTTGTTGAAATGATGTTGTTTGTAGCAGTAATAGTCTAAGGGTAGAGATAAGCATTTGTTAGACAGACTGATGTAGCAGAAGAGACATAAGTGGCAGACTCGAGAGCTAAGCACAGTTTGAGAAATCATCAGAGTTTTGTTAGATGAGTAATACTATCTCCATGGGAAAATGTAGCTGGTGGGGAAGAGGGAGTGTGAACAGGGAAGGGAAAGGTGAAGAAGTAATGATCTCCTTGGAGATCAGCAGAGATCAGCGCGCACTGCATTGGCAGCCTGGGAAAGGCACTATCGGGCACCATGAAATCAGTGACTGCTGCTGTTTTGGGCATCCTAAAGAGCTGTCATCTCTCAGGAAAATCCACATGATGCCCATTTCAAACAAATACAAAAAAAATAAGGAGAAACTAAGGGAGTCTGTTACCTAAAGAGGATGCTGTCCTAAGGAAGGAGATTGTGTTTTTAAGAGCCATCCAAATGCTGTGTAAGGAATGACTTCTGCTAAAGCAAACCTCCTGCAACTGCCAGATCCTGTGCTGCTCTGCAATCAGCATGCAAATTCCTTGAGCAATTCCAAACTATACTGGGAAGAGATCCTGTCTTGGTTTAAAAAAGCCATTCTTCTTGATCCCCAAATTAAATTGGTCAGTAAGAGGACAGACAAGTCTCCCGTACGCCTACGGACTGTCCTCAGCTGAGCAGCGCTGCTTCATGACTTGTTAAGCACTTCAAGCTCTATTATCCTATGGGGAAGAACAGCTCTGTGCCTTGGATCTCAGTCTAGGACGTGAGAACGGGATTTAAGTCTTCCTCTTTCCAGGCTTCCTGTCTGGCTTTCGGAGGGGATTTGTTCTTTCCTCATTTTCGCTGTCAGATCTGAGCTCTAAGGTGGGTGGGATGAATCTGTCCCCAGAGAGCCCGATCTCTGGCTGCTGACAACAGGAGGAGCTTGAAGGAAAAAAATCAGCCTGGTCTTTAAGCTTTTATTTGGTTAGATAGATGGGACTAATTCCAGCCTTCGTGGTTGTCTAAATTTATTTTTTTCTTAATTGTTTTTTGTTCCTTAGAAAGGAAGCGCAACACAGAACTTCCTTATGGTAAAGAAATAAATACACTGATGATTATAGTATAGTAAGACAGTACACTAAGCTCTGCACCATATGT
The DNA here is from genome assembly GCA_034781795.1 of Crypturellus tataupa. NCBI lineage: Eukaryota > Metazoa > Chordata > Aves > Tinamiformes > Tinamidae > Crypturellus > Crypturellus tataupa. The sequence continues at coordinate 124,379 of JAWLRI010000181.1, forward strand.
ATCTTAGGTAGATGGATTTTTGTTTGTGGTGTGTTTCAGTTTCAGAATTATTTCTCTTTTAGTGCAATATCTTAAATCTCTGTTCTGCAGTTACTTGTCAGAAAATCTAAATCTTATGCAGAAAACTATGCAAGAATTCATCCCCTTTTTTCTGCTCTCTCTTAATTGTTATGTTCACTCTTTAGATGGAGTGTCTGAGTGGAGGGTTTAATTTAGATTTAATAGGATAATTATTGCATGACAAATTAATGCCAACAATTATTAAGTACATCTCTACAGAGGCTTCTGGAGTTTGCAGTAGGATAGCTATCAGCTACCTGGCGGATCAGCTTCAAAAACTCTGCCCCAATAATCATGGGCATTTATTTAACGTAGAATTTAAATGCTGCTTTCGGGGTAGCATTGTCAGAAAACGGCTCCGTCCCTCTGGGACCTTCAGGGCTGAGGTGGTGACGAGTTCTGAGCCTGGAACTCTCGGGTGGCCGAGGGAGGGGACACGGGTGCGGCGGCCACCAGCCAGCCCTGCGGCACTGGAGCTGCGGCTGGAATGTGCAGGGACATCGGGGAGGCAGCGATGCAAAAGCCCTAGCCCAGGTTCTCCGCTCTGCCCCTCGTGGTGACACCTGCTGCGTGTCAGAGCAGGGACTAATTCAGCTTTAAAAACCCAGCTATAAAATATATTATTATTTTATACCGTTTATATGTTTACACTGTTAAACCAGATCAGCCACCAGTGCATGTACATGTGCAAAAGAAGAAGTGGGGTGAGGAAGGACTGTAAATCCATATTCAAGATGATAAACACATATTCAAGATGATAAACACATATTCAGGACGACAGTCAGGTTTTATGAAACCACTCCCAGAAGAGATAGGGCTGGTGGAGACTGCAGAAAATGGTAAATATTCTCTGTGGTGTCAGGCTAAAAAAGTAATTCCCTGCTTGATCTAAACTCAGCCATAACTTCTTGACCTTCAAAATATGCTGCAAAATTCTTGGGCTTTTTTTTTTTCTTTTTCTTTTTCCCCAAAGGCTTGGGGCACAGGAGAATGTCAGAAAGATAGTTTTCTTTGTGGGTGTGATGTTAATGCTGTGGCTGGAAAGCTTAGCAGTTATCAACAGCCTGGATAGCAGAGCTGGCTGCCAGCCTGTCATTACATTTCGATTAGTGTTTTTTAAAGACAGCTCCAAAAAAAAAAAAAAAAGTGCCCAGAGTGGCTATTTATTTATTTACAATGGGTTTACGTTTGTAAGGGAATAAATAACTCGCCTTCCCATGGGCTGAGAAAGGGAGCTTATTGCCAGGCACCCAGGGTGAGCACAAGCGCGAGCCGTTTGCACCAGAGTTGCACCGAGCACCGTCCCCCGGGAGAGCGGGAGCATCGCGCTGCTCCGCGGGTCTGGGAGCAGGAACAGAAGGTTCCCGGGAGGACTCGCCCGTTCCCTGCCCCGCTGCTCCAGCCTCATTTAAACACCAAGAAGGCCCCTCGTGTCCCTGCCCTGGGGCAGCCGGCCCGGTGCTGGCGCTGGGGCAGCCGCCAGCCTCTGCCGTGGCACTTGCTGCTGCTCAGAATTTTTTGGAATAAACAGCCCGATGGAAGCGTCCGCTTTCAGGGTGGGGACAGTGTGTGCTTTCCCCAGGGCTGCCTGCGGTACCCGTATGATTTGAACTAGATTTGAACTTGCTTCTTTGCAGATTAATCTGTCCCTATAAAGATTCTTTTCAGATCCCATTATTTATGAGGGAAGATTGTTTCTCCATTCCTCCTTCCTCCCCGTCCCCCTCCCAGGCTTCAAATCTTATTGCTGTGCCATCCAGTTTAATTTAACCCACAGCAATTAATGTCCTTGACTGGCAGTGTTTAAACAGCAAACAATTTCATCCTGTAAATGGTAGTTTGCTGCCTGGAATACGAACAGATCTTTAACAATTACATCAGACTATATTTCCCCATGGCAGCTGTAAATAAAACACCTGCTCTGTTTTGATGCTGGAGGTAGCCAAAGCTGCCTGTGACCCAAAACCTCCCTCGCACACTCGCTGAAGGAGCTGCCACCGCTGGGTTGTCCAGCTGCTTGGCTTTAGTTCCTGCATCCCCATCTCGAGCAGCCCCACAGCGGGCAGCTGTGCAGGGGCTGCTCTTTGCTTTGTTGCTTTAGGCCCTGGTTGAGCCTGAGGAGGAGGAGGAGGAGGGAGGCCGCCTTAGCTGTCAGCCCTTGCTTTCTCAGCAGATGTCCCCAGCCAAGGTGCTAAGAAAGTTGTTGCTGTTTCGGGTTGTTTTGGGTACCTGGTTTAATCAACCACTGCCTCATCTCAACAAGCCGCATGTAGCCCATTGCCAGGTCTTTCATTATAGCGGACCTCCCAAGCCCCTTCTCTGAACGAACCTGCCCGAGCCCATTGCATCTTGCTTTCCAAATTAATCTTCCAGCTAAAGTAAGGATGGGGGAGAGGCTGATGGAGAAGAGCAAGACCCCAGCTGCTTCGGCAGGCGAAATGGACCAAAAGGTCCTGACAGAAGGTGCAGCTCTGGGAAGAGCCAACAGAACTGGCGCAGTGTTTGCTGCTGAGCCTCACAGCACGGGAACTTGATCCTGAGATGGGAATGCAGCCGAGGAATACTAATTATGGGCCCCAAGCAGATGAACCTGTTTAATATGGGGCTGGGCTTTCCTCGGAGAAAGCCCTTGAGAAATGCTGATGCCTTCAGAAACTCGATTTGAGGCAAAAGTCAAGGCTGAAGCTATCAGAGAGAGGTTAGCGGAAGTTCATGGGCAGGGGATTTTAGGACATGGAGTCTCCATTATCCAGATTAACAGTTAACGTTTTACAACATCAGATTTAGAAATATAGGCTCATTTATTATTTATTATCTTACTCGTCTGATATTTCACCTGCTGCCACATCTGATAAGCACAGCATGGGCTCCCAGGGGGCTTTTATCACAGAAGCAGATGCTACCCACGTTGCCGTGGCTAGATAGGAAGGCAGATGGATAACCTTTTGTAGTCTGTCTTTCAAGATGGTGAGACTGTGGCTGAAATCTCAGGGTAGTCTCCTCAACTGAAAAAGATGTATTTTCTGTCCTTTGATACTACCCTTAACTACTGCCTGAAGCAAACCAGACACAAAAGAGGGAAAATATTTAACACTCTATAAAATCTCTCTAGCATCTTTTCAAACTAACCAATCACCAGAATCAGAAAGCAGAGTTACTTTTTTTTTTTCCCAAGAAATGCACAGATGGAGTAAAATTGCTGTTTTGAGGTCATACCATGTGTTTGTAGCATGTTCAAAATACACAGCCATGCTGCAGGGTGAAAAAGAAACACAAAAAACAACCATGTCTTATCAATAGTAGGTTACTTCAAAAATATTGAGGATACCCTTTTTGTGATACATATGGCCAAACATACTTTTATATTGCTCTATATGCTCCCTGTGTAAACACTCCTTCACAGAAATCCACATGCACCCACTCACACACACAAAAAAAAGGACTACAGAACTATTTCCCCTGGGGCGCAGTATAACCACTACATTACAGGGTCCTGTATTCTGCCTTTTTTTTTCTTGGAAAATTATCATATTCATAAACTGTTTCTATTCTGTGTGGATGGCACATGCTGTGTTGCAGCCTTGGAGGTCCTTCGAGCCCGTGAGTTCTCTGGTAGTCAGACGTGTGCCGGGAGGGCTGCGCTGCTCCACGCGAGCGACCCGGGACAGCTCCAACGCCGCTGCTGCAGGGACAGGGGCTAGGGGTGCCCTCCTGGAGTCACTGCTCGCGGAGAGGGGAGGGATGGTGGTAACGCTCCTCGACATGCACGTCAGTCACTGCCAAGAGCTGAAGAAGAGTGCATGGGAGTAGAGACGGGGCTTGGGTAAATGAACTTCCCATGTTTGGGCTCATTTTTGTATGGTCATAATGATTAACACTGCAACACTGACACCACTGGAAAAGCCAGCCCACAGTTTGCTTTTCCAAAAGATCAGGTGGATTAAAAAATGAAAGGGGAGAGACACGCTATAAAGGCAATACTGCTGGTTCTTGAAGGGGCCTTGGTGAGGAAGGGCCCGTTTTGGCTGAGCATGTCCAGCAGCTTCCTCACAGCCGAGGTATGTGTTTAAAATACAGTGCACCCCCATGCCCCTGCATGTTGCACAGCGAAGCATCTTGCTGGAGCTGTGCAGAGCAGGGACAGGGGTTGTGCCACGCGGGGGTCCCTGGGCAGGGGTGGAGGCCGAGCTCGAGGCGGTGCCGTTGGGGCAGCCCGTTGCGGCTGCTCGTGGCCTTTCCCTGGCTCTGCAGATGCTGCCCCGCGGCGCTGCCGCAGCTGGAGGCCCAGCTTTGCGCTCCTGAAAGCTGCTGCGCTTGGAACCTGGCAGCACCTACCTGCTCACGGCGCCAGGAGCTCAGCGGCTTAATGCCGCTCCGCACCGCTGAGCACCATCATTCCCGGCCTCGTTACGACCTGGGCATTGTGCGCTGGAAGAAAGTGCAGCGAGACACAGGCCAGTTGTAATCCCTTAACTGCTGCTCAAATGAGCTGTCCTGATATGCTCCAGTGTTGCCAGGTTATGGCAGGCAGGCAAAGGCCAGGGAAAATTATCAATCTCTGCAAACCCTACAGGAAAATACTGCATATTATAATTTTAATCCTCCCCTGGAGAGCTCAGCTCCCTCAAAATGGATCCTACCCATCGTATTCTGAAAGAGGACAGGCCGGTCTTTAGACGTGCTTCCCTCCGGCTCCAGCCCGCAGGTTTCTGAGCGGCGGCGATGTGCGCGGCCTGAATGGTGACTTCCACAGCCCTGCTGATGTGACAGGCTTGTACAGCCTCCTCGGAGTGAGGGAGAATAAGGTCTTTCTAAGGCAAGTGAAGCAGGGGCATAATTTTTATACCCAAGAACATCACATCTTCTGTTTCCTTTGTGGAGATGAACATATCTGCCCTCCAGAAAATACCTTCTCTCTCTCAAGCTCCCTTATGATATCAGAGGCGAAATGGGCTAAGGGTCCTAAATTTCCCTGACAATTAAAATAAAAGAAACTAAATAATTTATGCAGTTCCACCCCAAATTAAGAGACAAATCTCAACCAGTGAACAGCAGCCACTGAGTTCCTTGAAATAATCTCAGTTTTTGTTGGTGGGTTTCTTTGATTCATGAAGCATGTGGAGAGGAGAAGCAGCACATGAGCAGCGTGCCTGAAGTCTGTGTTAACGCTCTAGTCGTGTGTGTGCCTAGGGTGGGCTGTGAGCACAACGAACACCCGCTAAAGCTCTGCAGGCCGCGCTCCTATACCATGAGAATGAAAAACCTCCCCTGTACCTTGCGAATTACTCCCCAGTGTGATCTTAAATAGTAATCTGCTTCAGGTTATTAATCATCTGGAAAGCAAGGAATCTATTTAGGCCATGCAGCAGAATGGAGACTCTCTTTTGTCTCCTCTGGCAGAGGTGGCATAACACGTTTTGAAGCGGTGGAGGCAGCCTAAGGCGATCGTCTCACCTTGTGTCTCCTTTGCAGCTCCCTTTCTGCCTGCAGAGAGTGTTTGAAGGAGCTGTGTGTGCTGCTGAGACCGAGGAGCCAGGGAGCGAAATGGGCTGAGTCAGCAGGAAGAGACACATTTCAGATTTTGTTTTTCAGGGTACAGGAAAAAAAAGCTGTCAGGCCCGCAGCCAGGTGAGCCTTGGAAGGCCTTGTTTGAGCCTTCTGTCTCCTTCCCACCGCTGCAGTGGTTTACAAGCCATAGGATGTCAGACATGGGGCCTGCTCACATCATACTCTGAAAGTGCAGCATCCCTGGAACTCTTAAAGATTAAAAATGTAGCAAACCATAAATATTTGAAATCCCCTGGAGCTGGCATATGTACCGTCTTTAAGCAGACCTTTTTGATCTGGTATCAGTTTTTTTTTCTGTAACTGCAACAGCCTCTCACAAGGTCTTTTTTTTTTATCCCCTCTCAAAGCAGAAGGTTCCACGTTGCTCCAGCGCAGCAGCAACCAGGCATCACAAATCCCGCTGCCCATCCACAGAGCAGGGCAGCCAGACCGTGCGTTTCCTGAGTCCACCTGCATCTCTTTCTATTTTTGTTGTTATCTGCATTCTGGCTGCCTTTACAGTCATCTGGTGGCATGAATGACTGCTGAGTACTAGATCGCTCTCTGCATCTGAGTGGGAATGGGCATGAAATGGGGCAGACTGGGCATTTTGTGCTTCCTCGGTGCTCAAGGAGGGTCTCCAGGGGTGGCATGAGCTGGAGAAGACTCCATGCTGAGCCACTCCGAGCAGAGACCACGACTGCCGAGCTGGTGAGCTAGTTTATAAGAGCTCCTGCTGAAAGATGTGGGAATCTCTTCCTCTGAACAGTGTTTAATACAAGGGATTTCCCTGTGATTTTGGTGCAATTTGTGACAGGAAAAGGAGTGTGTAAATCTGCCATCCATTGGATTAATGGAGATGAGCTGTGCACATTACACTGTTACTCAAAGCACTGTGTGAGGTTAAATTGCTCTTAAACAGCCTGGTAAGACTGGCCAATGTTTCTCTGTGGGCTGATGGATGGTTACTTGGGTTTTCCTCTGACGCTAAATGTGATCAGGCTTTCTCATATGTTGTCCTGTGCATCTGCTCTAGTAAGTGCTCTCCTGCTTGTGGAATAGAAGAGATCAGGAACAGCATTAGAAGAAATGCCCTCTTGCATCCACATGAATGTTGCTCGGGGAAGGGAAACATATTCCTTCTTCTGACTTACAGCAAGGGAGAAGAAACAAGCCAGAGTTTCACAGTGAAGTTGTACAATCTTCATCAGCAGAGAGGTCCTTCTGCCACCCTGTGGGACTGTGTCTTGTGCTCGCCCAGGGTGTCCCTGCGCCGTCGTCCTCACAGCTACGGTGGGTCCTTGGGAGCTGCCACGTGCGTGTGCTTGGGGAGGCTCCTCTCTGGAGCCCGAGCAGAGGCTCCGGACTGTGTTACCCCTGTGAGCGTCATTAGCCTCTGATACGGATCACACTGTAGAGGGAGACAGCGACTGACCCTGGTAAAGCAGCCTGTGTGAAGAGAGGCAGGGAATGGCTGATCCTCTTTCCTTTAGCAGAGCAGAAAAGCAATTATGTCATTCCTGAGGCCAGGGAAAAAATAATAGCAAGCACTGGCTTTTCCCAATCAACTTCTGTGCCGAGGAGCTTTTCAGAAGGATTTCCCCATCTGCCTCTGCTGCAGTGATGCTGCAGACAACCTCTTCAGGGCATAGTTTAGGTGTCTCATAGTTCAGGTCTTTCTCAGTCTGCTACTATTTTTAGCCTGGTTTCCCAAGAAGCCACAAATTTGTGCTTATGTACTGCAGCACCTTGCCTGTCAGTCCCTCAGTCTCCCTCTAGTGATCTCTGAATTTTTTGACCAATATCGGCTATTCTAGACAGAAGAAATGAGATTCTTTTAAGCAGAGTGAGCAGGGGAGATGCATTCGCACATTCCTGTGTAATGAAGGATTGCAGTGTGGAGTTTGTCCAGTTGGCCAGTCAGCACATACACAGGATGGAGACAGCCACAATACAGACTTCCCTTGTCTACCCACGGCTTATTTGAAGTTGCAAACCTATTTGACTGTGTTGAGAAGTTGTGCTACTTCAAGCGGGCGAATGTTGCTGTTTCCTTGGCCTTTTGAAGTATTGCTAGTAAAAGAGCTCTCTGAGTCCATCACACACAGGGAGTTAATGGAAAACCTGGCTATCTGCTCATGGCCACTGTGACAGGCTGCATAGCCTGTCATTTAGCCACAGCACACCGATCCCTCCCCTGCTGCTTCTTACCCCCATCGGTTTGGATTTCCAACATTGCAACCGGAGGAAAGACAAAATGTTCATGTCAACAAAGAGAATATTCATTTTCCATGTATTTATTAGGTGCCTGGAAAATGTATCGCTACTGCATTTGCTGTAGCAATCTGGCCAGTGTTGGTGGTGCCTTGCTGTACCACACACTGGCGATAGTCCCTGGGAGCAGTATTGCCAGGTGTGCTGGCAAAAAAGCACTCACTCTAAGTGGCCAAATACTGAGAGTTGTTCACTGCATTGCAGCGTGTTGATGTTGTCGAGTAACCGCAAGATGTTGCGCTGTAACGGAATGAGCCGCCTGTTGTGTCCCAAGTGACCAGGAGCTGCTTAAATCAGGGCATTGAAATTCTATATTGTGGTTCATAACAATGAACTTTATTGATCTTGTCTACACTGAAGACCTGATCCAGTAAAGCATCTGAGCATGTGCACTGCTCTGAGGCACCAAGTGTGGGTGGTTTGTTGTTTTTTTTCTTTTCTTTTTTTTTTTTTTGCTTTTCTCTGATTCAAAATGTGTATTTTATGAGATCTTAGTTATTAATGTAGAATGGGAATTACATTCCTCTCAGAGAGCCAGTTGCAGCAGTGTAGCATCACTCCATGACAGAGCATCAGAGTATTCCAAGGGAGAGGATTTAAGCTGGGCAGACTTTGCACTGAAGCAGTTCAGGAGTGCTTGACCATCTCTTGCAACACTGCAGTGAGAGGGAGGTGGGGAAAAAGCCAGCCTCACGCTGGGGTGTGATGATGCTCAGCTACGGGCGACGGTTCCTGATCTGAAGGGACGCGTGATTCTGCCCTGACTCACCCAGATCATCAGGTTTATGCAATAAGCCTGACTTGGTTGCCATGCTCTGAGAATGATAGAGAAGGGGATCGGCAATGCCTGGAACCCATTCCCTGCTCCACACAGCAGTGCAGGTCACCAGAACCCCCCATCAATTTATTCTCATTTACAGCCCATTGAGATAGTTCTGCATTGTTATGGAGCACAAGGTAGGAACCTTTTGTAAGGGTGAGAAGATACTCAATTTACACCTGTGTGGGATCTTCAAGAAAAGCCACATGCAGCTTCTGAATGTAACTGCAAGGGACATTTTAATTAGGCCGACACTGGCCGGGAGCTTTGTGCTGAGACACTCCTGTCCTTAATTTGGGGTGTCTGCCATGAAGTACAGCGAGGAAAGGAGCCTCTTTGTGTTGCCAGCAGGATATTTGACAGTACCTGAGAAGTAGGGAAGGACAGATGGATACAGCTACCTTCCTTCGCGCACGTCTAGCAGCACAACCCAACCTAATGCATTACTGGCAAACCAGCTTTGTGCTGGCTGGAACTAAAGAGCAGGTCATGCTTTGCTTGGGTCTGATGTGACATGTCTCGAAATGCAGCAACATCCGTAATGTTACCATGTGCGTTTTGCTCTGCTTGTATCGCAGACTGCGTTAGGAATTGCAGTTAGTTTGATGGGGGATCCATGCCGTGGGATGCCGCCGCTCTGTGCGTAGGCTTTGGAGCTCTCGTTTGAAGCCGTCACTTCCCTGGCTCCCACTCCACCCGTTGTCACACCTGCTTTGATGTATTAAGCCATCCCTTGTTGTGTGCCTGCTTTTTAATCCTTTTAATTCCTTTGATTGCTGGATGTTGAAAGACAAAAGGAATAAATAACTGGAACAAAGACTGAAATGTGTGCTTGCAGCAAGTCTTCCTTCTCCCACAGTTGAGGTTGGTTGTTTCCCTTTTACTCACAGAATTATTCCACCACACTTAATCATCTTTTTCGGATGGGAAGGATACAGAAAATAGGATTGTTTTAACTCAGGTTCAGCAGCTGAGGTGCTCAGGGAGCTACTAGACTCTTGCTTGCCTTTAAGCCTCCCAAATTATTTGGTAATTAATTCTTTTTAAACCCTTTTTTCCCCAAAAGGAGGCACTTGGCGAATAAAGGTAAATAAATAAAATCAAGGTTTTTGCCTTTATATCTGGGGAGGAGCTGACTTGCTTTGTTGGTTTTTAACCAGTCTGGACAGATGTTGCCTTGAATACTGACTAGAGACAGTGTCTAATCCGAATATCAGACGCATTCAAGAGCCAACGTTACTTTAATCAGTCACCTCTGCTTCCTCTTTCTTCTTGATCGCAGCTACAGCAGGTCCCTGCGATACTGTGCAGCCTGGTCCTTTCCAACGTCCTTCCTCTCCGCCCCTCAACACGACCCTCAGCAAGTTACCTGGACCCTGTGGCTGACCAGTTCATCTTGTCTGGCATCTTTTTCCAAGTCGGATACTTCTGTGTTTGATACATTGCTACTCCCTTTGGGACATGGTCGCAGTGGAAGCCTGAAATGGAATCATGAAGATATTTTGGATGTTCCTGCCTGCCCTGCAAGTTCATTAGGCTTGTTGTCCTCCTGGTCCTTCAGCCAAGGCCATCACTGATTTCCTGGGGCTCTTTCTGAAAGCCGCCTGTACAGTAAAGCAAAACAACCTGCTGTCCCCACAACCTGTCCCTCCTGCCACCCTCCATGCTGCTGAGGAGTCCAGGCCTATGGTCGTATGGCTGCACGAGTGGCTGCAGTCGACTGGTGACCGTGCTCTGCTATACACAATTCATAACAACTGCGGGGGCCTTCTGAACAGGGGAAGCTGGAATAACATGGCATAATTGAAAGGAATTTGTGATGTGCTGTACAGGATGTGTCTGAAAGAGAATAAGCTCAAAAGTCGTAAGATAGGTGAAAAATAGCTTCTTGTCCCAGGGGTGCTGCTGATCAGCACGATTTACTGTCTGCTGTTAATCTGAAGTGAAAATTCCTTGGAATAATAACACAGTGATAATGAAGTACTGATGGTCCTAATGGGAATTGGTTTGGTTTTGCCCTTGTGCTGTCTGCAGGGCCCCGGGTGCCCTCAGGAGGCTGGTGGGTGCTGCTGCAGCTCCCCGCATTTCTGTCCTGCAAACAGAAGGGAATTGTTTTTCTATGCTTTCAAAAGTGTGAATATTTCTAATTTTCTTGCCTTCACCTGGGGCTTTTGCTTTGTTAACATTTTGGAAATGAAGCTCTGCCTTATGGAAAAGCTTTTCACAAAAAAAAAAAAAAGCATTCAAGCAATCAGTATAGTGCAGGCAAAGTCCCGTAACTTCAGAGTAACACTGTCGCCTTGTTCATTTTTTCCGTTTAATGACACTTCCTTCCCTGCTCACCTCATACCCTCATTTCAGAGGGAATAATCAAGTGGGAGCTCCTAAACTCAAATTATGCTGGATATGTTCTTTTGTTCATTTTGGAGAGCTAGTAAGAACAGCCAGGCTGTGAAATTTTAAGGCTGTATTTCTGTCACACTTAGTAATCTATTTATTACCTCATGACTCAATGTCTCTCTTGATTTACTTAGTGCCCACCTGGTCATTATATGTTAGACTGGTAGGATAGAGGAGGGAGTCTTTTTTTTGTCATGTGCTCAGAGATGAGCAGTGCTTGAGGAGAGGGGAGAAGGTCGTGCTCCGAGAGCCCCGCGAGCTCCGCAGCAGCAGAGTCTGGGCATGCTCCAGCCCTCCCTGGGAGCAGATCCAGCCTCCTGCTTTTGCATGTGCTGGAGACAGGGTTTTCCCAGATCACTCCTAGGCAAAAACCTGAGCTTATCAGGACCTAGAAGACCCTAGGAGGGGAGACCTGCTGGAACAGGGTCTCTATGCTGTTTTGGGGCTCAAATTTCAAGCTGGGCCCATAGCCAGCTCCTGCTGTCGCAGGGTGTTTCTAAGCAGCCGAACAGCAGCTCCAGGCAGGTCCAAGGCAAATGCTGGACTGGCTCCGCACGTGCACAGACTGAAGCCCTCCCTCCTGTGAGTGCCAGCGTACCTATTTTTTTTTCTTTCATAAAAATACCAAGGGGATGTCTGAGGGCTGTAGAAATGCAAAGCCGTGTCGTTGTATTCAGCTATTGAAACTAGCTTGTAATGAGAGAAACTATGACAGATTGAGCCTAACTGTGGAGGACTCTGTGGTGAGGTACAGGTAGCAAAAGGGCTTTGTACCTCAGCCCATCAGCTTAAAGTCTCTTTGAATCCTGTCTTTCAACTGTGCAGTGCACAAATGAGGGCAGTCACAAAATAGCATAACCTCAAGGACTTCAGAGGAAGAGAACATCAGTTCTTTCATTAAAGAAAGAGGCATGTTGGGTGCTGCTAGGAGAAGGAAGGAATCTATCAACCAGAGAGAACAGACACAGGAGACCCTCACTGGAACAGGCGTTAAAAGCAGGAAATACATGTGCATAAAATGGAAGTTCCCTTAATTAAAAAAAATACTCATTTCTCCACAGTTGAGTCATCAGTGCTAAATACCTCCTGGGAGGGGGAAAGGTGGCTGTATCTTTCTGGAGGAGTCAGGGGTCTTTGCAAGGATTGGCTATGGAACAAAAAATAACATTAAAATGATGTCATTCTTACTGCTCTGAGGGAACAAATGGTACTCCAGTGTTTTTACGTGGTGTGAGGTTCTGCAGCCTTTGATCTAAATGTCACATGCAGAAGAAGGAAGGGAATGTTGTGTGAAGCAACCAAGCAGTTCCTGTTTGTTACTGAGAAGGTGGCAAGTGCTTTTCTGAAGAGCAATTCCTTGGGAAACAAGGTCATGACTGCAGGTTTCCTCCTCAAATTTCCATCAATGACACACTCTTGTTACCCCTGTCTTGGAGTTTATTTCAACACTGTCACATAACTTTCCATATAAAATATTAGGATTTTTTTCCAGGAGGTTAAAATTGATGTGAGGTATAAAGTCCTTGTTTCTGTCTGTGTTCAAGGAAGTCAATAGCCTGGGTTTCGGTCACCAAGAGTTTGTCTCTGCATAGTTCTACAGGTCCAATTTGACTCTAGGGGTAAATATTTCATGTTTTGGGTTTGTTCAGTGATAAGCTAATAGGCAAATAACAACACCAGAGAAATAACATCTTCAATATTAGAATTGTCGCACTCTGTTTAGTAAAGACATAAACATTTTTAATTAATAAAACATTCTTCAAAAACTCATTATTTACTGGATTGAATAGTAATGAGAAAACAATTTATCTCATTTAATGAACCATTTTAAAATATTTCTGACAGAGAGGGCGACAGACTTTGTTCCCTTTGGCAATTTTTTTCTCGAACTGAAGATTCTCAACTGCAAAAGCAAATGCAATAGAAACAGTAGAAAACTAAGTCTGTAGAGCTCTTTTTCCAAATTGGGGTTATGAATTCCAATTTTGCCCTCATCAGCATCCACCATTGCTGTTCACTCCTTGTACTTTATATATCTGGAACATGAGTTAATTCATCCCAGACCAAGGACTATTAGGGTGTATTCCTGAAGAAATAAGAACAATTGTTATTGTTAAAATAGCCTCCTGTTGGTAACTTCAGTTTATTTATGAAATAAAATAATCTATGGGAAGAAATGTGGCCTTTTGAGGAATCCCTTCATAAAACTCTTTAAAGGTGATCTGCAATATGGATAGAAAATAGAGGCTAAGCTGTTAACATGACACTTTTATTGTACATTCCCAGAAAGCTCAGTGTGTTTTTGAACTGTTAAGTACAAAAACTTTGGCCTGCTTAGAGCTACAGTGAACACTCTGGAGGATTCATGCCAGCATTTAGAAATGTATTGATCAGGATGCGTAAGAGGAAAACAATAAAAACTCAAGATGAAGCATTGTGCTACCGAAATGCAAAGATAAGCACCAATTTATAATCAGAACTTATCAAGGTCCTTTTCAGGCACTGAGAAGATATTAATTAGAATATCTTAATTCTATCAAGTTTCCCTCACTGTGGGGAAGAAAAGGTTTTATTGTTGCTGAATTTGGACTCATTCTCGGACTTGTGCATGTTACTTTTGACAAACTGTATGGATGCCAAGTGGGAGAAAAGCCAAACCAGTAAAATGGTGAAACAGTGAGGAGCCAGCCCAGAGCAGCACGGTGCTGTGGTGGAGATGAGGAGCCGCGAGGACTATCGCACTCGCCTAGAAGCCCCTATTGCTCTTTGGTTCAGATTTGCCTCACCCACCATCGTTCCTTGCCGTCTTCTGAGACCACTTGTGGCCTGGTTCTGTTACAGTGTGTGGAGTGGGTCATCTCACACAGTAAGTCAGAGTTACATCAAAAAATATTAACAGGATTAGGTGAATGCAACAGATCATCTGTGGGAGTCTGAGAGATCTCTGCTTGTCCAGAAGTGACTGTTGTGATAGCAGATGAAGAGACTGTTGAAGGGGAGATCAAAGGAAGGATGGAGCCAAATGCTGCTCAAAGGTGCAAAGACAATGGCAAACACAGGAAGCAATGGATACAAGGTGTAGGTAGGGAATTCCTGACTGGATATAAGAAAAAAAAAAAAAAAAAAGAGTGCTCTGAAATCCTGAAACGTGAGCTAGAGTGATGTAGTTCTCCATCTCTAGATGTTTTCAGGATTTGACAAGGCCTCAAGCAACTTTGATCTAGCTTTGAAGCTAGCCCTACAGGTGCTGGGTGACCTGCAGAGGTCCATTCCAATCTAAACCAGTCTATTACTCCTAGCAAATGAGGCTGAGTGAACAGGAACCATATTGTACAGAAAGAAACACAACAAAGGAATGAAAATTTGGGAGGGAAGAGTTATTATTTATATTTTTCTTGCCAAGATTTGGGTACAAGATCTCCTTGGCAACAGCTGAATGAGCACTGTTCCAACACGGTGCAGTTGCTTGGACCATCATCAGGTGCCCTGTGAAAAGACAGATCCCTGAACCCTAATCTTGGCAGTTTTAAGCTTAAACTTTTTTTAAGCAAAAGAGAAGAGAGAAAAAAAGCCTGAAGCTCTGCTGAAGCATAATTTAGGAGTTAAGGAAATTATCTTTGCCTTTGAAACAGTTACCTGAGCTTTTTCTTTCATTTGAATGTTGCCAAGAACTAAGAATAATGTTATAGTAAATGTTCTTGTGAAGATGGAGCAAATAGGCACGGTCCAGCACTGTAAAGCACCTGACCAGCATTTCAAATGCACCTTGTTCCCCTTCCTCCTTCAGTCAGCAGCCTCTAGGAAATGAGAAACAATCACTTTCTTGTTGCTCTCCCCGGTGGGCAGCCTTGCCTGTAAGCAATTTGTCATTTAGCACAGCTAAATGAGAGATCATGTTTTTGCTTTTTTTCCCTCTTACCCAAGCTGTGATCCTGCTGCTGTTGTAGCAGTGAATGTTCTCCCCTCCCTCTCCTCTCTTTACCTGCCAAACACATACAGACACTCTAGATCTGTCTGGCTGTAAGTAATGGCATGGAGTCCTGCTGTAGTTTACAGCAGGAAATAGCCAGGGAATAATCGAGCCCTGGGAACAGCTCCAACCTTGGATAAGCTGAAGAAAATAACAGAAACAAGGGGAATGGTGTGAAACTAAGCCCAGCAGCACTGGCCTCTGGACCCCTACGCTGGCTAGAGCAGGGTTGTGCTTTTTGTTGCATAATGAATGATTAGGCCAGTTTTACAACCTCCTTGAACCTCTTGGGAGAGATAAATAAGCCCAAACCTAGTGAAGAGATCCCCTAGATCTCGAGTAGGTCCCTGCAGTGGTGACTGGGACCGAGCGATAACCGCACAGCTCTCACTGGTGGCCTTTGTAGGGGATGTAGGGGAAGCCAAGTGATGACTGCTCCCCTTAGGCGTGAGGCCCGTGAGAGGTTCAGCACATGGGGGTAAGAGAGCATCCTCAAGGCAATTCCAAGTATCACCGAGGTATAAATTATTCGTGGAAATACATAATCTATACATACATATAAATATATCTATTTGTCACCAAATATGTGTGCCCCTACTCTCCTGTACAAAAGGATTATTATCACTGTTGAGGTCTACCTTCAGGCAAATGCTCCAGCTCTTTAATAGCTGCATTAGACAAATGACAAGTCTGTTATCGTTATTTTCACTTTCTGCCATCCCATGCCTGCAAGTGTAAAATAAATAAATAAATAAATAAAATATGATTTTTAGTCAAAAGAAAGCATCGAGAAGGTGAAAACATCTCTTTCCAGAATGACTACTGCCTGGAAAATGAGCCTTGGGGGGAAAAATGAAGGAAAACCACGGAAATGAACAACAGGAGAATGCTACAAAACACTGTTGCTTCTCAGTAGAATTTTACCCATCAGCTTTGACATAAGTACCATATTCCGGCTGTAAAATATAATTAGAGCAGTGAATCAGAAAGGAGCTGTCCATCGAAGAGCACAGTGTGTTCTCAGCCAAGGAGAGGGATGTGAAACTCATGCAAATAAGGCTGAGTTCCCCTGCTTCCTCCTTAGGAAACTGTGTGTGACACAATCAGGCAAACATTTTTGCAGCGAGTTGCAAATTTCACATGCTCTTCCGAGCTGGAATTCGCCTTTGAGCTCTGCATTACGTCGTGCAAGCTGCCTCCCTCCATCGGTTGCTGTTCCCAGAGCTCCCTTTGCAGAGGGTGAACGTTCCACAGTGCTGCTCCTTGGCTCTTTTGGGGACAAACCACTGGCCAGCCCAACAGATTGGGATGTAAGCTCAAGCCTGGCTTGTGTTCCAGGACATGGCAGAGCAGTTCTTCCAGCTCAGTGGTGTGAATTCTTCTGACATTCACCAGGCTTTGTCCAATAATCCATCATTTTATCAACTATGTTGGCTCTCTGCACAGAGGACTCTGAAGCTGGGTCTGCTTTCAGAAAAAGCAGACACTCTATTTTCAGATTCAGATCTCTTTTCAGATTGTTTAAAGGTTTAGAGGTTTATTTCTGTGTTTTTCATGCATGGCCCCAGTTTGACCTCTGGATTTCTAGAGTATCCGCACTGGAGTTTAACATAAAGACTATATTTAATTATCACATCTTCTCTCTTTGACCATAGCCTAGTGCCTGAATGCGTCACTCAGCCTCCTCACTCCCTTTTTGGGGTGGGGATTGCAAACATTTTCCTTTCTCAGTAACTTCCTGATCTAATAACAGGTATTTTGGAAGTGCCGTGACAAGGGTGTGTTGCAGTGCTGTTCCTACTGCTTTTTCTTTTCTGACAATGCTTTTTCTTCTCCATGTAAAAGGGGAGATGGTACCAATTTTGCAGTCCGTAGATGCTGTGTCACAATTGTTACTTTTCTAGAAATCGATAGACTAGGTCTGTCCTGTTACATCGTGGCTCATTTTAGTACTGCACTTACACTCCTCAGCACTGCCTGTTTGTTGGGTCACACTGTACCTGTGGTCTGGATCAAACTAACCTGTTCTGCAGGCTGGGTAGCTTAAGTGCTATGCCTTACACATGGCTGATGCCCAAATTCTGCGCCTACAGCCAATTTGCACACAAATGTCCTCCAGTCACTTTCTTCAGCAAAGTCAAGCCTAGTTACTGAGTGCAGAGCAGAGCTGCCCATAAATTCAAGTGCCTTGTGCACCCAGCTTAGCAGACTGAGCCTGGTAATGGTTCTTGACTGCTTAACGTTGTATTGATTTTGGAGGCAGAAAGGCAACATAAGTGAGTTAACACAGACAATAAACACTGAATGGGTGGAATTTTACTACCTGTGTATTCCCTACCACTAGCATTTTCTCCCTAAGGAATGTCCCAAATTCAAAGGAATATGTTTATCTAGGTTAATGTTAGAAATAAAAGGACTCCTTCCACCTCTGCACTGAAGAAACCAATCCAGAATTCATAGCAAGGAGCATTTTCTGCCTAGTGGCCAAGCTTGCAAACCTGCTTTATGAGGGATCCATCATCCTTTTAATTTCTGCAGAGGGGAAGTAGTTGAGTGCTAAATGCAGAATTCATCTTAGAGAGGCACAGCTGGTAGCAGTGGCCTTTTCAAATGCATTCAGCTCTCCAAAGGCAGCTGATTCAGAACTACACATGCTGGTTGCTGTCTTGTACTGTGTGCTGCAATCTCTAGTCACATGCAGAGCCGTTTTTTTCTCCTTGGTAGTTATGGAGTGTTTAGGCAGTGGTGGTATATAATAATCAGGACTTGCATATCAGCATCATCCCAGTGTCATCCGCATCATGCCATTTTGGCCATTTTGGCCAACATAAAGAGGAGATTTCCTCAAAATGAAACAGCCAAGTCTTTGCTGACCAGGTATAACCTTGCTGGGCTGGGCACTCAGGCAAAACTGTTGCAGACTCCAGTCGAACTCTTCAGACCTTTTGTCCTCAAATTTCCTGGCTCAGGATAAAATTTTCCTCTTGAAGGTAAATGTCTCCTTACATAACTGATAGAAAGCCACTGACATTTGGGGAAAAATACAGATTCGTGAGAATAGGTGTGACATTTTGGATGCTGAGTGGTAGCAGAGACTGAAGGTACATTCAGAACCCAGTGGAAATCTTTGTCCATCAAACCATTAGACCAGACATCATACCCTACAGGTGCCTAAAACTATTTTAGACACCATTTTTTGTAGCTAGATCTCTCCTTTCCAACCTCATGAGCCTTCCCATAAGCAGCAAGGACCAGAATCAGAGGAGGATACTGGGATTCCCTTCCAAGAGATTTCTTGGCTTCATCTCCATACACTTGCTTCAGAGCCTTCAGAGATTTTACACACCAAAGACTTTGCCTCTGTCTGTGCCCTAGACTTTTATTATCATCATGAACAAATTTCAACAAGGGAGCTTTCTCAAGCTTTGTCAGAGGTCTTTTGTTTCTGGTGGCTTATCCCTTTCTCTGGAGTTACACATGGCCCTCTGCTTCCCATGTCACTTCTGCACTCCTCTCCCTTCTGTAGGACATGGCTTGTCGTGGTACTGTGTGGCTGCTGGGCTGTTCTACCCAGGTGGGCTTCATAGCGTTAGAGTCGTGCATGCCAGATAACAAGTTGTTGGAGCACACAAGGATGAGTTACTGCTGCCGCCTTTCTCTTCCCATCTAATGATGTCAGGAGAATTGTCCTGGTTACATGGAACGTGACTGAGCCTCACTGGGTGAATGAATTCAAGAAATGAAACACATTTTTAACTTTCAGCATGAAATACATCATTTACAGTGTAATGGCATCCCTGCTATTACATTTAGTAAGTGGTGATGGGCCTGCTGGGAATCATTTTACCATTTTCATTTTAATCAAGAAATTAGTAAATTAATATTAGATCTATGCAGCATAGCTTTTTTGTTTTGTTCTGTTTTCCCTAGTGAGTATTTTTTCAAGTTTTTAAACAAATTATCATCATTCACTGCTTGAGTTTTTCACAAATTTAGGGCTTTGCTTCCAGGAAAGTTCAGCTAGAGCTTGTATCAGTGTTACTTGAATGACAGCTTATGGAAATCTGGAACAGCAGTCAGAAATGTTCTGATCCAATTTATATAACCAACTGGGAAATAAAGAAATCTCAATGGTTTTATCAAGCTCGTCGAAATTGAAATAAAAACATGTAATAAAGCAAAAACTAGCCAAAAAGAAAGATGAAATTCATTCTTTGAGTTGTTTTTCATGAGAAAACAAAACAAACAAACCTTCAATCAATATTAAAACTACAAGCAGTTTCAAAGAATCTTTTTTTTTTAATAATAACACAAAGTCTTTCTCATGCAAGCAGCTCTGTTTTGCAAAAGACTTTGCCATCCTATGGCAATAATCACTATCCAAAGTCAACAAGGCTTTATATTGGCAGAAGCTAGAAAGAGCGTGGAGGTGAAGTGACTTTTCCAAGGCCATGTAAGGCCTTCGAGCCTGGAATGATGTGTGGATCTCATGAGTTGCTGGACAAGCAACTGTCTTCCACTGCAAACATAGATCTGATGGTGATTTGCTGTTTACAGATAAAGACGGAGTCTCTTCTAGCATCTATTTTGACTTCTGTATCTCAACAGCACTGTGGTATCCAGATACCACAAGGCTTGCTCAGGAGACTCTCTTCTCCAAGTCAGCTCTATCCTGGGAGACCATTCCCTGGAAAAAAAATCCCCCTTCCCCTGTGAAATCCAGCTGTTTAATATATTTTTTTTCTTCTTTGGCTTTGAATCCTGTAGTGATTTTATGCATTTGAAATGCTCTTGCTCTGTGGCAGCGCCTGTGCAGTTTGCTACCCAGGGCCTCATTCATGCTTTTTGGCTATCTCTGCTCCCTCTGACACCTGCTTCTATCCCAGTTTCTGGGCTTACTATTTTTTCCCATGTGAGAATTAAACAACAAAAATAAGTCTCTCCCTAGAAGACAAATGCTCTGTTTGAAACCTAGGTCAAACATTTTCCCTCCTCACCTGCAGGGAGGGAAAAAAGGAGGGCAGCTGGAGGGGGTAAGGGAGGAGAAGGATGCTTAGTGCTTGTGATGGCATTAATCAACACACACATGTTTTTCATTGCTGCAGATGCAATCACCACTAGCTAATACATCCTCCACCTTTGGCCAGAAGTGCTAAGCTGCTGGTACAGATGAAGCCGTTTGCATAGCAAAGCAGCAGCTGCAGCCCTCTGCAATAAAGTAATGAGGATTCAGTGCCATGTTACCGCTTCTTTCTTTTCCTTTTTAATCATGATAGTGCAAATGGAGTGCTGTGATTGAGCATCCCTGTGCTCTCCTCCCACTACCTGAGTGCCCTGCCTTTCCCTTCCAAGATCCATAACTCAGAGGCAATGACAATTCCTAGGAGACCATTTATGAAGTTGAGTCCTTCCTGCCTTACGTGACTCTGACTTAACAGTGATTGGTGTCAGCCACGGGGTAGCTCATGCATGGCAAACATGCATGGCTAACTTGTCCCTTTCTTGAAAATCTTATAGACTATGTGCTCCAAGATGCTTGTAGCAGTAGGCATGCTGAGAAACAGTTCTGTGGAACCGAGGCCAGAATGACATTGCATTTGATTGTGTTGTAGCCCAGGTGTAAACTATTTGCCTTACTTTATCTCCAGCTTGGCATTCATTAGAGCAAAGTGCTCTGCTGAGGTCTGTGGAGCTTCATGAATAGCCTGGTCAGCCCTAGTCATGGTGCTGATGCACCATGTCTGCAGTAAAGATTTCTCTCTGTGCTGGTGTATGGATCTTCCCTCACAATACTTTCATGGACTTCACAGTATGTTGGAAGCCTGTTGGGATGATTATGTAAGTTCTTATAATTTCTATGCTTATTATTATTATTAAAGATAAATAGTAATTGGTCAGATCTAAGGTCAGTAGTTAAGTTTCATCAAGCTGAAGGGAGAAACCTTTGAGAGAAGGACACTTGAGTATGTGGGTGGGTCATGTTGAATCCTGTATGGTGAAAGGAAGTCTCAGGAAAGCTGGAAGATGGGCAGAGTTTTGAAAGATGATGATTCAGATCTTCTGATTTCAGAATTTAAATGAGACCAAGGGAATTGAGCTGGACACTCAGCATGTGCTTCACTGCTTGCCAGTAGTCTGTGCCTTTGCCTGAGACATGAAAATGTGGATGGTGAATGAAGCTTGATAATTCCCAACTCATCTAATTAGATTATTCCATCATCTGAATGAAAAGTGGCAAGTGAAAGGTAGAACAGGAATGAGCACATGTTCAGCAGTCCTGAACTTTCTTTGTGATACTATAAGAACGGGGGTGGCTAGATAATACAGGCTCTCTATTAGTAGATACAGAGGCCACCAGGATTTTCTGGGCATTTTGGCACCTTGGGCATTTGCTTTCTAGCTCCAGGAGAGCAAACCCACTGCAAGAAAGACACCAGAAACTGTGCCATTTCCACTGTCTTGGCCAAACTTCCAACAACCCTGAAATCACAGAGCTAGCTCCATTCTTTTCTTCTTTCTTTTCCTTTAATTCGTATTCCCAACTTTATTTCTCCTTCCCTACTTTAAAAAAAAAAAAAAAAAAAAAAAAGGAGCAAAAAAATGAGTTAACCAACGAGGACTGCATCTCTGCAATAGGACAACAAAACAACCAAAAGGCAGGTGAAAGCAATAGCTTTAACAGCTCAGTAGCAGCAAGATTGTACCCAGTCTTTTAGAGGCTGAGGTGACCAAGAATTCACCTGCCCTTTTGTAGCGCTGTGGTCTCATTATTTTCTTTCTTGCTCTTTTCTCTCTCCTCATGTGGTTTGTTTGTAAAGAAAACAACTTTGGCTTCAAAAATAAATAAAAAAAAAAAAGGGAGTTAAGACAAGTTTCATGAAAATATATATATTTTTTCCTTTCCCCAGAAAGAACAGCTAATACCATCTGTAATGCTATCTAAAAGACTGTCTAGAGGGGTCATTTTACACAAGTGAAGGTGTTTTTAAAGAGAAAGGGAATGAAAGAACTTTTAAAATGGAAGCTTTACATAGTATTATACACTGCAAAGACTTACAGCTGAGTTTTCTTTCCTTTTTGCATATTTAATAACAGATTTAAATGACTTTTAATGATGGTTGCTTGCTCCTAAAGCTTGTCTTGGCTTATGAAATCTTGGTTTCAAAAAAGAAAAACAAAGAAAACCCTCTGAACTTTATTTAAAAATGTTTAGTGTTTTGGACGTGTTATTATATTTGATCCTTTGTGCTCGTTTGTTCTATCAAAATTAGCATAACAATTTTCTACCAGTAAAATAAAATAGTAATTGTCCCTTTCTACTGACTCTGTTGCCGTTGTACTTAAATACAGGGCTCTATTTTCATCTCTTACCTTCCAGGCCTTTTGTAATACAGCTAGAAAATTATTTTTTTTCTCAAGAACTGTTTAATGTTTTTGCAAAAATGTTTCAGTCCTCCATTGTTTGAGGAAAAATCGAAGTAATCAAAACCCATCCTTTCCCTGAGGAATTTATTTTCTTATAGACGCTCACCCTTGTTTTTGAAGAGGGCAGCCATGCTCTTATAATAAAAATATTTACAAACTGCAAATCTAAATGACAAATGTGTAGAAATTTCAGGGAGAACGGATGGGGTTTTCAGCCTGGTGACTTCTATAATGGACTCCTTTAGCGAGGAAGAATAAAGAAATGCAAAGCTAGGCCTCAAGTCTGACCTGAATCCTTTGCCTGGCAGGAGAATAAACCGCGCGGCCTGCTCGGTCTTCCCTGCACGGCTGCATTTTGCCGCGTTCCCGCTCCATGGACAGGTCGTGGAGGGGTGTTGTGCCCCTCGGGGTGCAACGGGAGGTGCCCGTGCTTGATGCCCATCCGACTGTAGCGCTGTCCGGCCACGCAGTGTCATGGCAACTGCAGGAGGCGCGGCGGCCGCGATGACACACGGGGACCAGGGTGCCCCGTGGCCCTTGTCCTGGCGTGGGCCGGGCGCCTGGCTCTGCACCGCTCGGAGCTCCTCGCTGCCTGTCCTGCTCTTGACTCTGGAGCAAACTCTGAGGTGAATAACGACGCTTTTAAGTTGCTTGGGTACCTTCCCCAACCAGAGAGGTGTCCCTAGGGCCATCCTTTGGCTGCGCGCACGCTGTGCTGGTTTTACGCGGTCACAGGGTGATCCAGTGCATGCGGCAATGCCAGTGCCCGGGAAGAGCGCGCTGTGCGCGGGTGCCCGCTGCGCGCACCGGCTCCCTGGCCTCTCCAGCACTGTTGGTCCTTGCTGTATCGCAGCCCCGCGGCAGCACGTACCCGGCTTCAAAATCTATAATGCAATTCACAGCGTCAATTTTTCATCAGGTATTGCATGTCTGTGGCGAGCTGAGCTTTTAAAAGAGCTGTAATCTGTATCTTTTTTTTTTTTTGTTCCTTTATGTTTTTGTTGGGTTTGTGTGTTTCTTTCTTTGTTTTTTTTTTTTTTTTTTTTTTCTTTGCTCTTTTGGGCGATTAATGCGAGTCATTGACTGGGCTTTTTGCCGATCTGCTGATTTGATCGGCTTTGTAAGGCCAAAATGAAGCCAGTCCCTTGTGGAAACCTCTGAAGGCCTTTGCTAATCTAATTAACCCTAAACTAACTTCTTTGTGGATGGAAGTTGCTGAAACCTGGCTTGCTCAAAAGGAATCCCACCAGCTGAAGCTTCACAGTGCCACTAAAGTGACCCATCTCACCAACATCCCTGCAAAGGGAGGAGACCTAGACTGATGTAGGACCTGTTTCTGAAATCTGTAAGAGTTAATTTGGCTGCTTGAGACAGAACTAAAGGGACCACTTCAGTCACTGAGTCCTATCCTTGCACTCAGAGGCAGCCATACTGTGGATATCAATTTGAGTAACATTTGTAGAAGAGCTGCCCTACCTGACATCAGGCAATGTGTCCCCCTGCCTACTACCACAGATAGGTGACCTGGAACAAAAGATTGAAGACCATGTCTAGTCTTCCAAAAGGAAGATTGAAGGAGGATTGGAGGAAAAGAAGGAGCATCTCTCCATCATCAAGAAACCCTTCCTATCATGTTCTACCTTAGGTCATCCCAGAGTGATCTAAATCATTCATGAAGGGACAGTAAACATGTTAGTGGATTAAAAGATGCTGTGCTCTTGTTTCAAATCTGGTTCTCTTAAAAAGGGAAAATGTTTCCAGGGATGAGTTGGTCATGTTAATGATGATCTGAGGCAGTGAACAGAGGTCAGGGGAAAGATGGGAGGAAGGGTTTAAAAAAAGGAGAGGAGAAATTAAAATAACATTTTGGTGATTTCAGTAAGGATGCTCAGATGCTTTACTGTCTCTGTGCTCTGCTTTTCTTCGCTGATAAACATATGGATGTTTATGGAAGCCATCCAAAGAGGCTTCTTGCATCTACATTGCTTCTCACCTAAAAACTTCTCTTGCACGAGTTTAATTAGAATAATTATGGTGCTTGAGACTTTTTAGTAGTCTAAATGGCCAATTTCTCAGATTTGTGAGTGAGCTCAGATTCCCCTCACTTTACAATTAATGTCTAACTGGGACAGATTGAGTCCCAAATGCACAACAGAGGACAGGAGGGGCTATCCTGTTGCCGTGGCATGATGTGGAAGTGGGAACTGCACTGATGAACAGCAGCTAAAGCTCTTCCTTTCCAGGAATGGGCCTGGTAAACACAGTGCAGTGTTCTGTATGAAGCAGTCAAGGAGCCTGCGTACCCCAGATGAACTCATTGGGAGCAACCAGAAAAATCAAGAGGGTAGGAAAATCAATTGCTCTCTGGCAGTCTGTCCACTGACAATGTAGGAGGTTAGAGTTAGAGGAATAAGTCAATATCAGCAAGTTTGACTGAAATAAGTCAAATGAGGGAGATAAATCTGGGCTAATCTTCTCTCACAACCTGTCCTTGGCAACATCTCTTCTGTTCTTAGCTGCTGCACAGCCCTTCTCGATCGTCCTTTGTCCGCCTCGTTGAGATACGGAGGGGAAAGAAGAACAAGAGTGGGAGGTTATTTTAGGGAGTTAAAAGTAGCAACATAAGCCTGGCTTTTCTCCCCCAGGTTTAGAAATATTGTGAGTTAGTTAGTTTTTGGCACAGTGCTGTCTTTTTGGTGACTAAGTGTCTCATTAGTTTGTGATGTGGGTTGTGAGGGGACAGGGTGTTGTCAAAATGAAGCCTTATGAAGCAGGTATATCTCAGGATTTCTTCCAAGTGACTTCTTGGCATTTCTTTTTAACTCGCAGAAGGAATAGATTTAATGATACAGTTACCCATTGTGCACTTGACCCCTTGTCGGGTCTCACCAGAATAGCCCCCAAAATCAAGGCAAGATTTTAATCAACTCTAGTAAGTTATTGGAAGAAAATCATTTACCAAGGCCTGTTTTTTTTTTTGTTTTGTTTTTTTTTTTATTTATTTTGGTATGCATTTGTGCTGTGGTTCAAATTGATTATTTATGCCAATTATCAACTATCAATCAGGATTGGAGGGAAAATAATCTGTTCTTGGTGAACTCTCTGCTTTCTGAGATTTTCAGATGATAACATCAGCAACCTGTTCTGCCCCTTATCCTTCTGTTGTGCCATTTAATTGGTATGTTTCCCTCCTAAGTTATCTGGAGTTTTTTTCCCCTCTACTTCTCGTAAAGTAAAGCAAAACGTGCAGTGGTTGAGGGGAACAAAAGGTCTCTTATTAATTATGACTCTGAGCAGCTTTACCCAGACTGGGGGGCTGGAAAGTTCCTTGGATGGTTTGTGCATAGATTAGAAGCAGCTTTCATACACAGCCCTGCACTTCTGAAGTAAACAATTTAAAAACAAAAGCTTAAGAAAACCCACAGTGTTATGCAACTCTGTGAATTATTATTTTTAAGTTTAAAAAAAAAAAAAAAAAAAAAGGCCCATCTGGGCTCTGCTGAAAGCTAGCAATTAGCTTGCAGTGGAAGAAGTGGAAAGCCGACAACTAGTAACACCTCAGTGGTTGCCTTTGCTGTTTTACTGCTATTGAGTCCAGGAGAAAGATGTTATATCCATGACAGTTTAAAAAAAAAAAAAAAAAAATCATCCCCTTTCTGAGAAGTGCCATGCTGAACTCTTCAGCTGTGCGTGTAGTGGTGAGCAAGCATGGAAGAAGTGGTGCCTACTTAATTAAATCTTACTTTCTTCCTTTTATACAGTAATTGCACCAATTATAAGTCATATTCTAATGTTTTTAAGGGATTGTTTGTAAGAGCTCAACTCCTTGAGACTGACCTTAGAAGAAAGAGGCATAAGGTGGAAGTGTTGGCTTAGTTTCAGACTGATCCGCAGCTGCCAATTGTAAAGAAACCTTTGGATTTCCAGCATAGAGAGGTTGCACCCTCGAGCAGAAAGGAAAATCAGAGCTTTGCTACACAGACAGTGTCTATTAATGGCCTTGTGTCTCCCGGCTGTGGAAGGAAAACCTCGAATTGGCTCTTGCAAATCTGTTACGTGTATGAATCTCTGGGGCCTAGTAGCAGACTCGGTCCTGTGCTGGTCTCTCCTAAAAGGCCATGGTTTAAGAAGGAGATAATAATAACAAATGATGCTAATAATAATCCTTAGCTCTGCTGCTCCTGGGAGTATTTGGCAGGCAGCAAAGCATGCCCAGCCTGTGGAAGACTTGCTGAGAATCTGTAAGGCAAAAGTCCTAGTCATCACACTCCTCTTCGGGGTGCTCTGGCAAGTAGGAAAAGGAGCCTTTTTGTTCCCACCCTACACAGGCAACCCCACCAAACAGATACTGCTCGAACCAGGCTGTAACGCACTGCCTGGCGCTCTGGCTGATAGCGCTGTTGCAGCAGAGAAAATACCTTTCTCACCACTGTGATTTTTTACACTCCTGCTGTTGGGCTGTCTCTAAGAGCCTCCCCATGAGCAATGCACCTCCTGCCTCACCGCTGTCCTGTCACTGAGCTGACCAACTGCTGTGAATGACGGGCAGCTTGCGAGAAATCCGAGTCTCCAGGTGGGCCCCTCCGGCTAGCACAAAAACAGGAGCTACCGTGGCAGATTTTGGACCCCGGCCACGCTAGCAGCTACAGCACAGAAACCCAGGCTGTATTTGCCAGCATCCCCGTACCAGGCAGCTCGGATGTGACCATCCCGAGCGGTGAGGGATGGTGATTCCAGACCAGCAGAGAGAGCTCTTGATATACGCTCGGGGCCCAGGCCATTGCAGAAGCGCATCCCAGCCATTTCCATGGCAACTGGCTTTGATGGACTCCAGGGCAGTATGAGATGAAGAATAAGTCTTCCTCTGACTTGGGCCAGGGGAAGAAAAAATTGTGGTTATAAATATTGTATAAGTGCACGTGAGCCATTTATCTGTGATGAGTGCATGTTTGGACCTATTTACACATCCAAGGGTAATAAGGTAGAACATGACCCAAGCCTGGATATCCATCTCAGTCCAAATCCAGCCTTTCTCTGTTGGGAAATCTGAGGCCTTTGGTATTCAAGGGAGGTTGCTGCTTCATCACTTCTATCACTTTAGGCAAATAAGCAATTAAAACCCACAAAACTGGCCATACTTCAGGAATTTCCCACTTTTGCAGAGCAGTGGAGTCATCTGTGATGATTTGTCTGTAAGGGATGAGCAGGCCAATTCTGCATAGTTAAGAGCTTTGGAAAGTCCACATCTGGGATGCAATGACAAGGGGGTTTCAAAAGGAATTAAAAAGCCCTGAATAAAATGTCCTTGTGAATCTGAAGCAAACTGCATGTACCAGCAGTGTGTGTCTATGCAAAGTGAGAAGGTCAGGTGCGGGGAGGTGGTGGCATTCATTCGTTTTCCTGTGAACGCTGCATTCAAGGGGGAGCAGCAATGCCACATGGCAAACAAGCATGGATTAAGAACGGGGATCTGAAAAGCTTCTGTTCAGTTCTTGAGAATGGCTCTGAGTGTACTAGCGGATTAACGCTTAATTGGAGGGGAGTTGCCGCGGTCTCAGCAGAGGGATTTGGGTCGTCCTGCTGATGGGAACCAAGTGCTGCTGGCCCTTGGTTTCCCCAAACAGCGAGATGTCCAACCAGGGTTAGCAATTGCAGCAAAGTCAGAGGGACCCCCGTTCCTCAAAGAGAGTGAGTGTCTCTTTTAAACACATGTGGCTTTTAAAACACAGCTGTGCAGGATGGAGCTGAGGCCAGAAAAGTGTCATTCTCGCGTTGTCTCCTCTGTCAAGAGCTGCCTCCTAAACCTAGAAGCTCCAGCATGAGCAGACTGAGCCGTGAGCCAGACCTGGATGCGCTGACTTGGCAGCTCGGAGCTCTCTTCCCGTTTGAAGGAAGAGGTGCTTTTCCACCTAATGATTCAGGAGCCATGAAAAAGTGAGCCAGAGATACCAGGCGTGTGAACCGCTGCGGCCCCTCAAACACGTGGTTTACATCAGGCAGGACCTGTGCTAGCGATAGGGGCTTATTGGAGGCGCTTTCTGTCCGGGCTCGTTAGCACCGCTAAATCGGAGGCACAACCCTGCTGCTCTCCTCCTCATGCGATCGCCCCTGCTTGAGAATTTATCATTCCCATCCCCACCCCTTTCTACTTGGCATTCTGGAGTTATTTATTTATATCGGGAGAGACAATTGCGGTGTTTCACGGATGGCCACAGCGGAATGCTAAGCAGGCAGGCGCCGGTCCCGCAGGTACGGCAGGATGTGGAGTTGATTTGGCCGATTCTACGTGACTAATATTAAATATCACCATATGGAGCCAAAGTCTTCCCCAGGAGTTTATCACTAATTCATCTAAGGGTGACTTTTGTTGTCAGTGTTAAAGTAACATTGGGCCTTATTATTTTTTTTTTATCTTTGCTACATTTTCTATTTTTTAATTTCTGTGAACTGGTTGAGGCAAGCAGAAATATTAATTAACTTTACTTGAAAATAAATGCCTTCAGAAAGGGTACTTCTGCAGTCAGGCATGGGAATGGAAATTGTGTAATTTAGTCTTAATAGAAGGTGAGGAAATAATTTACTTCCCACCCCTCCTTTTGAAATCAGTTGCTCAGCTATGAACCCTTATTCTTAGCAGAGATTTTATATATAGGGAACTTGCTCTGTTTAAACAGCATCACCTATCTACTGATTTTTTTTCTCTGTTTGCAAAAGTATTTTGTGAGTTTGTATTTGCCAGCTGGACTACCTATCTGACACTTTTATGGGAATCACTTCCCACCTGCAACACAATGAGGATTGTTCACCTTGACTCACCACTTCTTATGAGGTTTCCCAGATGTGTGTGCCCAGTATTAGTGGCACGCTTGACCACTAATAATTGGACGTCCTTCTCGGGTACGGATGCCCTGGCACGCACAAGAGTAAAGCCAGTCCCCTGCTGCCGTTCCCAGCCACCTCCTGATGCTGCCTCCTCCCCAGACCCCTCATTTCTAGAGTCCCTGTGTGCTGGATCCTGTGAAAACACAAACCAAGAGGCGCTCCCCGAGTGCTCTGCAGCTGAAGCACGATTGCACGATGGCCGATTAGCCTTGTAAACCAAGAACTGCCGCCACAGAGTGTTTGCATCTCTAGATCTGTCTTCTTCCTCCGCTGCCCTCTCAGAGACATTTTCATTTGCTGGGATCCTTTCTTCCTTTTTGTCCCTTCCCCTGTTTTTCCCCCACTGCAAGGGATATTCTTGCCGTGGGCAAACGGTGTTTTTCCAAGGTACTCCAGGGGCAGAGAGTGATGCCCAGGCCGAGCAAGTCCAGTCGGCACTGGTTCCTCTCATCCGCGTCAGAGCGGGCTGTGCTGAGGGAGGATGGATGCGGTGATGAGCGCGGCTCAGGTTCCTTGCAGCTTGCTCCCTGAGAGCCCATTAAAGGGAAGATTTAGATGCCGTGGTGATTGCTGGGGTGACTGGAGAGTTAATTCCACACAGGGGACAATTAGCAGTTCCCAGGGAAGCTGACTGTGCCGCCTGGTGAATGCCGCCGGCTGTGGCTTCTCCCTCCTGCCTCTCCCTACCGCTGCTTCACCCAAGCCCCCTTCTCCTCGTTGCCTCCTGGAGAACCAGTGCTGGTTGGTGCACCCTATTTCAGTGCCTGCTCTTTCCCTGCAAGAAGGCAGTTTGTTTTTAGATGGGTCTCACTTGTCCACCCATAAGCTGTTCAAAAAGAAAAGATCTGGGAGGAAACAAGTTCAACAGACCAAGGGGGGAAAAAAAACAGATAGGAAAGAGAAATGGGAAATTGGAACCCAGATCCTCCCTTAGTTCTTTGTTGTTTCTCACCATTGTGGATGAAGCTTCTTTGCTCCAGTGCTTGAATGTCTCATAAAGAAACACCGAGCCACTCAAGCCTGGCCGGTGGCGTGCCATGAAATGAGAAGGTGGTTGCACTTACGGACATTCAGTATCAGCAATTTCTGACTAAGTGACGTCTTTTAAAGACTGATTCAGTTACGTTTCACACATTTTCACTCCTATATCAGAATGGCAGGCAGACCTGAGATCATTTATTGGGTATATTTTTCCTACTTACATGTAAAATGACTTTTTTTTTCCCAGTACGATTATTGTGAACTGCCAAGGTTTGCAAGATTTGGTTTGGAGACTAATTGCAGTCTCTCTCTCAAACTTTTCACCCTTATATTACAGACATGCAACTTAAACTCCACTTTACCTTAGTTTTTGTTTAGAAATGCTTTTCACTTTCTTCTCCATTTTTCTTTAAATATCACGAATATCCTTCATGGCAAAGAAAGCCCCAAATCCCCTTACTGGATAATGTTGCCAAAGATAGCAGTCATACAGAATCTGCCTTAAAGTATGTGGGGTTTTTTTAATAACTTTTAAGGGGACTTTCATACTAAATGTCATCCTTTATAAATTTACAAAATTTACACTGAATAGCTGAAGATCCCCTCGGGATCTGTGACATGCATTGACTGTTGTAAGAACTTGCTGAGCATCTTTGAAGGCCACATCAGACTTAGCCCATAAATTCTGCGGGCTGTGAACCACTGTTTTGAACTAACAGCCAGAGAGCACCAACAACGCACATTTTCTACCCAATTGGCATCAGCAGAGCTGCCAAAACATAGCAGAAAACCTGCCCCCTGCAAGAAGTTTGCAGCTTCTTGAGTGAAAATAGATTTCCCTCAGTTGTGGACTTGAAGCTAGTCAGTAAGGTCAGCAGTTATGCAGACTCAGATACAGTGACTACCTTAATTTATTTAAATGTAACCATTCTGTAGGTCTCGATTTACTTGAGTTTATATGGGCAGTCCTCTCAGATTGTTTAGGCCAAAGAGGACAGTGCTGCAGATGCCACTTTCCTTTGAAGGGATTGAGTTTTGGATTAATTTTATTTCGTAAATTTGATTTACCCTTGCGTCGTCAGAAAACTTGCTGCATACTCAAGTAAGAGTTACAATTTGGAGGATAAATAGCTGAGTCCTTCATATATCTTTAAGAGGCTAAATTCTGCTTAAGCAGCAAGCGGAGGGATGGAGTTGTGGATTGTTGCATCTGCGAATATGGCGACATGATTGAAAACAATTGAGTTACCACAGTTTAATGAATTTTCCCTCTCAGTCAGCTGCAATAATGTGGCTGCTTTCAACTGTGTGATCACAGCCTCTGTACTGAGCTGGCCAAATAGATACATGATCCTTATATCCTTCTTCTCATCTCTTAAAACTTCTGACTCCTATGGTGCTTTTTTGCTACACTCTTCCCTTTTCTTCCTTAACCAAATGATTTTCAAGAAACTGGAGACTAAACTGTCAGCAACAAGTTCATTCAGCCGTTGCCCAGCTATATTTGCCTTAAGATTTCCAATAGCAGTTGAGTGCATCAGGGAGATATCTTTACTCACTGACATTTAGGGTATTCTAGAGACTGTTTTTCTCTCCTTTTGACTAGGGTTAATATTCAACAGAAATGTACTGTTGCTTAGAAACTGTCTCGTAAAGCTGAATTCATTAATGCTTTTTCCAGTGTGCTCCCAGGAACCTCGTTAGATAGTGTTTCCCACTTTCATCCTAATTAACAGGTACGCAGCAAAATACTAAATAAAATATAGAGAGTAGAGCGTGTTTCTGCCCATCCTTTGCCAGCCTCCTCCCTTCAGTCTCTGAGGGAACTGCCACATCTCTGACCTCCAGCTCCTAATCCTTTTTCAGTCATTTATAGCATCCTCCCAGGAAAACAAATACAATTCTTGGATTGGTCCTGGCATTGCTGACTGTTGAGATGACTCTTTCCATGTCCTGGGTGCCTGGGTGGGCTCTGCCTCTTGCAGCCCTGGAGAATTCAGCAGCATTTCATCCAGATCCAGTGGTTTTTGCCAGTGCTGAACAAGGCAAACGCAATGGGTTTGCAGCTCTGGCTGATGTCTAGGTCTGAAAATGCCTGTCTTAAAGCTAGAGGAGAGCAAGATCAGGTGTCTGTCAGAGTTTAAAAAAATGAGTATCCTGAGCCTAGTTGCAATTGCATTTGCATCGACAGGCAAAGCAGGGCCGGTTCTGCTGCTGGCATTGACCTGCCTGAGCACTGTGAGCTTTACAGCATGAAAACTTCCAAGGTGTTGAGATGATGCTGAGGCACTGCTTTCAGCAGGTGGCTTCTTTAAGTTTTTATTAATAAAAGCTTTTTATTTGCCTATGCTGATCCTGAGTATTATTTGGCCCAGTCTTCTGTGGCAGTCTGCTATTTCCCTCAGATCTGCTGAGGTGTAATGGCTAACTGCAATTCTCCTCTGTTTTTTCCTCAGTCTTTAAATTAACTTCAGAAGCAGGAATCTTTTCAAAATGTGGGGAAAGTTCATCTAATTTAAGATACACGTGACAATTTCTACTACTCCTCCCATTCCCAGTGTGCATGAAGAGTGCAGAATTGCCAAGGCAAAGGTGTTTCCATAGTGTTTTCAGCTTAGGCCTCTACAGTCAATATCCTGGCCTGGGAATAGCAAAGAACTTGTTAGCTTGTGCTTTTCAGTCCAGATTTGCAGACAAAGAGCAGAGAAAATTAGCTAAGGATCTGAATAAAGAACTTAATTTCTAGATGCTTATGCAAGGCTCCCATGCCCTCAAGGCACCAGTGTCTCCACACTGACGATAAAGAACATTGCATTTTCCATGTTGAGTGTTCAGGCAGAACTGTTAATGTCACAAACATTTTATTTAATGCCAGCCCTGATTAGATTTACCAATATTTAGCATCTATACACAGTATTAAGAGATCTTAAGTGGTCAGGTCCTATTAACAATTTGTCTTTGAAGTCGCCCTGTTAATTGCTTTGTTCTGCTTTAAGGGACTGGTTCAAATTCTGTTAAAGGAAGACAGTCTGCTGCTTATTCTGTAGAAGCTGGCAGCAGGTTCAGGTAAAATAAAGATAAATTTGGGAAGGTTACTCACAACCCAAGCTAAACTAGAGCCAGCTGTGGCAAATGTGCATTCAACTTATTTAAATCTCAGACAATCTCAGAAATACAGTAAGACTGAAATGGCATCCTTGAAATATTTTCCCTTGGACTTCGTGGGAGCAGCCTGCCATCTTGCCAACAGGATTGAGTTTCTGGAATGAAGGAGATTTTAGTTTTGTTTTGCTTCTTAAACAGTAAATGTAATTTTTTTCAACTTAGTTCTAACATATCATGAACATTGGTCATTTGAGTTACTGCTTCAACTCAAGGAAGTGAACATTTTGAATAAAATAAATATTTTGAGACCACATACTTCGAAATATAAACAGTCTTGTGGAAAAAAATCAGAAACTGAAAGTTCACGGAGAATCTTTCTCCTGAACTACAGCAATTTGCAGGTGTAGCTCTTGCTTGTTGAGAAGCTTTTTTGAAAAATGTATTTCGGGTCAGGCTGCAATAAATCTCTTTTCTGATCTTCCAGAACTGCAAACAAACCAAAAACATGCAGGCAGCTCTGCTCTTGAGGGAGTCTATCTCTGAAAGTTTTCCAGCACACTCTTGCAGATGCTAAAACTTGAGATTGCTCAGATAAGATGCAGCGAAACCAGGCCAGATGCGCGATCTTTACCCGTACAGTCTCGCTATCCATAACGTTTCTCACTGCATATCCTCTTCACTGCATTAGCATGAAAGCTGTGATGAGATAGCACAAAGAAAGCTTATAGATGGAATATGTCTAATATTTTCCTAAAAGCCACTTTCTATGTCCTCAAGACGTGGTTTGTGAGTGATTGAGGCAGGAAAGGGAGTATAGGAAAGGCAGAAGCAAAGAGCAATTGTGTGAGTTTGAATCAGCCCCAAAGACCTCTTTTTCCTTCAGTTTCAAATTAAAAAAAAAAATAAAAATCAGCAAATAAAATGATGGGTAACCCTGTTCTGACTCACCCTGACTGCAGGAAGCAACCCAGACGTACGAAACACCTGGCTATAAAGAAGACCTGGGTTTCCTTTCCTCCTCCCTCTGTCTCAGTTTAACCAGAAGGTAAAACATGCCCAGTTCTCACACTGCTTTTCTCATGGAAGGAAATGGGAGGATGGAGGAAAAAAAAAAGTGTGACAGGAAAGATGGACAGGAAGAATGAGAGAAAATCTGGTCCTTGGCACAGAGCGAAAGGATTTGAGCACATCTGACTAAGCCGTCTCTAGTGGATGGAGGCTGGAAAACACTGGCATGGAGATGCTTTTGTGTGTGACTCACAGTGGAGTCGTCATTAAATGAAGTGTGGTTGACCTGTGATATTGAAAAGTCAGTATTTGCATGAAGTGGAAGATGAAACCTGAGGTGTTAAATGCCAGATTTTCCAAGGACCTTCACCGGCTCTGCAAGTTGCTGAAGCTATTTCTGAGCAGGCAGCACTGAGCACCTCCTGCGGAGGGCTGGTCCTGGGCAATGGCCATGCCCATTTTGCAGAATAGCTAAACACTGCCTGTACAGGGAAGAAAATTGCTCTACAGGGAAAGAAGCTGATTTTTTTGGCTTAAGTACTGCAATAGGCCCCAGGAGATGCAGATTTAAGACCAATTTCTATTGCAGACTCACTAAAGAGGTGCGAGTTAGTCGCCTGCCTCAGCTCCTATCTGTAAAACAAAGAATAAAACATCTTGCTCTTTTTCAGTCCTATTTAGATCATATTCCCCTGTGAGCAGGAAATACACTTCACTTCGTCATGATAAAATGCCCAAGACAAGGAATCCCAGTCTCAAGTGAGGTTTCTGTATATTCACATCACTGAATTCTTCCATGCCGTCCTCTACTGCTTTTACAACTTTACCTTCGCCACCATGAGGGGTTTGCAGTGCCTGGGGCTGAGCTTGCAAGGTCAGGAGATGGCCCAGTTCAGATGCCATCTCAGCACTGTCTTTCCAAGCTTGCCACCTGGGTTTCTGCCTGCCTCTGGCTCCTGCAGGGAGCCTGTCTGGAAATGAGTCCCTGGGACATTCTGCCTTTCTGATGTAAGACATGCAAAGCAGTTGTTGTTGCATTCCTGCTTCTGATACTCTGCTCCTTTTCCTGAGGTTGTCATAGACAAGTCCCAGTTATTTGCCATACAATGTCAGGCTGTTTTTTTTAACAGAGTGTGGCAGTATAAAGAAAATTAGGGTTGCCTTGACCACACTCTGGTAAGGCCAGTTAGTGCACCATGAGCCCGGTGATGACCTGGGCTCGTTCACCGTTACTCCTGCACAACTTCCCTGGGGCTCAGTGGCGTGGGCTCCATCCTGAAGGATGCCAAAGCCCCAGGGTGGAGGGATGTGCATCATGCTCCCTGGGCACCCATGGCAGAGGGAGACTATGCTCCTTTTTCACCGATGAAGAACAGATTAATCTTGACTTTTATTTGGGAAGTAAAAGCACAAGCTCGTGTAAAGTGTCTGCGAAAAAGTGAGCGGTGCTTCGTGTGCCATTGCCAGCAGCTGCTTGAACTGCTGCAGCCGAGAGGCTGTCGAGCCATTCATGCCTGTCCCTCTGCTTTATAGAGGTGCTCTAGAGGTCCCTTCTAACCTTAGGCATTCTATGATTCTATGGGCATCTTGGTGACATTGGGGCCCGTTGGTGCATTTCACTCGTGAGCTGCAGAGCTCAGGAAACAGCCTTGTGCCCATGAGGCAGAGCCCTGGTAGGGCTGGGGCAAAAAAGGTAGGGCTGGGTGCGGGGGGACCCTGAAGAAGGTGCCTTGCTGGGATGGGTCCCTTTTCAGGACTCAGTTTTCACTGCCAGCTGCAATGCATAGAGTCCTCGAGCTGTGCACTAAAGAGATCAAAAAATGTCAAGAAGAGCAACTGTAGAGGCAGAACTGGGTGTAAAGTGTAGAGGAATGGAACCTAATGGCAGCCAGATCTATCCCTGAAACACAAACGTGAGGAGCACGACCAGCTGGTGTTGGCTGGAACACCTATGTAGTGACGGGACCAAATGCATGCAGTTCACGCTGTACTTGGCTGTGAGCTGCTCTATAAAAACCTAACCAGGCACCTGCACATGTGCTAACCACCGCATCAAAACTTAAGTGTTTTACAGTGTTTTCAGAACCCAGAGACTTGAGCCTTGTGCTAAACCTGCAGCATGTTGCATTTTATATATTTTGAAGGCTAGCAGTAGATTTGACCGGAAAACTGGTTTTCCCATTGAAATCGGACATGCAGTTTGTGGCTGTTACAGAAAACAGACGTGTACTTTCTGTTCTATCATATCCCCTTCTTCTGCCATTGATTCTCTCTACTAACAGCACAATTCAGGGAAGGGTTGTGGTTCCATCATCACAGTTCAGGAAACAGAGTGACCTCAGTGAAATTTCTTGTATTTATTTATTTGAAAATCAGAACTCACGCTCTTTGCTGAACCAGCCCATCTGAATCGTCTCATACTGAGCTAGCTACTCATCTAAATACTCTCTCTGGTCCATCTGTAACAATAATTCCAATTACGTGTCTAATGTTTGTGGCCAGTGGAGACAGGTAGAATAAGAGGAGAGCTTAACGTGTGCACTGTGCATTACTTGCACGAGGGGTTGTCTTGGCTATTCTCAACAGAGAACAATAATTCTTTCCCATACAGAACAACCAAAAAGAGGTTTATCCTACAGGAATTGCACTGTGGTGACAAATAAGTAAATAATGGGAGCATTTGCATTCAGGATTTCAACTGTTCCAGTTCTGATGTGAATGTCCAAGGGAAGAAGAATTTGTTATAAAAAAGTGAGGAAATTTTATTTACTGCCTGATTCATTATTTTTACATTCTTTCCATCAGAGAGACCATAAATGCGCATGCACATGCACACGGGGGCTTATTCCTGGCTTCGCTGCACATGCTGCCTAGCAGTTTCTAGCTAGTCCTCTCCCCCTAGCTCTGTTCTCAGCTTTGCCACTTGCACAGCATGGTGCCTTGCTTTTAGACACGTTTGATAAGTCCTTGAGATTAAATATTCCCCAGGCTTTCCATTTATACCTTGTGCTATAGATCTGCTGGACATCAGCATGTGTATACATAGAAATATATATGCGATTTATGGAAACTATAATAACCTCCAACGAGATAATCTCACCTGTCCCCAGAGTGTTAATCTTCATTTCCCACAGCCGCTTTCTCTTAAATCTGACTAAAGGCTATTGGGGCTGGCAGGAGAACAACAGTGGCCTTCTCAGGCTGTGGGATGGCAGCCACGGAGCCCGGAAAGAGGGAACGATACCGACGAGCTCAAGAGTCCTGTGTAAATTACACAGCCGTCATCAAGATTTCATGGAAGCTAATCCTATTTGTGCCTCACTCTGTGTTTCTCAGGAGTGAGACTCCTGCTGTAACTGTACCTGGAATTTTTTTCTCTCCTAAGCTGTATTTTTAAAGTTCAGGCCCAGGTCATGCTGCTGAGCTTTGGGTTAACCAAGTAATGACTTGAGATTTCAAGTACAAAGGTCTCGTGTTTTGCTGTACATGAGTGCAATGGAATTATTATTTGAATGGATTTGCAAGCAATACAATATCATGGTTGAGTGTTCTGATAAGACTGAAAGGAAATATTTTCAGAATATTGCAGTTCAAGAAAAAAAAATAAAATGTTTTAGCTTGCTGTCCCAGTTCATGATTAAACCAACCAGAGAAATCTTGTCCTTGCCCATGAGATGTAAATTCCATTTTCTGACAAGCCTAAGGGACAGTTTGCTGTTTCCAGGATGCTGGGTGGAGGAGAGCAGCATCCTGGCACTTTTAGATTCTCAGAGATGAGCACCCTGTTATCAGATACACTCTATACTTATTAAATCCAAACTGCACCTCAGTGACAGCAGTTGGACAGTCCCTTAGTGAAAACTGTCCCTGAGTTAGTGACAGTCTTGACATATTGATGAAATAATGTTTACAACATGGTTTTGATTCCTGTCAAGAAAAGTGCTATTTAGGATTTTTTTTGAATGCATATTTTTTACGTACATTACATAAGAGCCAGTAAAATGGATTCTCATCGATTTCACATTTTTTTTTATTGTGAATAAGAGAATATGAGAATTTCTTGCTTTAGAACCGCTGGTTATAAAATAAACAGCACTTGTTATTGACTAACCAGGGATGTTCCCAATGCCAGAAGATACATAACTTCATTCCAATCTCCCCACGAAGACGATCAGTCAGCAGTGTAAATCTTTCTTCTCCTCAGGTCATCACAAAACATGTTGTTGGAAACTTCTTGCCGGCCCAAGGAATCGGGAGGGAATCAGAAACGCAGGCTCCATGTGGATTAGGCCTTGATTCGTTTATTTAGCTCGAATAGCGTGCTTATATACACAAGCAGAAGCATGCTCTTTAGCCACACATACGCGTACAACTAC
>JAWLRI010000181.1:163326-183126 GCA_034781795.1 Crypturellus tataupa
TCCACTATCTTCTTTAGCTCAGCTCTTTGTAGTCACATCCCATGGGAAAGCCTCTGTGCCTTAGATATATTCCCACAACATGTGAGGGTTTTGTTTTTGTTTTGTTTTTCTTTTTGTTGTTTTTTTCTTTCTTTTTCCTTCCCAGGCATTGTTTATAACCGCATTGTACAATTAATTTGCTGGTTCGGTAGCAAACACTACCAGGTATCTTGCCTTGAGTTTGCACCCTCCAGTCGCTTTCCTTTGTAAACGAAACAGGCTCATCCCTATGTGCAGTGAGACTCGACAGTTACCGTAGCTCAAGGCTGAAGTGAATTAAGATATCTGGAAGAGAAGTTCAGTGGGGTGGAGCTGGCCAGATCCCAGGAGCCCTGTTTTTTGTCCTGGGATTTCCACATTCAGCAAGCGTTCCAGGGGTGACATTCAGGACGAGAGAAAGGAACTCAGCGACATCTTTGTCTTTCACAAGAATCGTAAAGAGCTTCTGGATCAGCGCGGGGCGCGCAGCTATTGATGCAGTTAGCCCTGCCTGGTCTCTTCAGTGTGGTGTAAAGCAATAGGCGTGGGGATGACTGTCACAAACACAGAACACGCTGGTGATAGGCGCAAGGTGAAAGACCAGGGTGGGTAAGGAGCTTAGCCCAAGCCTGGGAAGGGTTTCTGGCCCTCATGTTGCCTCAGGGACAAGTGCTAAACCTAAAGAGGACTGAGAAAAAGAGGAGAGGAAGGAGGGAAGGTGTCACACAATGGCTTCAAAGTGCAAGAAAAGATGAGACTGGCCCTTTCTCAAGAGCTTAGAAGCAAAATTGGCTTCCTGGAGAGAGAACATAAGAAATCTGGCAACCTAAATATATTTAAAGGGCTTAAAGCTCTCCAGGGAAAATTTTGAGGCTATTGAAGTGGAAAAAACCATTTGCTAAGATTAAACAGGCTTTTTTTCCAGAAAAAAAAAATAAAAATAAAAAATTGACAAAGCAGACAAATGTTTGGCAGGAGACCCAGAACGGAAAAAAAAAAAAAAAAAAAAAAAATGGCACCAAAAAAAACATGATGTGGGAAAAAAAAAACACATCTCAAAAAAAAAAAAAAAAAAAAAAAAAAAAAAAACCTTAGAGAGCTGAAAGCCAGCCTTTCGGAGAAGAAATTTGAAAATCGAAGGAGCCCTTGTAGAATTAAAATGGAGCAGACTTTAGTAGCTGGTGCGTGGTAGGAATATCCGTTGCTGCCTGACCTTGTGCATGAGCTTTGCATTGAGAACAGGCACAGTCACAGTGAGTAGCCCAGGCGAGGAAACACGAGCTGTTACAGTGGTCTTGATAGATCTGTTCACTCGTTTTGAAGAAATTGGCTATGAAAATGTTCATGAGAAGTGGTGCCCACTCAGAGTCTCCCTCCCTTGATCATGCTCTTGATAGGAATCCATCCATCTTGGGTGCTTGGCATCACTGTCCTTGCAGTTTGCGGAGCGCTATAAGGGGTAATTTGTGACATTGCAGACGTTTCTGTCATAGCAAAACACTTGACCTGGGCTTGGGACTTTGCTCCAGGGAGATGCGGAGCAGGGAGAAAGCAGAGTTTCTGCTGACACTGCCCATGAATTATGGCAATATTTGCAAAATGAATGCTAGCGCAAGGAAAACAGCCATGTGTTTAGAGTGACGCAAAGGTGAAAACCCTCCACTCCCATCAGTGCAATTATGCCATCAGATCCAAAAGAATCATCAGACTTAGGGGGAAAATGCTTCTGCATTTCCAGGCCTGGCTTAATGTGAAAGGCCCTAATGGAGGGTCAGTATTAACCTGCCTTGATGAAATGGTGAACAGAGATGTCAACCTTATCAGCCCTTTCCTCCCACAGATACTCAAGATGAGATTCAGAGAGTGTATTCCCCTAAGATCAATGACCTGGTTAAGACTAATTACTGCACACTCACTCTGAATTAAAAAGGGCCTTAGAACTGAAAGCAGTTTATGATTAAGTAGCTCCAAAGATTGACTGGTGAGAGTGGCCTGGACCTTCCAGCCTTTCTCACTGCTGCTTGTTTGTCACTCTCTGGATCCCCCACATGGACCTTGGAGCTCTGTTGCAAAAGGTCCGCGAAGTGGATTAATAATCATATATCAGCTGGGAGTGGAGGGAGAAAGGAGTTTTGGGGGACCACCAAACCTCTGCTCCAGTGCAAATGGGCTACTCATCCCAGGCAGCATCTCCAGGGCAGCATCTCCAGCCAAGGAGCAGCCTGGGGCTCTGCCCTCAGCATGGGCCTCACCCACTGCTGCAGCCCGCACACAAGTGATGATCCCAGGGCAGCCTTAGGACATAGTTCACGTGGATTTCTTATGAATTTAGTACAGCACTAGTGGCTCCTGGCTTATCTGCCAGGCGGGGGCAGGACACAACCAAGAGTCTCAGAAAGAAGAAAGAAAAAGATCTGAGAAAGGCCTGGGTCAGAGCAAATGTCTGGCTAGAGTGGCATATTCTCTGTCCATAGGCAGTAGTGGATGTTTACAAATGAATGTAGAGAGAAAATTCCCTGCCAACCTCCTCTTCCCTATTTTCGGTAATCGGCAGTTTAAGGATTCCCAGATTGGAGCTTGGATCCACTTCACTGTGTTTAATAAGCCCTTGATGTACTTTTCTTCCATGAATTTGTCTAATTGCTTTCTGAACCCATTAATACTTTGGGCAACGAGCTCTGCAGTTTGATTGTGCTTTGTGTGAGGAAAAGGACTTTTCTTTTGTTCGTCCAAATGTTTTGCGTGATGGTTTTGCTTGGTGCCTCGTATTTCTGTCTTATGAGAAGCAGTGAGTAACTGCTGGCAGTCACCTCGTCCGTGCTATTTCTGAAGCGATACAACCACACATACACCCCTCGCTCATTTATTTCCCAAGCTGAGAGTTCCAGCCTTTTAATTTTGCAGCATAGAGAAACTCCTCCACTCCCCTCTGATCAGACCTGATGGCCTTCTGTATTCCCCCTCTATTTTCCTGTATTTCTCTGAAACCGCACAACCTGCACTAAAAGATTATGAGCCATTTATAGAGTAGTCTAACAATGTTCTTTCTGTTTGTTTCCTATTTCTTTCCTAATTATTGCCAACACACTCTTGGTGCTTCTTTGACCTCTGCTGAGCTTTGCACTGACTTTTTCAGAGAAAATCTTAGTGGCTCTGAGATCCGGAGAAGCACGAGCTAATTTGGAACCCGTGGCAGTGTATTTACAACTGGAACTGATTTTCCTCGCGTGCATCACTTTACATTTATCAACACAGAATATCCGCTGGCCTGTGAGATCTGTTCCCATCCCAAATGGTAAAATTTGTTCTACTCACGTTTCTAACTGGGAAAGCTTCACATTTACCCCCCTTAAACTACTGATCTGCTCCCCAGTGGACTCTGATACAAAGAGTTCATTAGGGTTTTCCACTATAGATTTTTCTTCCTCAACCTCCCTTACGCCCTGATCATGCACTGCCAGCGCTGAGGCTCTGACAGGTTTCTTGTTTCTGATGTGGTTGGATTGTTCCTTCAGTTGCCTTTAGGGAGCTGTTTTTCAAAATCTTTTTTTCCCCTGCCATGAGGCACGTTTTAGAGTGAACTTAACAAAGTTTATTCTTTTCTGATTCTCTTCTTCTGAGCATGATTTCTCCTTTTTAATGGGTGTCTTCCACTTTACATCTTTCCTAAATGTGCTGCTGAAATGAATTTGGCTCTTTTTTTCCTCTGTATTTACACCTTTCACTTTTTTTTTGATGCAATGAATTTTAGCAAGTATCTCATGTGATTTTTAGAATAATTTTCATGTTACAGGAAGCGGTTTTACAGTTTCAGCTGTTTCTTTTGATTTTCTGCTTCGTTTTTGTGAACTTCCTTTCTGATGATAGGTACTACTCTAGCGAAGGATTTCTTTGTTTGTTTGTCGGTCCTACAAGCTTGCTTTATTGAATTATATTATATTTGCTATTGCAGAATGAGTCTTAATGATCTGTATCTTAAATCCAATTCTATGAACTGGTCAGAACTGGGTCAGGAATTGCTTATGCCCGTACAGGATCTCAAAACTGTGTTCACCCTTTCCATAATCATCGGGATAAGGATGTAGATATGTATTAATGGGTTTTGGCTGTCTGGGACATGATTTCTTCTCAGGAGAGCTTATGTTGTAAATAGCTAGGTTAGAATATAAGTAGTCAGAGACCTCATTGGAGGCATTTGTGTTTTTCACCACTTTTGCTTATTTGTTATTATTCATTCACAAGACTGAGTGTCCATATCCATATTGCATATCACCATTTTATGTTCCTGCCACAGTTCACATGGAATAAACAAGATTACCAGATGGTTAAAGCTCAACTTCTTCTCAAAATAGATGTGGTAGCATTTAGCTTTTTGGGGATTGACCACTTCTGAATGCGTGTAGTTGCATTGAACATGTTTTCTTTTCTACTTTCCCATCGAATTTCCTGCAATTCTGCTTCTCTATAAATGGTGTTCAAAAAATTCTCAAATGTACAGAGCTGGTGTCTATACCAGCTTTTCCTAAAATTTGGCTCTGCTCTCTGAAGCAATAAATAATGTTTAGAACATCCAAGTCTATAAATCACTAGGAAAATTCCTTGAACCCAGTAGCAAATTATCGCAGGCAAACTTACAAATCTGTAGAGACTTACATATTTTATTTGAGCTCAAAATCAAATCTTTAATATGTGGGGCCTGTACATGGAACCAGCTGTAAAGCAGAACCTTTCTCTGTAACCCTTTAATAAATCCATTCCTTTATTTTTAGTAGCAGCCTCAACTGCCAACGCTTATCTATCATGTCTGGCCTGTCTGGTCGTCCTCACTGTCATATCAGAGCTCTCATATTAAATAATATACTGGCATCATGTTTTTGCGAGAGGATTTGATAAGCACTAAAAGGAGAGTCTGATAGCTCTGCCATGAAACCACTCTAAGGAGAGCTGAATATCCCGTTATGTGCTGGAATTAGCTCTGCGAGCGCATTTCCAGGAACAACCTCCACAAATGCCCCAGATTTGAGTAGAATTCATCAAAGCTGCTTCCCTCCACACTGCAGTGCTACCTGCTAGTCAAGTGCCTGCACACCTTACACAAGCATTCCTTATGCATGCACCCAGTAGCACTGTCTGCTGCTGTATTCCTGCTGTCTCCTTCTGTGTACA
Organism: Crypturellus tataupa; assembly: GCA_034781795.1. Lineage (NCBI taxonomy): Eukaryota > Metazoa > Chordata > Aves > Tinamiformes > Tinamidae > Crypturellus > Crypturellus tataupa. The sequence continues at coordinate 168,511 of JAWLRI010000181.1, forward strand.
GAGTGGCAATGAGCAAAAATAGTGCGATATTTCATGCGACGGAGCTCATTTCTAGTCTTGCCTCGAGCAGGTTTGAACTTCTGTCTCCAGCGTCGAGCCTAGTGTATCATCTGCTACCCTTTCCTACCTCCTCCAAGATCTGACTTGCTAAAGAAAGGATCTGTGTTAAGTGTCACGGAAAAGAGGACATTTCAAGGCAACTTAACGTTTGCAAAGATTAAAGGGATACTGTGTTCTTGGAAGTTAAAAAGCAAGTGCAAAACTTTGCCTAAAAATTAAAGGCAAGGAAGTCCTGCCAGGTTTCTAAAAACACGGGTTTACATAAAACACTGAATATTTTAAAACAGTGTTTTAGAATTCTGAGCAAGAAACCTTGCTTACTTTTCTAATAACCTTTCTCCAGGAAAAGTTTCTTGCCCAACTGGCTGCTGGCTGGCAGCCTTTTGAATCAGCAGAAGGGCTTACACGCCCTGCAACACTGCAAAATTAATTTGATTCATATTGTAGGTCTAAATGTGTTGTTCATAGAAATGCCTCAAGCTTTCAGAGTCTTTTCCCTGTCCTCATTTCTTCCCCACAGTGTCAGAGATCCCCTGCAGCGTCTGGGAAGCTCAAACTAATATGAGATAGTCAAGGAATGGAATGAGTGGAAGGAGGGACCAAAAGAAATTTGACAAATATCTGACTCGTTCTAACCCGCTGAGCTGCTGGCGGAGGGTTCCCAGCCTCTGCGACGCCCGTCCCAGGCTCCAGAAAGCCAAGGGGAGTGGTGTCCAGAACCACACAAAAATGTAATTGTTTCCAGTTTTGCCTTTTCAATTGAAACTTCATGATCAGGGTGCAGGGTGATCCGCAAGACAAGTTAGCAGAGGTTTGGGACCAAAGACAATTTTGGATCACAGACGTAGAAGTACTGGAGTCAGATAGAGACATAAAAATGCTCTGCGTGCAGGTTGAAAACCAAGTGCTGTGTTTGTTATTCCATCTGCCTTGTCTAGCAAGATGCTGGGATATTAAGAGGTGGGAAAGGATTGTTTCTGCTATTGATACAGCATGATTACTTTTTTTCTTATAATGTCTCTCTTTAGAGAGGGGAGATGTATAAAACTGACAAAGGCAATCTATCCATTCCCAGCAAAGGGCTGCAAAATTACGGGCTGCAGCGTACAGGCAGCCTAGCAGGAGCGCAGTGGGATCGGCTCTAGCAGTGACTTGTAATTTCCTAGTAGCTCAATTCTGCCAGTCGGGAGCGAGCAGGGCAGGAGGAGGGATGCAGTGCCTAGGAAGAGAGAGCTGCTCATTGTGCACAAATACATTAATAATCAACAATTATGAGAAAGGAAATAGAAAACACACCTGATGGTTTAATAGGATTTTGGTAACATCTGATATACTTAGGGAGTTTGCACGAATCTGACAAGGACCCCCAACAAATTCCTTTTCCTGTTTTAATGGGGGTTAAACAGATTTAGTGGATCTTTGGGCAAATTTATTAAATAATATGTAGATTTTTACAAAGTCACTGGGGATTCAATAACAGTTATTTTTGAGTTAGCAAATCTTTTCCTGTGCTTGTTAGAGATCTTGGTAGATTAAACAAGGAGCCAGGTCTAGCAAATGTTGGAATTTAATATTTAGAGTCAGACTGAATAAACCATGGGCAGATTTTGCAGTGACGTGTTTGAGATTTAACAAATATTGTCTCATCTCAAGAAAATAAATGTTAAATAAGGATGAAGCTAATAAGGTTCAGCAAGACAAGAGCTCCATTTACAAATCTTTTATGTATTTAATAAATACATTTATTAAATGAAGTGCAGTGCTCATTGAGATTGTATCGATGTAAGAAATTCATCTCCGGTACGACTTAGTCAGACTAATTCCCCATTTATTAAATGTTCTTGAGATTTAGAGAGTCCACATCAGGCATAATGTGCATCTGGTAGGCTCTGAAAACATTCATGAGAAATGGCAGCCAGCGGCAGGCTTGGGGTTAGCAAGAATCTTCACCTCTTTTGGCTAAGCTTTGCCCCAGGAAAACGGCATCCGAAGAAAGGAAGGGAAAGTCATTTTGAAATGAAAATGCTGTTAATGTTAATGCTGTGTGGGATGGGAGCCCAAGGGGTGGAGATGGTCAGGAAGGAAAGGGGAGCTCATATGCAGAAACATTTTGGGCTAGCGGTTGGTTTTTATAGGCTTGTCCCACTGGGATAGATGCTAGTGGGTATCTCAGACACTAAATATTATCTCAGACACTAAATATTAAGCATATTCAGTGACAGGGAAAAGGAATATCCCAGAGATTGCTGTGAAGTGACCATTTAGCCACAGTGCAGGTGGAACAGCAAACATCTGCTAGTCATTTATCTTCCCCTTGCTCTGCCTGTGAACGCACGGGGCAGTTGCTATTCTTAGCCCGTTCGGTTGTTGGCTTCCTTGCTGACACCAGCGCAGAGATGATGGGTTGTTCTGGGCAATTTGCGGTGTTGACATCTGTCCCCCGGGAGCGGAGCGAGGCTCTTGGATGGTGCTGGGGGCGACAGGAGAGCTGTCGGACGGCCGCAGCGCTCTGCTGCCGCGGAGCTGGAGTGCGTCACGCTAAGTGAGGCTCCCCGAGGAGCGCGCACAAATCAGAGCCTCGGGCCCACCGATGGCCACGAGCAAGAGCTGGTGACTCAAAATTCACACTTGCTCGTGTCACCGTGCCCTTCCTGACGGCGCCGCAGCAGCACGTTTCGCTGCTGGCAGGGCACGCGGTGCCGCACTGCATGGCCTGTCCTCAGGGACTCGCTGTGTGCGCACAGTAATATTCGGGGTGGGATTTAGTAGTCCTAGGATGAATGCAGTTGACTTATTCTCACATTTAACAAATGGACTTTGGAGCAAAAATTTTAGCGGTGATGTTTGCTAGCTGAAAACCTTGAATCCTGCACAATATCGGTATTTTAAAAGATAGTGTAAATTAACTGAGAAAGAGAATTAACAGCACAAAAATAGCTCATTTGCTGCCAGCTCCCTGTGCTAGGACATTCTGTGTTTCTCGAAGGCTTGGCGGTGGCGTTATCCTTCCTCTTGGCTTGTGTCAGTAAGTAAAATCCTCCTACACTGGCTGTTGGCGCAGCCCTGGGGATGGCTGCGTTAGTGTTGGCGGCGGAGGCTGCCCCGTGGCTGCTGTGCCCCGGTGCTGATGCGGGACTCCGCAGCAGGCGGCTCTTGTGTGACATATAGGTCTGCACGAGCAGTCTTAGAGCCTCCAACCACCTCCAACACAGGGGGACAGAGCGGGGACCTCAGCCGGACCCGTGGGTCGGGCAGCAATGGCACCTTGATACAAACAGGCCTGTTCACCGCTGTCTGCTGCCACTTCAGAGCTGAGATTTCCCAATAGCAGAAAAAAAAACATCTCAGAGGAGATAATAATCTTAATTGAAATCAGAAAACCTTCAAGTATCTTTGTGTGCACAGTAATAGCACAACAGTTAGAACCACGGTGGGTTTAATAGTTGGAACCGTCCTCATGCCACTCGTGGTGTGTTTTGGTTGGGGCAGGGTGTGATGGCCCTGCAGTGGCTCCCGGGTCTGCAAACACTCATGGGGGGAAAGGCATGAAGGCCTCTGCTTTGCCATTCATGGGAGGAATGAGGAGAGATCATCCTGTAACCCTCAGTGTGATGGAAATAAAGCTGTTTAACATTCTGCCACTCCACACGGGAAAGAAGCAGCACAAGAGAGCTGAGCTGAGATTCAGCTCACTCCAGCCTTTACAGGAACAATTATAAAATGCAAATAACATGGACACTTGCTTTAATAAAGCAAATCTATCTATTACCTGTCTCTGTTCTTTTATCAACCATCTATTTAAATAGCAAATTCTCTATTTCCTTTTCTTTCTTTCTTTCCCATGCTCTGTGAAGTTAATCTCAGTTGTCCATCAGATTCCTCACTGCAGCAGCATGCCAAAGTAAACTCACTCCCAAATGCCTACTGTGTCACATCAATTAACTGTAATAATACTGCTGGGCATCTCCTTTTGTCGAGCAGCCTTTTACAGCATCAGGGTTTATAGCAGGTGAGATGTTACTCGGGCTTAGAGAGGAAATGAAAAGAAAGGCACTTTGTGGCAGAGCTGCTCCCACATATTGGCAAGGGGCCACTGGCCAGGCTCACCCACCCTCAGTCAAGGACCAAGCAAGCAGTTGTTGCTCGGTATGGGCGCTTTTATTTCCAAACCAGCCTTGCCCTGCACCTCTGTCAGCTCTGTCTGCAGCATCACTCGTCGATGACCGCTTCTCTTGGCCCGGCTCCAAGGGCAGACTGGCCCTATGCACTTCAGAGCTGGAGATAATAAAAAGGCTGAGGTTACCCAGATGCCAAGCAAACATTGAAACACATGCAATGGCCCTGAACAGTGGCGGGGAAAATGAAAAAAGAAAAAAAGAAAGCAGTATTCAGCTGGAAGAAACTTCCCCTCGCCAACCCAAACGGCTGTTTTCTTCTTTCTGTTAGATCAGCTTCATTCACCACAGCACCGCCAGGCTGACACTCAGACCCTCTTGCTATAAAAGCAGGGACTCCCGTTATTGAGTCAAGGGAGCTGGTTCTTTTGCTGTTTTGAGGAAAAGCAATTATTGCAGACGGCTACGCAGCAGGTGTCAGCAGGGACGCCTAAATGGAGGCCAGCGCGTGTCAGTATTCGCTGCCTGACGGACCCTCTCTTGCTCTGTCATTTACATGATGTGCAAATTACTAGAGTATTTTGCTGCCTTCAACAGGATTTTGAAAATAGATCACCCAAAATTAAGGTCACTTTTCTGCCTTTCTGATTAGCATTGAGCTGTTTCTGTATCTCAGGGGTAGGAAATAAAATTCAAATGAGATTCAACGTTTATTAGGAAATTTTCTTTAAAATGCTGGTAGCTTCTTGCTTCTAAGATGTATTTCCTTGCAGCAATCAGTTTTAAGAGTCTCTATTTAATTCAGGTGACAGGTCCAGCGGAGTGAGACATGGATAAATCTGAGCCTTAAAGTTAGAATAAAAGAGAAATCAAATGGAATTGGGCTTTATACCCTTTCTTTCATACTGGGCACATTGTTATTCACATTTATCACGATCTATAAAAGATGCAAGAAGAGGAGGAAAAAAAGCAGGAAATGAAATGCCAAAAAATAACTGTCTTTAAATGATGAGCAGCTGAAGAAAGCCAGAGGATTCAAACTTAAAAGGACACCATGAGATAAGGCTATGAATGCTGGATATATTAAAGAGAGAGAGGTGGATGCCTGAACTGACATGTGGGAATTTACAAAACCGTACACAGTGAGAACCCAGCTAATTCCTATCTCACTTAATCTGCAGATCCAATTATCTTCACCCATCAAAAAGTCCTCCACAACAAGCAAAAAACCCCAGAAAACAACCCACCGTGACATTCCCTCCCCATTTTTTGTCAGTGTTTAATAGCAGAGTGCTCTGCTGAGATTTCACAGCTCTAAGAATCCATTACTTTTAACTCAATATGCCACAGTACTTTTATGAGTATGCTAACTAGCACTGTAAATAATTGAAAATAAGTGATACTTGTTAAAATAAATGAACAAAGTGCGTTTTGTAATGCCGGATCTTTGATTTTTTTATTGTGTTTGATTGCTAATTTGCAGAATTCTGCACTTCAGAATACATCTCAGTCATTAGTGGAACTTGTTCTGATCTCCTTCATGAATAGAAATGACTGCATGGCTTCGATATCAATAAAATAGGGAGTTGCATGACTGTGGAATATGTCAGTTAAAGAAGGGAAAGGGACAGGAGTTGCTAAAGTTGTTTAAACTAGGAATTTATTCTGTTTCTTTCTCATCATGAAACTGGATTGCCCTGCAGGTGAAAGTAGGAGGAGAAAGGTGGCTTGGAAAAAAATCGAGATATCTAAAAGGTCTTCTGCTTTGGCTGAAAATTCAGCTTAGACTCAGATAAGTCTAGTTTTGGTTTTGGTGATAAGGGTGGGATGGCACAACCATAGCATAAGTAGATTTTTTTTCTGTAGAAAAGAGTTTAAAGGATGTGAAAGGCTGAGCTCTTCCTTCCTATGTGGGTGAACACCAACATCACTGTCCTATCTCAGGAGAGCCCAGGGTGATGTGTATGGTCTCATGATCCAGGCTGGTTGAAGGGTTACAAACAATATCCATTGAATCAAACATGTTATCCAAGGAACTAGCTCACAGCTGTAGCACCAGCCGCCCAGGAGCCTGAGCACCCTGATCCAGGAGCATCCTGATCCACCACCAAGCACCACACCATGATCAGCAGCTCCTCGTGGAGCCTGGGACTCACTTGCTGAATGAGGATTCCTTTTTGTTCCTGCTTTTATACAGGGTGTATAGATCTTCAGTACTCACCTTGAATGGGTTCATGTCGTCTTCTACTTTAAAAGCTGCCTGTTATTTTAGGGTCTTATCCAGCACAGCTGATATCGAACAGAAACACCTTGCCTACAGAATGATGGACATCACCTTTGGAAGGGACATCAGCAGATCAGCTGATCCGTTTACCGGTCCCAGTGCAGGATAAACTGCCCTCATACTTCCCTTGTCCCATTTAAAGAGCACCATAGGCAGGGACTCTGCTGCATCCCTCATCCTTTGCTCTTTTCAGCCCTTGAAAGCTTTTCCTCCTATCTATTCTGAGACTTTCCTGCTGCAATTTATTTCTATTTCTACTTATCCTACTGACTCTGAAAGTGTAGGACAGATTATACCCTTTCTAAGTATTTTTTTTTATGTTATTCAAAACTTAAGTTCCCCACTGAATTTTCTCTTCTCTCAGCTGAATGATCCCAGGTTGTTCAATCTTTACTTGCAGGTCATGTTTTGAAGACATTTGATCTTCCTGCTTTCCTTTGCTCTCTCTGCAATTGCTCTCCCCGTCGCTTGAAGTGTGCATTAAAACCTTACGCCAATTGCCTGGGAAAGCCTCTTATACACCAGGTTTTGCTGCTACTTAAAAGAGAGGAAAGCTCTATCTCCTGGCTTAAAATTTCTCTTATGGGCTTCCACATTTCTGGCAAACAGGTGCAATGGAACAGTCACTACAGGACTGTCTGCCCAGCTTCAATTGCTCTCTCTTCACTCAGAAGAAGAGTTGACTGCACCTGATCTAGCCATATTTCCAACCAGCTTGAGCAGAAGACATTATTAAGGACTCCAGAATTTGATCCTGGATCTAAGATGACATGAATGAGCACAAGGTGCACCAGAAAAGTGCATTTTCTCAACTGTCTCATCTATGTTTTTAATAAGTGGCTGTTGTAAAGCGAACAAAAGCCTAGCAGTATGTCAGGTTTTTTTCCCCCTGAGTTTTCCTCAGTCATATGGAAAGGAAGGCAGGGAAACCAAATACCATATAAAATTTCTTCCCCGTAGTAACAAGGATTGAAAATTCTTTTTGCAGATAGGATCTAAAAGGTTAAACATGCCATTGGAGCTGCCACTGTCACCCCCCAGCAGCCCCTCAAAACAGCTCATTTTTTTCAACAAAGCTAATTATCTGAAAATGACAGGAAATGATTAGTCATGTTAATTAAAAATAATTTTCTTTCCCACTCTTAAAAGGTCAGATCGTCAGCTGTATGGAAAATTGAGCCTTCATGCACTTTCATATGATTTCCTATTGAAAGTCTAATTAGTAACAATTTGTTGTTAAAAGAGATTTTTTTTTGATAAAGCCAACATTTTTTATATTCTCCGCAGCCATTACCAGGTTGATACTCTTATTATTATTATTGTAATATACATGTATACATTTTCATAATGGCTAACGTGAATAAATTTCACCTAACGGGGAGGGTTTTGGGGCCGTCCCTGTGCCCGGTGCCTCCCTTGGTGGCAGAAGCCCTGGCCCGGGGCCAAGCGCGGCCACTGCGCCCGGCTGGGACCGATGCTCTGAGACCAGGGGAGGATGAACCACAGGTCAGGTCCAGCTCACACCAAGCAAAGGTGCAACCTTTGGGCAAAGCTTTGGAGCTTGAGCCAGCTATGAAGAAGCTCGGGATGGTCCAGCTCCTGGGAGGAATCAGGCCTTTTGGTTGCAGGCTCTCTATTATGAACTTCTGGAGAAAGAAGAAAGTGAAGATACGCTATGAAACACAGTCCATCCACCAGGAAACCGACCAGGGAGGACAAGGAGAAAATAGTTGCAGCTCTGGTGCCTGCTCTGTTCGCTATGTGTCACCTTTGGCGAAGAACATCTCTGAGCAGTGCTGGGTAGAGCTCAGCCCGTTTTCTGAGGTCCCTGCCCGGCACCTGCCCGCTGCCTGGGCACAGCACCCCCAGCCCCTCATGCTCTCTGTCAGTGCCTCGGCTCGAGGACGGGAGCTCCGTGGCTCCAACAGGCTTCGCGTGCACATTTGCTCGGTCGGCAGGGGTCTACATGCATCATCTGCAGGCAGCTTCCTGGCCATTAAATATTCTTATTCCTCCAGCACTAGCAATCACACCAGCCAGCACCAGCACTGGCCATTTAATTTTAACTAGTGGTGCAGTGGGCTCAGCCTTCAGGCGAGGAGCGTTGGCAGTCCCACCCCATCCCAACTGGATGATTACACTAATGATGGTGGTGCCTGAGGACACCAAGCTGGGACCTCCGCTCCTCATCATGCTACAGCTGTGCAGTCATATAAAACCCAGCCTTATAGTATGGGCATAGAGGGAAAGCAAATCCAGAATGGATTTGGTGAATGAGTAGGGGGAAGAGCCAAGAATCACAGTCATTTCTAACCAACAAGAAGTTAAACTTACACAAGAACTTAAACACCCCACAGCACATGGGCTGAAGCCTCAGGCAGAGGGCATCCGTAGGATTACTTCCACAAAAGGTTTGGAAATACCATTAGGGTCATCCCCACTGCTGTGTTTCAAAGCTCCTGAATCCAGATCCAAGGCAGAGATAAAGCAGCAGGTGAGAGCAGAGAGAAAAGGCTCATTTTGATTGCTCAGGTAGGCACCAGCAGACATCCTGGGCAGACCAAACAGCTCTTCCATTTGCTCGTTCAGCCTGCAGGTTACTCACCCCGGGGCTGGGCCAGCTGCGTGACTGCTTTGCCTCCTACTTCCAGAACACAGGATCTGGCCATTACTGTGATTTTTGTTACAAAGACAGGGAACTAGTCCAGTGGAAAATGTACACTCCTCTTCCCTCTGTGGAGACTTTTATTGAGTTGCTTCCTGGTTTTCTTTTTTTCTTCTTCTTTGTTTTTTTTCTTTTCTTTTTTTTTTTTTTTTTTTGTCAGCTTTTTCTTTCCCTTTCCTTTCAAGGGAAATAAGTCACAACAACTGACAACGCATACGTGGAAAATAACACTTGGAACATGAACACTCACAATTTGTATATATGCAAGATCTTCATGAGAGAGGCAGCTCTGATAGGAGTGAACAACTACAGCGTTTTGTGGTAAAACACAGAGATAGTCTGTGATGGTGATAAATACCATGTTTTGGGAAACCCCGGAATAGTGGAAGTGATTAATTTAAAGATTTCCAGTCTCAGCTTGGCTCATACTGGAACCAGTGCCCTGTCCCCTTGCAGTCACCCTTACACAGCTCACTACCAAAGGAAATTGCTTTTCCTTTTAATGAGAATTTGTTCTTCCACATTTCCTCCCACCTCCTGTGGGTACGGTGAACCTGGGGAACAAATAGAAGTGTTATTACTGAAAATAACAGCTTAGAAGAGTTTCAGACTAACTCCCAGTGTCTTAATAGAACCCGTCAACATGGAAAGACCATTGAGTAGTGCCAGGCAAATGAGAAACCGCTTAGCAGCGCAGCAGCAAGGCAGATGGAAGTGCCTCTTGCAGAATGTAAAGGTCAGTGAGGCAGTAAACTCTTTAAAGGGGAAGACAATACAATTCACGCATGAAGGACGCGGCCTGGAAAGATGTATCAGCTGTGTGAGTCCAAACACCTTCTAAAGGGAAGGTTTGTAGATGCCGTTTGGGGACGTAACAGCACGTGCAGGTAATGGCAGCCTCGTGCCAGCGCCAGGCTCCCAGTTGGGACAGGGTTCCTCGGACACAGAGTTATGGCCATTTGTTGGTGCCCTGATGTAACACCTGCTGCCGAGGCCTGAAAAGGCAGCTCATGCCATGAAAGACCAACCAACCCTGCCCCGCTCTCATTTCCACTGCCATCTGCCATCTGGACGTAGCCACTTATTGGGACTGCTCATCAAACAGGCACATAACCATGTCTTTGTGCTAGCATCCATCCTACGGACTTTGCAACTGCTCTTGTCAATCTGATATTTGAATGAATCTCTGCCACCAGCAAGTGACAATGGCCTCTTCACACTGTACAGGTCCTCGCTGCTCAGCTAATTGGAGTGCGGTCAAGCTCATCTCAGCTCAACGACCCCCTGCTCAAAGAATCACAGAATGGCTGAGGTTGGAAGGGACCTCTAGGGATCATCTAGTCCAACCCCTGCTTTTGGCAAAATATAATGGAAAAAAAAATGCAACAGAAGCATTAATGAGTTTTGATCTTGTGCCAGGCAGCGGAAGCACATGGATGAGTCCACCAAAGAGAGGAGGAAGGTACTGAGTGGATCCGATATACTCACAAATAAAAACAGTGAGGCAAAGAAGGGTAGCTAGTATTTCATAGAGCTGAATTTTGCTGTTTTATGACCCAAGAATCCAGAGCAGTGTTACTAGGAAACAGAGCAAGTCAGAGCAGAATTTGGCCTCATGCCTCTGTTTTCCAGTTCTGCTTCCCGTGCATATTATTGATGATAATAATAATAATAATACCCAGCTCTTAAAGCTTTTTCAGATAAAGCTAATGTCTCTGAACCTGCTGCCAGCAGGAGATCTGGAAAAGCTTACTATAAGAAAATGCTGATTCTGCAAATCTGAATGTTTCAGGGGACAGTATCAATTACATCTCACTATTTTATGTAGCATTCTGCTTGGGTAAGGCTGAAACACTTTGTTTCTGCCTCATCTTGTTGACTTCCGTATTAATTATATTACACACTAATAAATGTTGCAGTGAGGCAAATTGCAATAGGATTTGGGGAAAAAAGACTTTATTTCTTGAGAATTTCAAAATGTCATGGTCCTGCTTCAGCTTTTTCTGAAATTTCTTTGGAATGAAAATATTTTAAAAAAGGAAGACTCAGGGAGCTGTAGTTGGAAGCCATCAGCTTAATGAAGATAGTGATGTTGATAATGAATTTGTCTAAATTTGCCTATTTAAGAGACCTGAGGGGAAAAAAAAATAAAATAAAAAGCCTGTTTGGGCTGTGAGGATTCCTGAGGACATCTGAGTTCATGTCTTTCACCAGCCTGGTTCAAGGTTTCTCAGTAGCTTGGGCAGGACAGAGCATGGCCATCCCAGACACTCTTGGCTGCTCCTGCCGTAGGGAGCAGAGAGGTGATAGTGTGACCCGGAGCAATGCCCAGAACCCAGTGTCCACTTTTCCCCACTATGGGACACCAGTCTCATGAGCTTCCAGGAGCCGTGGTGAGATGCCAACAGGAATGAGCTACAGATAAGAAACTTCAGAGTTGAGATGAGGAAAATAGCTAGGAGTCTCCATTCAGCACTGCACTCAAGCATATCTAAGATCAGACCTCGCATTATCTCGATCTCTGCAGTGGCTTTTGTGACACTAAGAACTCGGTGAAAGCCATGAAACATAGACAGTGTTGCTGCCCGCCTTCATCACATCTTTGATTTGGTTGCTAGACCACGTGGAGCCTGCAAGCTCGTTGTAAATACATTAGGGAGACAAAACAAAAACATCTCAAGGAAACGGTACCTGGGCAAAAGGCTTCTGACATTTTTAATCACGCATGCTCTGTTTGAAGGGTTTGCTGAGGATCTTGTTTATAATCCTGCTGCAAATAAAGCACTCAGAAATAAAAGCTGTTTGGTCCTTTCAAGCTAACAGCCCTTTGTTCGCAGCACATTAATGGAACAATTTTTAAATAATGACTTAATTTTTTTTTTGTCCTGAAAGATGCTTTTTTTTGCGGTCAGAAGCTGGTTCTTTATTTTCCCAGTGTGCACTCTGATTCATTAGTACTAGTTGCATCCAACTTGTAGAGGTTTATTTGTTCAGCTAGAAATGGGACATTAACATTTTAAGGGATTGATGCATAGCTTTTAGAGATAATATTCTCTGCCCTAGTCTGCTGATGCTCTCTTAGAAGCTGCAGAATGCCACATTCTCTCCTTCCAAAACGATGAGTTTATAATAAACATTTTATCACTTGCGGCATGATTTTTTTTTCTCTCTCTCTCTTTTTCTTTTAGGCTTTTTTTCTAATAAAAACACTTAAAATTTTGTGCATGCATTGAACCTTTGAGGACTTGAGCCTTGTTCATCTCACCCCTGGAGCTTTGTTGGTGCCTTTCCTATTGCAGGTCAGGGTCCCTCCGCGGCTCCTGCCAATGCGCCTGGATCATGGCCAGGAGCAGTCACTGACGGCCAGGGCTGGTTCCCAGAGCCTGAGTGACAGCAGGAGTGACCAGTTGACTTATTCTCCCATTGACTTTCCAAGGACTTTCCAAGACACCTGAGTAGGAGTTAAGTAGCTAAATCACTCACAGACACTGTTCCATTGAGGGATGCATAAAGTCCTGCGCTTAATACTGCAGACAAAATCTTGCACTGCAAAGGTTTAAAGGCTGTGAAATCAAGTGCCTACAAATTATATTCTGCCACAGTAAAAATTTCCCATTCAATCTGAATTTAGCCCTCTGGAAATACAAGCTCTGTGACACCACGTGCTTGCAAATGGTCTTCTCCAATGCTCCAACTTGGGTAAATATGAGTAGCTGAGATAGATACAGGAAAAATCTTGTTTCTACCACAGGATGTTCTCCTTATCAGATTATCACATCCCTGCTCCTGCTCCAAGGTATATGGATGGTAGAATTTTTCCATGAAATGATTTCAAAATTTCTAAATGTCAATCAAACAAATTTGTCATACCAGATACTTTCAAATGACTGGATTATGGGGAAAATAATAGATAAAAAAATCCAAATAGAATAGTAAAACTCACCTGGCAGGAGAACAAGTAACTAAACAGTTTGTTAAGCCACGCCATAAGCCAGTGCCATATGCAACTATTGCACTATCTAGCTGTGACATGAACTTGCACATCCATGGGCAATCCTACATTTTTCTGTAGTCTATTTCCCTTAAACTGGGGTCATGGGGTGGTATCTACCCACCTTTGTAATCCACAAAGAAGAAATGATGCTATATTTGCTAATGCAACAGCCACAGTTGTATTGACTCTGTTCCCTGGCCATACTTCATGGCCAGAAGAAGTAAACTAAATTGAATACAGCTAGCAACAGAGGGATGTGGAAGGTGCAGAGAGACCAGATTTATCAGACTGGACAGATCCAGGCAGACTAGGGAGAATAAAAATGAATTTCCTGTGAATTTCCTGGCTTTTATCAGCTTGTGTCATGCATAGTCCTAGTATTAAGTGAATCTACATTTGTATCTGTTATCATCTATTTGGATGACCGAGACTAGCAATTAATAATAATAGCAACAAGAATAATGTTGCTTTCTGAGCTGAAAAATATCTGACACTGATTAAACAGCAAATCTAAATAATTGATATTAATTACATGAAGTTTTTAGCAATAAGCTGCACAAAAGAACCCTGAAATTGGAGGATTAGGAACCAGAGATAATGTTCAGCAGCTGGTCCAAAGGCATTATGCAGATGCATAGGTGACGTGAACCCAAGGACCGTGATTCATAGAGCTCTTATCTGTCTTAACCCATGTTAAAATGGCATTTGCTGAAGTAAGATGTCCTGCTTGGCAAAAAAAAAAAAGGATTACTTGTTCCCTGGTATGTTGAAAATAAAACCCTCTGAACTCTGTGTCTTTGATCAGGGAAGTGTTCCTGGAAACTACACAGTAACGAGGTTTCATTTTATGACTCTGGACTCTCCATTCCCAGTTTGTAATCTCAGGGAAATGCATGTGGGAACAAATGCTGACTTAAAGAGATGAGACTCAGTGGTGAATGCAGAAGTCACTGACACAGCTCAGATCTCAACACCAGCTACAGCAAAAAAATTAATATTTATCTTCCTTGGAAAGACAGTGACTTATGTTAAATCTGCAGCGGTGGCAACCTGGTGGAGAGATGTCAGACAGCAGCTGAGCATCTGGCCTCTTATTGTATTTTAAATGATACACATTTATAACTGTAAAGCAGACCGACAGGCGATACTGTCTAACATCACCATCACTAATAGCTCTAATACCTCATGTATCTCCAGGCTGCTCCATCCTGTCCTGCCTCAAAGCAATTTCAGGACAATGGGCCCAGCTCTTCCTAGATAGATATAAATGAAATGTATAGAAATGGGACATTTCTCCAACACAGTGAAATGACACTGTCTCCCTTTCCAATCTGAGCTAACGGAGACAACAGCCACCTAGTTATACCCTAGAGATACAAATGCCATTGTAGAAATTTGCTTGCTGTCCTTCCCTTTTAATTTTTAGTCATTACTCTTACCAGGAATGAAGGAAGGAGAAAAGGAGAGGGAGGGAAGGAAGGAAGGAAGGAAGGAAGGA
>JAWLRI010000181.1:183226-216646 GCA_034781795.1 Crypturellus tataupa
AGGGAAGGGAAGGGAAGGGAAGGGAAGGGAAGGGAAGGGAAGGGAAGGGAAGGGAAGGGAAGGGAAGGGAAGGGGGCAGGCAAAACTTGAGAAGTTGAGTGTTTCCCATTATTGGTAGAGTCTTTTTAAGGAAAAAAAATGCTGAAATATGCAAATATACAAGTACAGGTTCATGCAAATGCATCATCTGCAAAGCCTTCATGGTGAGGGTGCAACTCCCCTGAAGCCAGCATCAACAACTCCCCTTATGTTGGGCAGGTCACTGGATTTGGGTGGCATTGGCATCTCTCTGCCAAACTCCCTGTTAGGACTGCATTAGCACTCCCACTTTGAAAATCCCCCTGGTAGCTAATAGAGATGTGCAGACTTCAGGCTTTCTGCTACCAGGCATCTGCCAGCATCCATCGCTCTCTACCAGGGCTCCACCAGGTGATATATCAGTGCGTCCAACTGCTCTTTTTCTCCTTGAGCCGTGAGTGGTAGGACCATGGAATTGGTCTCCTGGTAGTGCAAACACCTAGAAATGCTCTGTAAGCAGGAGGAGGGAGAGAGTGGGGCTGAAATAATAAGCTCTGGGAACCCATGAGGTGACATGTTTTGGCTCCTTCCAAACTTAATGCAGTTTTTATATAAAGATATAAAAGAGCACATTTTCTGAGTTCCCCTCAAATAATTACCCAACAAACCCCTACTTTTGGAGTTGGTCCGAGCCATCCATTATATTGCTGCCATGAACTTTATTTCATACCACACCAGGGAGGAGAGAGAGCACTTGGAGTGCTCAGACATTACATGTAATAACTGGTCATAAAAATCAATGTAAAGTTTAATGCAAAAGGTCTGTGGGCACCCAACCATTGGAATCCACTGATTCCAATCACTGAAGGCAGATGGAGAGCAACACTAGACTTTCCTGCAAGTAGTATATTTTCTTTAATGTTCCTTGAAATATATGCAATACCGTTGCTGTTTTGTCCATCTACATGCTAGTTAAATATGCAGCATGATATTTATATCTCCAGGTAGTTTTTGGTTGCAGTTTCTTCCTGGACACAGGGAGCATTATATATTCTTGATAGATCATATCACAGGACCTGAGAAAGAAGAAACTTCTTTCCTTTGTTGTCTCTGGTGTTCCCTGATTGATATGCAGCTAGTAGACCTGCCGTGCCCTATTCTTCATAGAGGGACTAAGAACGAAGTCAT
Source organism: Crypturellus tataupa (assembly GCA_034781795.1). NCBI lineage: Eukaryota > Metazoa > Chordata > Aves > Tinamiformes > Tinamidae > Crypturellus > Crypturellus tataupa. Next base: position 184,433 of record JAWLRI010000181.1, read on the forward strand.
TGGGAACCAAATGTGCTTGACCTAGACAGTCCCGAAGAGCAGAGGTTGCAGTTACACGCAGTCTCGGTGTCGTGGGTATCACTCAGATGGTGCCCAGTGGAGGTTTGATGCTCACAAATAATTTCATTTTAAATAACAGCTCTTGTCAGCCTGAAGACCCTTCCCAACTCACTGCCTGCTTCACAAGACGCAGGGGAGAAGGGAGGGAAATGGAGCCTTAGGCCCACCTGAAATATGTAAATAAATTAGAAAAGACTAGAGGGTCACTGACCTTTGCTTTTGGCTTCACATGAATGAGCAATGGGATGTAGAAGTCCCCACAGAGGGAAATGTTTCTTCAGTTTCTAATATTTGAATGAAAGGCATCAGAAGAAATTTAAATAGAAATAAATAGGATTGCTGTAAGAAGAATGTTAATGTGCAAAGTAAAAAAAATGGAAGCTAGAAGAGTTTTAGTTACATTTGATTCTGAATTCTGATTCCATTGGAGAACATGCACATACATTTGTTCTTCACAAAACCTCAGTGCTGGCTTTTTGCAAGACCCCCTTCCTGGCAAGGGGTAAGGCCTACTGAATTCAGAATTTCTTTTCCTTCCTTGTAACTCAGTGTTCAGCAATTAGTTATCCTCGCTGCAGGGTTCAGGCATTCACTAGCATCATCTGCTCCCAGATAAATCCTTATTTTGTCTTGGGAGATTTTCCATAGTGCTGTCATTGGCCAGCTTCATCATGAGAGAGTTATAAACATTTGAATGGAAAGATTCATAGGAAGATTGTTTTGTTTTCTTACTGTCTTTTTTTCAATACGAGTAGGGCAGGTTGCTCATAGAAATGCAGCTTCCGGGTACCCCTCATGCGCACTCCAGAAATTCAGCCCTAAGCAGACACCTGGCATGGAAAGTATCAGCTCAAGTTGTCAGCACAGAGCAAAGGTAGAGGCAGATGCAACACGAACTCCATAATAGAGAGCGTCAGGCAACCCTAATTATAGGTCCATTTGTCCAAAATGATTTTGATGTTAAATATGTCATGTCTGCCTCCTTGTCTGTATTATTTCCAAGAAACTCGTTACTGAGATGTCCAAGGGCATGCCGCTGCCAAGCAGAGCTAACGCTGGGGCGCACACTCCGTGCATCTGTCATGTAGCTGTCACTTGGGTCAGGGGACCAGGTCCACGCACAGGGACCAGAGGGACCCCACACTGGCATGGGTTCAGGTTACCGGTCTGCACCAAACCCTGCGCTGCCCCGTCTTCCTTTCTTGTGCTTCAAATCCATACTGCCCTGGTGAGGAACAAGGCGAAGGATCGTGTCCCTTCCTCTTTGCCCTGCACAAGGGATAGTTTCCCTGCTCCAAGCTGGTGCCTCCCCTTGTCTCCCATCCTTGGGGTGGGGTTTGTCACTGGGTCTGGCTATGGTAATGGGCAGGCAGAGGTTGCCTTTGCTTTGCTGGGTGCACTGGATGCCAGAGGTGAGGGAGGGTTGTTGCTCGCTGTGAGCCATAGGATCGGCAGCTTTGCCCTGCGTGCCCCTGTGCAAAAGCCATTTCACAGTCCAACAGATGCAGCCAGGGCTTGTGCTCTTTCTGATGGCCAACAAATTGCTGCAAAGTGCCCTTGCTGCAATCATGACTGAGCATCTTCCCCAGCCCCAGCCCTCTGCAAAGTGACAGTGATCCTGGACCATTAAAAGTGCCGCTGCTGGGCACACTGAAGGCACTGCGACCGGTGCCTGGGGACTGTTCTTCTCCTGTGGGTACAACACACAGTGAAAGACCACAGACCAGAGAAGCTTGCGGAATGAAAATCATTCCTCAGCGTTCGCTTTCGAAAGTCTGCCCTGCTGTTAGGGTGGTCCCAGCTGGACATGGATGGAAAGAGGCTGATGAGCAGCCTGCCTGCTCCCACTGGAAAAAGGAGGCTCCTTCAGGGCAGCAGAGTGCCCAAGAGCTGCAAGAGCGCCAAGGTCCAAGATCCTATGGGGAGAGTTGTCGGCCTCCTCCTCAGTAGCAGGGCTGCCGGCACACCAAGGCCAGGAGCCCCCGCAAGGTGTCCTGCGGGGAGGCACAAAGCAGCGCTGCGAAGACGTGCAGGCCTTCTGCACAACACACAGAATTTGTCTTTCTGACTTAACTTCTGCCCAGCACATGTGTACAAGCACTTCTCACATTCATTCCCACAGGAATGAAGAAAGGAAGAAGGAGATTGCTTGATTATATCTATTTTAGCACTCACAGGTGTTCAAATATTAAGAAGTAAGGCTAGAGAGAGAGCTGGTGCTCTGTTACATCTATAAAGCCAAAGAAGCAGGAGTCCTGCTTTGACAGTAATGCTAAGAATTACATTGTTCCTAACCAGTTTAGCAATGGGCTTATTTCAAATATCGGTAACTTATGGAATGAGTCACTCTATTAGCTTCCTTTTAGATATACAACTGCAGTTGCTGTGCATGAAGTGTATTAAGTCTGGGGCATTTTCTCGTAGTTCTGGGAGCTGCTATTGATTTTACCCTGATAGATACTTGGCTTCAGCACATGATGAAAAATCACTTAGAAAGAAAGAAAAAAGAATACTTAATTCCTCACATCTCTGATTCAAAGCATCCCCGTTTGGATGTCACAGCAAATTTTCAAGAAAAAAGTTGGCCAGAAGAGTGGGGGTCATTGCAAAGAGACTTCAAAATGTAGTTGCTGAAACAGGGTTTTGTGGAGCCATTTCATAGTACAGCTGAAGTACTCCGGATTATTTATTAAAGCAAACAATTATGCCATTCTCTACTGTTTAAGGTTATTATAGAACTTGTATTAGAAGAGTAATTGCCTCTGGACGAGCATATGGCTTCGCCTGCTGCTTAAAAAGAGAATATTTCCATAGCCTAATGACTTCTGTATAAGGACTGGGCTGCAGCGATGGAGAGAATGCAATAGCTGAATTTTCAGAAATCATCAGAAGGTGATCAGGTAAAAGTGTGCCTCATATGGACGTGTGAGATGCACAAGCGTTGCTCTAGGATGCAACATGTGAGGGAGCATCACATGGATGGAGTGGGAGTTTAGTGTGACATGTAGGTCACAGCGTACACCTGAATTACTGGAGAGCACCTTTCCTCTAAATGCAAATGACTACCAGGCTTTACCCACAATATCTAAGCAAAATGTTAAGTCCTGCATGTCGGCAAACGTAGGCATCTCCGCAGGACGTCCTGCTACTGCTGTTCCTTTCAAGAAAAACAATTTCTACCCTGCTCTAATGGTGTTGTGCATTCTGTGATGAGTTAAAGCATCTTTGTAGATCCTGGATGGAGCAGTAGAGGAAGTGAGAGGGCAGGATGCAGAAGGAACAGAGGGTGGTAAAGAAAGCCAGGCTCGTGCTTGGCACTTGAGCGTGTTGCTGAGGGTCAGGGCTATCTTGAGAACATCTCATGACAAGTACATTGGGGTCACTGCCTCGGAAGAGGCTGAAGTGATGAAAACTCGCTGGAGGGCTGCAGATATAGGGAAGTGCTGGGAAGGAAGCCAGCACCCCCGGCACTGGAAAGCTGGAAGCTTTCCAAGTGATGTGCGTGGTGACAGCCAGCGGGTCTCCTGCTCATGGGGCTATTTGTCACACTGAACTAGATTATCAGAAAATAGAAGTCCAGCCTATATACTTATAAATCCTCTTACATCCCAGGGCTCTGGACGTGAAGTACAGGTAGATGGCAATGACATTCCTGATTCATGAAGAACAAGCCTCCTATCATTCTCATCCAGAGGAGGGTGGATACACTGGGGCTGAGCACAGCCTGGGGAGAAGCTCTCCTTTCCCCGCTGCTGTCCTCGGCAGTCGGCTGTAGTGTTTCACCTACATGAACTGCGAAGCTACAGGAATCAGGATCATTTATCTCTGCTACTGAGCCTCCCTCCCACTGCAGGCACTGCCACCAACACAGGCAAATTGTTGTTGTTATTATCAGTTATTGTTGTCAGCATTAAGATTAGCTAAACAGACTTCACAGAATATAATCATCTCAATTGATGCTGAATTTGAGGTTCCCAGTGCTAAAATCAGCATAGAAACATGCAGTTCAAATTTAGATGATGCTTTTATTTGCAGAGTGAAAACCTAGAATTGGGGTAGAAAGAGCCTAGTAATTGCGGCAGTCTCGTGCTCGGGAGCCACTTCTCCGAGCCAGGGACCCTCAGCTGAGGGTTTGCTCTGCCAGGCAGCTCTGGGGAGCTCTCTAAGAGCCCAGGGCAGAGACAACCCAGGAAGGCCAAGCCACCATCCTGGCAATGGCTTTGCTTTCCTATTAAAGCAGGACTCCGGGGCAGGAACTATTGGGAGAAAGATACAGGCATGGCTAGGAAACAGCACAAATATTGGCATGCATCAATTCAAAACACAGGTTGCCGCTGGGCTCTGGCTCGGCTCTTGCTCCCGTGTCTCACCAATTGCCTTTTGCACCTGCTGAAAACTAACTAAAACTGTTAAATTTTGCGTGACATCCAACTTAGTTCTGCCAGACCTCTGCAAACAGGAAGTGACAGCTGAGTGTGAGCACAGGGACGTCGCATCCTGAGTAATGAACTCAATTCATTACCCTGCATTACAGCCCCCGGAGTCACGCAGGGATAGAAACCAGAGCCATGAATCAGGACCCACATTTGCCACGTATCTAGACTGCTGTCTGGTGAGCAAATAGCTCTGCATCCAGTCCCGGCGCTGTGGAAGCAGCCTCGTTACTCTTTAAGTACTATATTTACTGAATAATTTGGACCCATCATTTTCAGGTTCGTTAGTCCCAATTGTTCACTTTACATAGAGTTTGATTGGTTTCTCAAAGCACGTGGTTTTAGCTCTTCTCCAAAACTGAGAGTAATGGATAGAAAAGTGCTAATTACAAACAACGCACCTTCTGGAAAGTTGGTTTGTTTGCTTGTTTTAATGGAATAATAACCCAAACAAAGGCTCATTAAGCTCCAGGGACTTGGGAACATTGTTCGGATGTGCTGGAGCTCTCTAAGTATTTGGGAAAGGCAAGCTGGAAACCAGAGTTAAACTGAAGAAAAATTATTCTCTTGGGATGACTTCAAATTCTGTTTAGCAGTCCTGAGCCTTGTCCCTGCACAAATGGCACCCAAGGCTGTGCCCTGGCCGCCTAGGCTGGGTGCCCTCCTCGTTGGGTGGCCTTGGGTGGGTTCCAGAGAAATGCAATTTGCAGCTCACATCTGTATGTGGGGACCATGGCTGGCAGAACCAGGGGAATGGCTGAGGCCACCCGAACCGATGCCACCCACCCTCCAGAAGCAGTCACTGGTGTCCCTGTTGTACCAACCTGCGTTTCGAAGAATAAAACCTTGCCATGACTGGCAATTTTTTGAGTTTTTTTAAGCCCATGTTCTCTCAAATTACCCGGGTAGCTCCACAGAGGATCAACCAGCCAGCCTGGTTCTTTGTTTACTCCTTTCTCCTCCTCGCCTCTTTGCCTCGCTCATTTGCCTCTCTCCACTGGTACTATTTCTCCACTCTATTTTTTGCATTAGGTCCAGCACCTAGATGATAAAAAATGGCATGCAACAAATAAGTGCTTTACCCAGCGGCTAGAGGATGGTTAAAGTCTAAATGAAAACAATTTATAATAAAAAGCTCCAAATATAATGCCATTTAGCAAAACGTTGAAATAAATGATCCCCATAAATCATGCTAAGATTTATTAAGGATTTGCAAGCCAAATGTATTGCTTAATTGAAGAACAATAATACCCAAGTAAAACACTGATGATAATTTTTCAACAAATATTCTTGAATATAATACTAGGCTTCCTGGGGCAGTTTCCATTGCCTGTGTTGTACTGGAGAAGGAGATACTATACAGAAGTAGATAAAAAATCATAAAAATCTCCCACATTGTTAAGGGAAATAATTCTCAGCACAAACTGCCAGTTATAGTAATGCATTGAACTAATAACCCAGCATCATGGGCATACCAGTATTACAAGCACTCGATGCACACACCTTCATGTTGCAAATCAGAGGTTTTTAAGTCAAAGAAGGGGCTGCTGGTCTGATGGTCTGGCCAGAGAAATTCCCTGGACAGCTGGGTATGAAGCTCATCTTATTCAGGATGAGTAGTTCGTAGGAGAAGCAGTGGCAGGATGCAAAATCCTGGTGCAGGTAGCAAGTGCTCAGGGTCTTCTGCTTCAAAAGCCAGAGATTAATGAGAAAGAGAAAGCAAAGACAAAGTCCTAATCCCTCCCATCAGCAGAGGTGGCTGGGGACACTGTGGCAGCTCATGTGATTTTATCCAGAAGAGGAACACATACAGAGGTGGCTCAAGCAGGCTCTCCTCTCGAGCACTGCTACACATTTGTTCTCCCTGCAAATGGAGCTGACTGAGAAATGGCACTGCTGTGACTGCAGAGCTCTCTTGCTTGATTTAGGTTGCTTTTAGGTTTTTTTTTTTCTTTTTTTTTCCTTAAGTTGCTTTTCTACTTGCCAGATGTGTTATTGGAGCTTGGGAAATGCTCACAGTAAAAATAAGTTTATGTTTTCTTATGGCATCACCGTAAGTTTTTCATCCTGTGTTAGGGTGGGGGATATTGTTAATGTTAAGCACTTTTTAAAGTTTGTATTGCAAAGGTCTATGTTCTGCCTTAGCTGGCAAGAGAACTTCTGTTTCTAGGACAGCTAGAATAAATTGAACTTCTCCCAACCTCTAGTCTTTCTGAAACGAGGAAAAAAACAAACAAATTAGCTAATGCAGCTGATTTATCTTGTAGCATTTGGAATTTGCCCCCTCAAGCAAGGAAATTCATCAGCCAAATCTCACTGGTGAATATTAAGGCTCAAGGGTTGCTACAGATCCTGTGCACACCAAGAATGAACCTTCAGGCTTCCCACCCACTACAAAATAATCTCAGAAGAGGCAGCTGACCTGTCAGAGGCTGTACAGATAATGCTGAATTACACGATACTTAATGAAATAGCAGTTCTGTCACAAATAGTAGATTGCTGTAAAAATAAGCAGAGAGAGACTGATCCACTGCATTACAGCTGTTATGAAAAGAGATGGATTCTTCCTTTCTAAAGGAAAAATCCTTTCCTTTCCTTAAAGATTAAAGAAATCTTTAATTTCTTCATTTTGATTAGAGTCTGTCAATATTTCCATCCCAGATGCTATACAGGAGACACCTCCACTGCCTGGCCTGGCAGCGAAACGCAGCCCTGAAGTGGCAGCAGTGAAAACCAGAACAGTTTGTGCAGCCTGGAGTGTCTGGAGGGATAAGCTCAGGATACCAGACAAGGAGGCAGAACAGTGAAGTTTTAGGTTTCCCTTTGACTTGCAATGCTGCAAAACAAACTCTCAAGCCCTCTGGGAAGAATTTCTGTGCTACAATTTCCCAGATCTTCATGTCGGAAACAAGATTACTGCGCTCACCTGGCAAGGTTGAGAGCAGCATTCAAAGATTCTTTCATTTGAGACTTCAGCATATGGATACGAGGTTGTCAGAGGCTCCTGCCTTCTAGAAACAGGGCTACTCACCCCCGTGTCTTGTTTAACTTCCATGTTGGGTAAACTTCTCCTCTCCACTCTCTTTCCAACAGCAGAAAATATGATCTCCACACCAATCCAAGGGACCTCGAATTGCCTTGAGCTGGGTTTCATCTCCAAAGCTAGCTTAATTCAGGTTTATTTTGCTGTCACAGAGATACGCGGAGGCACTTAATCTCACTTTGTCCTTAGCACAAACAAGTTTTCAGAGAAAATGTTGGCTGGTGGCGCCCACTCTGTACACGGCTGCTGCCCCAAAGGTGACCTCTCTCTCATATGCCCCTCTTGTTTTAAAATAGAAACTAGCTGATAGAAAAACACAGTTCTCCCTGTATTCCCTGGACCCCATGAGCCCCTGAGGAACTGCTCAAGTGTCCAGACATCCTGGACAAGCCAAGCAGAAGACCTCAAGGTGTGGGAACGGGTGGGTCTTTGCATGCCAGCTATGACGCAGCCTGGGAGATGAGAGCCAGGATCCTGGACAAGGATGTCTGGAAGCCAAAGGGCTCTAATCTCCCAGGCTGCGTCATAGCCGGCATGCAAAGACCCACCCGTTCCCACACCTTGAGGTCTTCTGCTTGGCTTTGGAGCCAAAAATGAAGTCAGTTCCTCTCCTAAGCTCCACAGAACTGCCTCACAGTGCAGTCCTTTCGCCATCTCTTATATAATTTCACTAGGTTCGCTTCCAATTCTTTATTCCCAACATATGGCAACACTGAGAGTTTGGTGAGGGCAAGAGAAGACAGTGATTGAATGGTATCAGTCCAAAGTGGGAAAATGTGGAGGAAATTATCAGAGAAAAAAGAAAAGATTGAAATGAAGCTTCCAATGATGCAGTTTCTATGGCAACAACCCTTCCAACTACAGGTTTTATCCACTTTTCAGGCAGCCATTCCAGGAAGTGCAGGGAACCACACAACAGCTGCACATATCCTATTTCTAACACATCTCCTGATTAATTATTCCATATATAGAGATCACCCTGAATGACAGTGCCTGAAAGTTTTGGATAGCCTGGCAGATGTGTTTTATATCACAGTGCTAAATGCTTCCTGGAATAATCCACATCCATATGCGGATGAAAATCCTAACCCTCAGCGGAGGTGGAGTGAGAGAAGCGCATCCCAAAGCTATTGTAATTCACGTGCCAATATGTCCTGTGTCTCTGCCACAGATGAAACTAGAGCTGGTCCTCTCTGTGTAATAGCTTTTAAGCTGCAGCTTGCTGAGACCCTCTTTTATCTGAAACGACAGAGCAGCAGGTTTAGAGCCAGAGCACAAGCCTCACTGTCACATCCCACCTTCAACCCTCCCAGAGATCCGGTACAGCCCCAAATCCGCAGCTGTGTTCAAATATTCAGATTGTTGCTGCAGGAGGACTATCTGGTGAAATACCTTGAATTTTCTTTCTTTAATCCTAAGGGGACCACATGATGGTTGCAACATGATGATGTCGCAAATTGAAATCAGAAGACAAGGAACCACCTTTTGTAGTCCTGAGGGTGTTATTTCCATCTGCCCTCGTTGTTGCTGTTGTTACTACCGTTATTTCTGTTTTAGTTTCTAAAGGCACCTGCAAGAAATGGTGTTCCCTTCTGCTAAATAACATGACAGGAAGAGACAGTGACTATCCCTACGAGCTTGTAACCTGCACCGATATGGTAGAAAAACATGAGTGGAAGAAAAGTCAAATGCTCAACAAGTAGGGGACTATGGCATGGGAGTTGAAATGGTTTCCTTAAGGTCACATACCGAGTTTGTGGCCAGAGCGGAGTGCAGATCCCCTGAGTCTCACTCCTGTCTTTTATCACCGGGATTGCTCTTCCTTTTCTGCTCTCCCAGGCTGTCAGTCTCATTTGTCCTATAGAAATATTGAGATAGCTCTGGCAGATGTATTACCTAAAGAGGAAAATGTCTGAAATTACCCTTTCTTCACTCCAAGGAGTACCAGGGGAAATCTACATTTCTACACAGTAACTATGTTAACCACTTAATTCCAGAGGAAGCAGATAGCAGGAAGATATTAGTGTGGGAATGAGCAAGTAAATAAAAGATTATTTCTGCCCAATAAACCTCTATTCTCTGGGAATTATTTTTAAAGTCTACAACGTTAAATTACAAAGAAGTCTGCCTGAATAGGTAATGACTACTCTTAAGGGATAGGTAATTGTCCTAGAAAACTTTATGTACTATGGTTACAATGCAGGAAACAAGAACATAGCCAGTGCATGGGATCTCTGAGTACGAGTATCTCTACCAAGGACTTCAGGAAGAAGCAGTACTTCTCAGCACTTAACATCAAAATAATAAAGGGTGTATTATGAGCTCCTGACTTTTTTGCTCGGCACTTACTCACACAAGCAATTCTATTGTCTTCAGGAGGAACTGGGTGACCACTGACAAGGAAGGGCTGAAAAATGGGACTCTAAAACCCAGTGGGATGATATTGAAATTTGATGCTAACAGAGATTAAATATCCCCCTCCCTTTCTCCAAGGTCACTCGGACTAATTCCTGTGTTTAGCTACGGTGCCTATCAGAGCAACGTGGTGCTTTCAGCAGCGTCGGTCCAGGCTTGGGAGACATCCTGGCTTCGTGAGGACGGGCAAGGGTACGTGAGGAGCGTGTCGTGCTGCTGTATGGTGAACAGCAAGGAGAGCTGTGTGGGCAGAGGATGCTCTAGATGAGACGGTGCTGGAGTGGGGCACAGATATGTGAATTTGTGGTGTGTTTTTGTTTAGCTGTGCTCGAGCACTGTGTGCATGAGGCAGATTTGTGCAGGGCAACTCTGCCTAGTGACCATGAGTCCATGGAGTGCTATTTGCCAAGTACAATGTGCAGAGCAGGAATCTTATCTTGCACTTTCCAGTGTCCCCATTTCATAAATATGGTACATTAATATTCATTATGCCATACGCATTATCATTTTGGAAGGAGATTACTGGGATTCACTATTTTTTCTCCATCATATTTTCCAATTAGGATCCCCTCTTTTGCAAATAATAAGCTTTTTGTTGCCAGAGGCTTTGCAGCAAAGTTCCAGTCAGGGCTTTGGAGCTCTGCTCACTCTCTGTTTAAAGAAGTGAAAATTGAAGAACAATTATATTTTTAATGACAGGTTAATCGTGCAGCACTAAATATGATTAGAGAATAGCATGGCTAGTGTGGAAGAATATCAGAGTTTCTAGGGGCTGTTCCCAAAAGTTCTTGGGGGATGGGAAAGGCTGAATCTGAACTAATGCACCACTGGATACACAGGGACTGCTGGAACACATTGCCAAGGACATTAGAGTTGTTGGGGGACAAACGAGGGGATAAGGGAAAATCTTGCATTTCCCTGCAAGATTTTTTGCCGTATTCACTTGTAGTAAAAGGAGAACCAGCCTTATAACTCTGGGGGCAAGTTAGCCTAGAGCAAGGTCAGCAAAGAAGAGATGCCCAGGACAAGGGAAAACGACCTCTCTGCAGTGTCCCTCACCTCCCCATGGTGCCTACGGTCCCTCCTGCCCACGCAGAGCGGATGCAAAGTGCTGCAGCCCAATTAACTGGGCTCTAGGTTTCTCCTTCAATCACTACCAAGCTGTAAAGGAAAAAAAAAAAAAGAAACACCAACAACAAAAAACACGAAATGAAATATAAATTTATAGTCATCCCTTTGAGAGGCTAACAATTCCCCACACACACATCCGCGTGCCAGTAAAACAGCCCTTTAAAGTTGTTGGTGTTGTCAGTTACAAGAGCAGCATTTAACATTTAATGGTTGTTTTTGGTCAGAGCTGTTACTTTTCATTGTTTGCTAGATTTGTTCCTTAAATTTGCTTGGCTCCATGCCATGCACTTCCTGTAGTTTTGCTTTAGATTGTGCTTGGGGTTGAAGGGTTGGTTTTCTTTTCCCCTTTGAAGGCATTTTATTAAATGATTTTCATTTTTCTTGCCCAGTCCATTGTCTTGTCGTGTCCGATATTTATCTTGAGGGCATGGTGTCCCTTCACATATCCTCTAAAAGTGCCGTTTGGTCTTATTCCAGTGCAAAGTCACCAATTGTCACAGTCCCAATGATGTCCAGGAAGACTGCTGGGTTAATGAGCCCGGGCAGGAGACTTCAGAGGAGACGGTGGCTTGTGTGACAAGGCTGCCCTGAAGTTTTTCCAGAGATCTGTGGAAAAGGCAGCGTAAAGACATATAACTGAAACAAAATTTCAGGCAGCAAAAGGTTTTTGCAAGTATTTGATGTGGACCCTCCGCAGTTTGGAAGCTGTGACTAGTCATTGAAGCCACATGGTCCTGTTGTCCCCCAACGTCCTTCTTCCTGGTGTGGATAATTGAAATACTTAGTGCAAGATTTTAAAGTCAGAGGAAAATGATGTCCCACTGTTGTTAGGGTTCATTTTTGGCAGTGTATACCCCAAAAAACCAATACTGCAACAATGAAGGAACCGTATTCTTCCCATATATTGAGTACTTTTGCTTTACTGCTTGGCCATATCTTTCCTCAACTAAACAGTATTGACCTGTAGGTTTTTAAGTTCAATTTCTGCTCCTATTACATGTTTCCTGGCATGTTTATAGTGCTTCTAATTAATTATTTGTAATTGCTTGTGTTTTTCCCCACATTTCTGTGCCTTTGTTTCGTATTCCTCTCCCGGCCCTGGTAACAAGATGTTGCGTCTCTTGAGGCGACCGCGGTAAAAGCCGATTAATAAATAATTAAGTTCTGAGGCTCCGCCGGTGTTGAGTCACGTCTGGCCGTCACATGGTTGTGGTCTCCATGGCGACTCGACGGTGCGAAGGGAAATGCTCTTTTTGGGAGGGGAATAAGGGAGGGTTTATAGGGCGAAAGTGTGCGAAGTTAAATGTGATTCTAAAAAAAAAAGCTTAAGGGAGCCATTATGCTTGATAGTCCCTTGAATAATCTAGAAAGACAGAAATGTCCTACTAGTCTGGTTGCATCAGCGGCCCCCGCTTTTGAGAGCTACTGCCCTGTGTTTTTGGTCTGCTCTGGAGCCTCCTGCATTGAGGCTTTTCCATCATGGAGATGCTCCTCTTGGCCAGGTAGCAATTCCCCTGTGCTCAGGGCATGTCCAACCTGCTTGATCTGCAGCCATCCGAACCGCGTAGCCATGGACTCATTGATGTGAGCAACTGATCTCTGGATCAGCAAGCACCGAGAGGTTTGTCATGTGCTGCCAAATTAAATCTTCAGACCTGGGATGCAGAGGTTCCCGCTGCTCTGCAGCTCCGCGCGCTCATTTCCTACTCCATTAATATGTCACCTTCTCCCTGGAGTCGCCCTGCAACCTACGCCCGCACAGAATTCACACCTGCTCCTCATTAGCGTTGGGTTTTGTGGAGCTCTGCTGTGCATTTCCCCCTTCCCAGCAATACTCAGAGGCAGCTTCGTGCGCTGGCACATGAAGTAGCCCTTCTATTTTTCCCGTCACATAATCCACTTCTAAGTATAGCGAAGACATTTCTTGCCCATTCAAAACAGTAGTTTTCAAGTGAAAAGCAGTTAGCTCAGCAATTCCAGCATCTGTAAAAGTATGTCCTTGTGCGGCAGTGCGATCCGAAACCCCTTAGCCTGTTATCAGCTTTCCATCTACGTTAGCAGTGATGTTGTTCACAATCATCCTGATTGATGTATTTCAGCTGGTATAATTTTTCCAAGCCCCCACTTCTCCAATAACATTTCATGGGAACACGAGAAATTTTAAGCTCCTTGTAATGCCAGGGAAGTAAATCACACTAATTGTCTCCCAGATTTCAGAAACATCCTGGGCTTTCATTTCCTCTGCAAACTTCTGGAGCTCTTACATTAACTTTTGGCAGGTATATGGTAGGGGGCCCAAACCATCCATCATGTAAAAGTGCATTGAAAACACATCAAGCTAAGAAGCTTGACAGGTAGATTGGTCTGTGTTCTAAGGGAATGAAGGTTTTGATATCACAGATACCTTTCCTCCTCTGCTGAGGGAAGGGCAGGATGTGCAGCCCAATAATCACGTTCTTTTCACCCATTGCCAGGGACCATTCAGTTTGCCCAGTGTCTGTTCCCATATGGAAGAAAGGAAGACTCTCGGTTTCATGTTACCAAGTTTCCCTGTAAGCTTTTAGGATCAGATCAGGATAAAGATGTGCTTGAGTATTTGTGATTCTGGCCTTGCGCAGTTCAAATCTGCTGCAAATTAGATCTTCGGAGTACATGGCCCCAGGAAGTTCAGCCTGGGAATAGGTCGGGTCCATTTTGCTGACACAAAATTTCTGGCAATGGATGTGAAACAGAAAAAAAATCTACCTCCTCCTTCTTGTTGGCCATCTTCCTCCCTTCCATTTTGTAGCAGAATCTAATGAGAAGGTGAAAGCAAGTTTGAGATCCAACCATAATGATTCAATGAGTAAGGATCTCATAAGGATGAAATAGTACTTCAAGGAGGTTCAAGACTGTTTTCATGCAGTTCTCTCTCCGCATTGAGTGGGATTTCAGAAATTGTTTCCCTACCCTTTGCACCTGCACACTCTTCTCCTTCCCACAGACTACAGCCAGGGAAAAAGAGGAAAGAGGATTAATTCTTTTTTTTTTCTTTTTTTTTTATAATTTTGCAGTCTGGCATCAAGTCTTTAATTCCACACTTTTGATATTCACTATCCCCAGAAGAAAAAACAAGTAATTTGAAATTCAGGGCTTGTCAGGTAAAACAAAGAATAACTGTATCAATTATGCTGAATCTGAGGATAAACATGTTTGCTTTTCTTAAGGCTGCCTATGGATTGTAACACTGACTTGGGATTTAAAATAGTTCATCTATTTTTAAGTGATGTTGGCAACCTAATTTGGACTCAACAGTTCCTGCTGTTGAAGAAAAAAAAAAGAGAGAGAAAAAGAATAATTGCAAGACACAAAATAAGCAGAGATGTTTTCAGTGAGGTGTTTTGATCACCCCCATGAGCTGTTCCCTTGCTGTGCGTGTTTCCTTGTTGTGCATGACTGAAAATCAGAGAGTGAATCTGCCCATTAACAAGTGGGAAGCTGACCAAGCCAGTCTCATCAGAGCGGCCAGGAAAATAGAGAACCAGGGAAAAATAAACTTAAGTCATTTGATTTTTTTTTTCCATTCTGATAAAAGAGACTTAATAAATGATACAGAAAGTCTTATTTATAAGGAAAAAATAAGAACGTAATTTCAATTCTTTGAGTGAGAAGATGCTAGATTCAAGTTTGTTGTCACAGACAGGCCAATGAACAAATGGCCTTTGGATCGGGCCCGAGAAGGGACCCCGTCTGTTCCCTGTTCATATTTTGGTCTCCATAAACTCTGCTGCTCCCTTTTGGAGTGAAACCCAGACCTGCACAAGGGCTTGAGTAAACAAATTACTGCCTGTGCATGTGTATTCTTTGGAAAACATGCTGATTACTTGGCAGCCTGGCATTTCATAATATCACAAAGGTTCTGAGAGATGAGCAGCTACATCAAACCCTCAGTGGAAACCAATATCTCCACCTGTGGGAAATGCAAAGATAACAGACAATTGTGACTAAAAATGCAATTACTACAAGCAAAAAAAAAAAAGATTCACTTTCCTCCATGCACATAGAAATCATGAAAGGCTGTTTTCAGCATAGGCCAAGAAGACCTGAAGCGGGGTTTTTATTCAGCACTTAAAACCAGTTATGATCTTTTTCACCTATTATGCATCTCCCAGACAAAAATGTATTCTTTAGCATCCCACCTAGAAGGGTCTCCGCTGCTAGGCAGTTTTTATCAGATGCAGAAAAATAAGATAGAGCAAATATTTGGCTTTGAACATTCAAAATTCCAAGTCTGTCTTTTTATTTCTTTTTCACATTATCAGATTTCTATTGCAAAGTGAATTTTAAAACAGACCATCCTAAGTTTTAACCCCATGCAAAATTTATCTGCAGTCAGTGCAGATAATGAGGAAGGCACATCCTGCACATTGCAGGAGAGGTGGAACTGGTAAAACCCTCAGTAAAACTTCGTAAAATACCCCGTCTGTCATAATCCATTTGTTGTTGCATCACTTCAGGCATCTCACTTGGCAGCTCATCCTCTCTTAACAGGGTAAATTTGCTGATTCTCCCAGAGATTAAAATATATTCCCTTGAGGACCCACATGCCCACGATGAGCAGCAGAACATTGGAGCTCTGGGATGGGTGCACTCTGGCTGTGGCTCTGCAGGCTCTGCAGTTCCCAGATGAGTACAGGTTGCCTCTCAGAAAGAAGTTGTGAAATTGAGATCTGCTCATGAGGCACATGCATGGGGTTTGCAGAAGCTCTGAACTAACTTCTGCTTCTCCCAACTTCCACTCGCCCTCAGTATTTAGAATTGCAGAGGTGTCTTTTGGGAATTCTCCCAGATCACAGAGATGATTCCAAGAAGCAAGGGGAAAGGAGAGCAGATTTTGGGATCTGTGACTGTGTAGAACATTGACATAAATCACAATGTTTTGCAATTTGTAGGTGCAAACCTGTAGATAGATTTCTCACCCCATGCAGGTTTTCAGTGGGTGAGATGGAGATTGTACAGGGACAGGGGACCATCTTAATAGACCTAAGTCTAGAATAGAAGCCTTTTGCATTATTTTTTTAGCTGTGATTATTCCAAATCCGACATGCTGTCCAGATTGTACATGCAACATAATGGCTTTCTGTGTGCAAGGCAGTGCACAATGTTGACTTCTTGCAACTGTTCTTTGAGTGAGGTTATCTAAGGAACAGCTCCTTTAGGTTAAGTGGATAGAAGCTTATGATTTGGCAAGAAGGACAAGGATTTAATACAGCATATGCATTCTTGTCACACAGAGAATTGCTCCTACACAAGAGAGACAGAGAGTGATTCAGTGTTCCTGAAAAGCCTTTTCGTTAAAAAGAAAATGGCTTAGGAATTGGAATTATTACCTGAATCTGTCACTGACTCAAATGTAGACAAGTAGGCTATTGAAAAATGAGTTATTGCATTCCCCTGAGTATTTCAGTCTGAATCCGAACTGTTCCAGGGGGTGAGGAACATCCCCAGTGCACGAAGCGGCCTGTGACTGGGATCGGCTTCCAAGGATTCCTGAGGCTGCTTCCAGGATTTGCAATAGCCAGAGCAGAGAGGACAGTGAGATCAGGGCTTGGAGCTGAATTAAGAGAGAAATCAATTTCCCACTCTGTTTTTAATGTATTAGCTTGGATAGTTGCTACAGCTTAGCAAAGCCCCATGACCGCATACCTTTGGTGGGTCGTGAATAACAGATTATCAGCATTTTATAACAGCTACAGCTCACGGTTGTACTGCTAAATCTAGTGGGAAAACACAGCTGCTTTCTGAGAAAACGGTGCGTTGATAGGCAGATTCCTGACTTTGACAGTGTATAAAGCCTTTCAGCAAAGATACCACTGCAGATTCCTCTCAGGCCGACGGAGGTACCTGGAGAAATGCTTATTCCTCCCTGAGCACCAAGCTTTGGATTTGTGATAAGCCAGAAGTCATTTCCACCTGATACCTTGCCTGTGAGATACGAGTCAGTGAGCCTGTGACCTGTCCCTGCTTGACAAGTTGTATCAACATAACAAAAAACATCCCCGGTGTGACACCTCTGTCGGTCGTCCTGGGAGAACAGGACGGGTCACGCAGTCCAGGCTGCCCTCCGATTCTCCCAGCACGGAGCCAAACTGCGCTGGCGGCACGAGTAAGGCCACACTGATGGTCCCCTATGAACCAGAGGTCTGTGATGCCCTGGGTTCCCTACCTGCCTGATTTTAACAGTGTCGTCATTCTCTACTAGGTGCTTTGAAGAAAATCAGGCACGCTGCTTCTGCTTCTAGTGTGACCAACCCCAGCTGGTGGGGTTTTCTTCTTCCAAGGAAGAAATCCCAATTTTATAATTTCAATAAAGAATATAAAATATCCTTCCCAGGATAAGACCACTAAGTACATGATATGGCATCCTTTCAGCTCACCTTTAAAACCTGAAACGGTGCATGCAACTATACAAGGCAAATAGAGACCTTGTTGGTGCTTTGAATTAAGCTGAGACCCACACTTAAACATACTGCATTATTCCATGTTTCTGGGAGCCCCCTGATGTTGTCTCTATCCTGATAGACGCAACCACCTCCCAAATTGCCCTTCTTCTGACCTTATGCACACTGACACAGAAATGCCTTCAGGACAATATTTGTTCTCAAAGGCACTGCACATTTGCACACATACATACACACAAAGTTATGTCAGCTATTTAAGTAATCTGTGCTCTGCTGGCTTTTAAAATGCATCTTTCGTCTTTCCGTAACCAAGGGCTTTCATATTCAAATGTTCATGAGCACCAGCTTTATTAAAATTAGGGCTTGGGGAAATGGTTTCGAAAAGGAGAAACGAATATTACCCAACCATTTAAAAGATGCTAATTAATGGAGTTCTAAAACCCAGAGAGGCCATTTGACGGAGCAGAGATTCTTCTACCACACAGAATTGTAACTTATCAGTTCAAGTGGCAGAAGTGAAAATAGGAGACAAGCAAAATAAAATGCAAGTAGGTTAAGAAGAACAATCCTCCAGGTGCAACAAGGACTCCAGAGTTTAATTCTATGCCAGCAACTTGTGTTGTCTGCCTACAAGTTCCATGCGTTAAGATTTTTCTGGCCCTGACACAAAATAGAGTTTGTGTCTCTTCCCTGCTGGATCTGCCCTGTGTTAGACATCAGAAAGGAGAAGCCGCGCAGTCTTCAGGCAGGGCCGATTGAGAACGGCAGCTGCCAACTGAGCGTGTGTTGCAGGGGTCACCGGAGGATTTATTTTAAGATGAATCTAATCTCAAGAGTACCTGGGTACACACATACATACACATGTGCGCATGGAAAGGGCATTGCCCTGGGAGTAGCAGAGACATTCTGGAACAGTTAGAGCGTTCCAAGGAGGTCTTTTAAAATTATTATTTCATTTCTAAGTAGGTAAGATGAGTGGAACCTCGGCAGGACCCCCACTGTCACACTTCCATAGATCCTCCCTATCTCTTCTACTCTCAGTGGAATAACTGAATTCAAATTTATATCTGTAGCACTGAGTATGGCTACTAGTGTCCCAATTTCTTTCTCTCTGTCTCCTGCTCCCTCCTCCCTTGCTCTTCTTTTCTGTGCACACAGATATAACTCTGGATCAAGAAGTGAAAATACTCCAGAGCCTGGAGTAATAGTTTCTTTTTTGTGAGTCTACATACATGTATGCTCTGGTTCTGTGGTAGATAAAGATATCTGTGGAGCCTCATAATGATTTATAGCTGAAATTTCCATCAGAGGTCTCTCTTACTATGTAATTCTTGCCAGGTCAGTAGCTCTAAAAAGTCAGGGTGGACTGGTGATTTGAACCCAGTGATCCAAGAAGGAAAGTACAAAAGGAGAGACAGAAAGAGAAACAAATGCTTGAAAAAACCTCTCCAGTCTGCCCTAGCATGAAGTGGTATCTTGGGAGGAAGAAGCTCCTCATCCTAAAAGCACGGTTGCATTCCGCATCGGTTGCTCGACTGAACACCGAATGTTAGAGGAGGAGTTCTGCTGTATTTAATCCATCACAAGGACCTTCCTTTCCCAGGATCTGCTAGTGCAGCAAGCAGGTGAGAGGAGCTGCCAACCTTCTTCCAGGTGGGAGCCCTGTCCTTGTGCTCTTTGCCTCCTTCCTTTACCCCGTGGGCCTGCTTGCTGAGCCAGGCAAGCTGCATTGCACGGGGCTGTCCCCATCTCACTGCTTATTTTGGGGTGCTGCTATGAGGTGCTGCAGAGATCAACACCTTCTCATGCCACCTGCCAGGCAGCTTCAGAAGAAGGACAATTTATCATGCAGAAATAACCCCAGTCCAGACAAAGGAGCAGGCCAAAGGAAGAAATCAAGTAAAAGGAGCCAACCTTAACCTCAACCAGCTGATGCTGTCATGCTGCGCCTGCATTTTTCTTTCATTTACTAGAGAAAAAAAATATCATCTCTTGTCCTCCCACATCTATTGCCTTCCCATAGCCAGGTGGCAGCTGAGGTGGCCATTTCACCCATCCCACATCATTTCCACTCCCTGAGCTGAAGCTGGACAGCTTTACCCACTCCTGCCCCAGATCCAGCAAGCAAAGGGAAGTTTTGGAAGGGCCCTGGGAAAGAAGGGCCTGGCTACAAATTCTAATGGGCAGAGAACTGTTTGGGTTGGATGTTTCCATCATTAATTCCATCCCTGGCATCTGCTGGCATCATGACAGAAGCAGAAGGTAACTCAAAGTGGGGCGGCAAGATTGGGGGCTTTCTAGGTGAGCACCAGATAAAGCCCTCCTTGTTGCCCCTCTGCTCAGCCAGTGATGGGACTCCCTTCCCTCCCAGCCTTGCTCTGAGCAGCAAGTTCTGATCCCACCTGCCTCCCCCATTCCCGCGCCAGGAGGCAGACTCCAGCCTCTGAGAAGAAATTCATCTTTCTATGGGAAATTAGAGAGACAACATCCAGAATGCAGTAAATCACAGCAAGATATAAACGGTGCTCAGCCCTCTCTGCAGAGACTGTCACTGCCTCAATGAATTAATGATTATTTTTCCTTTGCAAACTCTCATTTTCTCTTTTTTATTTTTTTTTTAATTCCCAAATCAAAAACCCCACATTCAAAAATCAGTTCTTTGCATTTCCCTTGTTGTTCTTTGAAATACTCCAGAGTGCTATTTGCTGGAGAAGGCATCCCAAACAAGTGCAAGGAATAGGGCATTGAAGTCTGAGAAAATCCCTCAGCGTTTGCAAGGGGGCTGGCACAGGCATTTGCATTTTGCAGCTGTAGTCTCTCACTGAAATGGGACCAATTTCAGCTGATCTCCATCTGAATTGAGGCTTAGGCAGGTGACCTCGGCTCAGAGGTTTGAGCCTGCCCTATAGCATGGTTTCTCCTTGTCTCAGGGTTATTGAGATTGCACACCTGGTATTAGTGCAGTGCAATTTCTTAGCATTACATTAATCTGCTTAGGAGGGGGTACTTGCTGCTGTTGTCTTTTGCTGATCAGCATTGGCTGAAGATTCTCCTTTGACTGATGTGGTAAGAGCTTGAGATATTTAAAGTGAGTTGAATGTGGCAGTTTGGATAAAACAGCAGGTCATGGAGAATTAATATGTTATTGCAGTTCAGCTGAGCAAAGGTACCTGTCCATACATGTGCTCTTTGCCTAGAGCTAATGCAAAATAATATGATGTAGTTTCACCTTGTTTCACTGTCAGCTAAGTTAAATTGCATTATTATATCTTTGTCACAAGCCATGACTGTGTGCCCAGACTGCTACCTCAGCAGTTCTGATGTTTGGTAACTTAGGTTACTCTCACTTGATCATGTATTAGAGTCCAGAGTCCTTCACAGCTGTCACAAAGTCCTTGAAAGTCCTGATTTTCTCTCCCTGGAATCTATTCTTATTTACAAGGACTTGTGGTCGCTTATAGCACAGCTTTGCATGGGGTGTGACAGATTGGATGCTTTTTATTGATCAGGAAAACCAGTGTACAGCTCCCTAGAGACTAGCACTTTCTGACTGAAGCCCTTCCAAGTCCTTTCACAAGAATTTTGAGAAAAATAAAATAAAAATAGAGGTTTTTTTTTTTTTCTTTTTTTAAGAAGAAAGCGGTTCTGTCAAATCTCTGATATCTGCAAAGCTATAAATAGAGATACTTTTTAAGTTCATAGAATCTTAGTCTTCAGAGAGCTATTTGAAAAACAACATGAAAAAATGTTGTCTGCTTGTGTAGTAAAATATAGATTGACCCTTCTAAATGAAGACAATCAGCAAGAATGATATAATCTGAGACAGAAAAACAGCAAAACTTCAGCGTTTGCCTAAATTTATCTTCTTAACTTAAGACTTAACTCCACTACCAGCCTGCTTTAAAGGCTGAGAACACAAACTGGAAACACAGGCTTGGTTTAATAAAGGCAGGTGGGGGAATAAAACTAACAAATATATTTGCTCCCCTACAGCTAATCCCTCTTCATTATAGGACATAACTGTTTTGCTTAATGGTCACAAATGAATCCAATATGAAATCAGACAAGAAGGAGTTTCTTTTCTGTTTGCAGATTAAATCATTTGTAAAAACATTTCTAGTGCAGTCGGCATCAAAGCAGTCAAATAAAACCTCTATCTCAGACAGACAAAAATTTACCAGAGCAAGAATCTTTCTATGACAAGTGGTAAGAGGTAATTTTTCCCTGGAGCCAGCTTCCATTGGATCAGTAATGCTCCAATCTATAGCAGAGAGAGTTTGTGTTAGGATCCATGTACCAGCACGTATCATAATGAATCACACCCTACATTGATTTAGTAAACCAATAGTTTTTATTAACTCAACAATGAGATTAAAATGGATTAAAACAAGAGAGGGGCTCTATCATTGTGCTAGTAATTTACCTGTGATTCTACAGCTAGCGCAATTCATGCTTTATTTTTAATATCTGATTAGGCTCCCCTTGGTGTTGCTGAAATGTTTTCTCTGAGGGGAAGTGTAGAGAATGTGGATGAATCCTGTATCCGCGTGTAGCTACAGAGAGAGCGATCGAACAAGCCAACATGAATCGAAAACTTGGGCTTTGCAGTCTTGTTTCTAAGAATTCAGTGATTTTTTTCGTGACGGGGAGTTCTGATGCCTCCTATGCTAAAGCACATGGAAGAGGCCCCTGGAGCTACAAGGGAGGCTTGTCCCGGTCCCGGTGTCGGGTACGTCTACGCTGCTCCGCTAGCCCAAGCTCACAGCGCTGCGCGGGAGCCTGGGCTGCTCCTTGGCTTCAAGCAGTGACACTTCAGCAGGGCTGCCGTGCCAGGGTCCAGCACGGGCAGCTGGATCCACCCGAGAATAAAGTAAATCAGGTCGTGCTGAGCGCTGTTGCTGCTGGTACCAGAGCTGGTGATTTTAAAGCTGTTGATGCCTCTGTGCTGCATCATCCCCTGCTGTTTGGGAGAGCTGTGCCTGTCCCCTTAGCTTCAGTTTTGGCACTGCCCTTGCAGCAGCACTCCTGGGGCTGTCCTTGTATGCAGACCTGGGGTTGTCAAGCTGCTGGCCCAAGGACCCTGGAGGTCTGTGGTTTATTTTTAAAGGATTTGCAGCTAAAAGGTGTTATAAAACTAGAATGCTATTGCCACTAGGCTCACTGTGCTGGGTAGGACTGGGAGCAAGAGGTTTTGAGAGAGTGCAAATTGAAAAAGATTGAAAGCAGTTTACATGTGTCCTGTCCTAGATCAGAGAGGAGGGTCTGAGAGCTTCTCTCTCTGCCTGGATGAGCGAAGCACCCACGTGTGCTTTGGACCCAGAACAGATCTCCCTGGCCTGAGCCCAGCCCAGTTAAAGCCAGGTTGGTAGGTGTTGCTTCATGGTGTACGGAATGAGGGAGGGCAGGAACGGAGGATCCTTGGAGGAAGTATCTGGGCCTCTTCCTGCACCAGGAGAATTAGCATAATATGTATTTCATTGCTTGTCTGCTTTTTTTTTTCTTTTGCATGAAATGTGTGTAATCATCCAGTTATCCATACATATGCAATAAAATTAAACAAATGCTCAATGTCACTTCATGGGGCGGGGGGGGGAAGACACAAAAGAAATCTCTTCATAGATAAAGCTAAAAGAAATCCAACTTTCCCTTCCTGAGTTAATCCACAATGAACAAGTCGATTAATAACCATCCTTGTAAGCCAACAGCCACCCACCCCTCTCCATCCCACCTCCTCCTGTTGTCTGGGAGAGGTCTAATTTAACTTGCCAATATTCGTCCTCATGATCACTGTAATTATGACAAGCAATATTGCTGCTATTAGTTATTAGATCAGTACAGGAAGTGCTTTTTCTATGCCTAGAAGTCTTCAAGATTTTGAAATCGTTTTCTGTGTTCGGAATTCATCAGTGTTTACGAACCAGTAATCTGAAGAAAGTACAAATCGAATCAATGCATGATTCATTTGGACACCTCTGAAATATTTCATTTGGACTTTGGTGAGCTCTCTGAAATAAAAATATAATTAACTCATCCATCGAAAATGAGAGAATAGAATGTTTTGGCTTTTTTTAAAAAAAATACAATTTCTTTAAATGGGGAAATTCATTTGAACTGAGCTCTTCTACAAATAATTTCTGCTGACCTATTGACATTCACCAAATGGAAAATTGTGAAATTTCACCAAAGCTGAAAATTGTCAGCTTGTTGTTTGATTTTGCAAGTTTATATAATATATACAAAATCATATAAAAATGTATTACTGGGATTCTCAGAAGGAAGAGAAATGGCCTTAAGGAGTTAAACACAACTAGGGATTTAGAGCCTAAAATTTTTAGATATTTTTGACACAATTTCAGCCTTTGGGTCACACAGACATGACCTCTAATTCCGCAACTATAAGAGAACCTTCAAAAACACTCAGAATTTTATTCAGAGACATGTATATATACATATGTTTATACAATCATCAACTAATCACCATACACTTATCTGTCCTTTTAAATATCATTTTCATGTTTCAAATAGCCTCCAAAGGTGTTTGCTTGGATTGAATCTGACTTTATTGCCTCTAAACCATTTTTTCAGTCTTAGTCAAATGCTGTTAATCTCAGATATTTTAAATTCAACTTCTGAAGCCTGGGCAGCTGATGTAGACTTGACTTGTCATTGAGTTCAATCTGTGGATTTGGCAATTGCTTGAGCAAGTGACTCATATCTCAGCTCCTGTTTG
Organism: Crypturellus tataupa; assembly: GCA_034781795.1. Lineage (NCBI taxonomy): Eukaryota > Metazoa > Chordata > Aves > Tinamiformes > Tinamidae > Crypturellus > Crypturellus tataupa. Next base: position 208,685 of record JAWLRI010000181.1, read on the forward strand.
TCCCTCAACTCAGACACATTTGTTTTAAGTAGAGCTGTGACAATAATTGTGTGGTTTTTGTTTGTTTTGTTTTTTTGGGGGAGGAGGGGGTGGCAATTCTGTGCATATAGGAATACTATAAATCGTCTACAAATCCTGATGCCTGCTGCTTTTGCCATGCTGTTTTCAAAAGGTTACATCTGAAGAAGTTTTCTGCTCATTTCTGGCATTTTGAACTTCTTTGACCCTTGTCTTTGTCTCTTCATCGAAAAATCTTGGTGCACCTAGTGTCTTTATGCCATTAACTGGCATTTGTCCACAAATGCCCCAGCTGTGCTACCTTTTCCTAGCCCCAGCCAGATGATTTTGTCTGTTAAAGCAGTGTTGGAGAGAGCGGGAGGGCAGCCAGCAGGACGCTGGTTTCCCCATCCATAGACAGGGCCAGTGACAGCAGCGTGGTGACTCGGGCTGTGTCAGTAGCACTAAGGGACAGCAAAAAGCCACCATCCTAGCAAAAGTTACTGTGCACCCTGCACATTTATGGATACTTGTGGTAAATTGCTTCTTCTACCTATATGCTTCATGGAGCCTGAGCTGTGGGGGCAGCACAGTTATATGGGACCATGTAGGCAGCTTGCGCACGTGCAGCATGGAGAGTCGCACGTTTTCTTTCATGAGGGAGTCGAGCAGGTGCCGTAAGCTCTGGGTGGCAGCAACAGGTTTCAGAAATCAAGGGACACACTGGGCATCTTCCTACTTGATAAAGAAAAGAGTGGTGTTGGAATAGAGGCTGAATACAGCATAATTCAACAAAAGGCTATTTAACTGAAAGGAAGATAAAAATAAATTTGCAAAATGTGGTACCCCAAGAGCTGATGTAAACTGAGAAAGGAAGAGTGATTTGAAAAACCAGCCTGACAATTTCCTTGCTCTAGTGCCTTGTTGCCCTGCTAAAACAGGCATTCAGCATAACACGCTGTGGGAGAATATGCCTCAGGTGAAGAATGGCAATTAGAGTATTTCCACACCACTATCTATTTCTCTTTAAGCCATTTGAATTGTCCTCCAATGAATAAAAAGGCCGATCAGATAGAAAGGTCTTTAAACCTGCTGCCAGCAATAAGAGGATAGGGGATAATAGTTCTGAACACACCAGCAAAGTTGGTAGGAACAGCCTGGGGAAAATGGATCCGCAAATGCCTGGTTCCTAGCTAGGTGCTCCAGATGGCATCAATATATCATAAAGAGTCAGAGAGCCTCTCTGAATGCAAATTATGATTCAGATTTTACCTAATTTATGCAAATTAGCTCATTCAGTGTTCCACCTAATCCTCTCTGGAGTTACTCCAAGGTTTGAAATGAAAGATATTCTTCTCACAAAATATATATAATCCATATTAATTGCTTCTGATAGAGATGAGTGGGATGGACAGCTATTCCAGCAGTTAATACTTTAATCGCTTCACCTCAGCAGCGGCCCTGCCTCAGGTGAACAGACCCTGACGATCCGTCCCCTTTGCTAAAGTAAACCACAAATGGCTGCGAGATGGGATGCTCCCTGGGAGGGTTGGCAGCCAGGAAGATTTCAGGAAGGAAATGTTGGGTGTTGAAAAGAGTTGAGGAAGAGGTGGTGTGTGAGCAGCTCTGATAGACAGCAGCCCAAACTGCTGGGCTCTCAGCTCTGATAACCAACGTTGGCTATCAGAGCTGAGAAGAGATGGGGATGGAGATCTGTGGTGGAGCTGCTCCAGTTGTCCCTGGGGATGCTGAGCTGTGTCTGGGGGTTTAGTGGCAGAGCTGGAAGGGGAACAGGCTGGAGGGGGTGGGGAGGTGCTGCAGTGCCCATCTGACCTGTCTGAGAAAGGTGGAGAGCCACAAGGCAGCTGCTGAGAGGGAGGAAGTTGGCTTAGATGCTCCCTGCTGAATGAACCGAGAATTGGGAGTACCCAGGGACCCCTTTTATCACCAATTCTAACCACTCTTGACCCCCCATCAACCTCAGCAAGAGGCACGAGGGCCCTCCAACACCTTCTTTCCACTCCATCCTGAAAGGAAGGAGAAAAAAAAAATTGTAGAAGAGTCAATATAAAAGGCGGAGGTGAATAGAATTAGGAAGTTTCTTCAAGTCATTCATTGCACAAGAAGCAACTGCAACGTGTTTGGTCATATTGACTTCGGTGTGTCCTTGGCTTAGTGTTGGTATGTTTTCTTGAATAGCTATTTTTAGCTACATAGTGATGCTTGTGGTTTTCTTTTTCCTTCCTTTAGCATCTTATCTCTGACCAGATACAGAGATAAAAATACTTTATTTTTTATTTTCAAATGTGAGATTTAATATATTGATACTTATATCTCTGTATGGAAAGAAGATTAACCTGCAAGCAGTGAAATGTACTGTGCCACTTTATTGTGCCTGAAATCTCAGAGTAACGCATTTGTAGATGGGATTTTGACTGTCCAATACCCCAAATTCACTTGGTTTTACTTGAAGTGGGAAGAAAGGGAAGAGAAGGGAGGATCCATCTGCAAATGGCTGACCTACTGTACAACTTTAGGATCAGTTAAGTGCACATGGCAACCTATTGCACCTGTAACAAACCCCACCAAAATCCATGTGGCTGGAGCATATCCTGTGTGGAGCAAATGAGAGTTGGGGTTGTTGCAGGTGTCCTCCCCAGTGTCACCCAGACCTGTAATATGCTTGGCCCGACAGCGAGTTTGTATCAATTTACATGATTTTTGTGTTACCCACATTACAGATTTGGGCAGGATAGTAACAGCTTATGGTTTTCAGCAGAGAATTTTTCCCAATAGCACCACAAGTTTGCATTTATTAGAGAGCAAAATTTGTTTCTGAAATATTTTTAGTTTTGATAATGCCTGGGGACAGATACAGAACTGCATCAGGATTCATGCATCATGCTGGAGTATATTTATGGCCTGACTCACTTTGCCTGCTACTTTTCAGGGCTGGCCATAGGGTTACCAACTGTAAGAAGGAGCTGGAAAGAACCTTTTTTGCCCTCTAAATATTCATAATGTCTTTTTTCTTAATGTAAGTAATAGTAGAGCAGAGAACATTACGGCAATGTCCAGGTTATATCACCTGAAATGGAGCTTTGGTCAGCATCAGTGGATCCCTTTGTCAGCTGGCTATAAACTGTATAATTTGTGGAAAGCCTCAGAAACCTGACTTTGTTTAGCCTTCCTTCTGCCAGGTGGCCGCACTTGGGTGTTCAGGGACACATCACCTGCTTTTGGCACGAGCAATCACTCCCTCTGTCTCCTTGGCCTACAGGAGCTCAGCGAGTCCTTCACAAAATTGAGCTTGGTCAGTCAGAGCAAACGCTGCTCTTAAACTGCTTGGAGAGCATTGCTAATTGAATTAGTGTTGAGGAAGCTTAAAAAGGAGTCTTGAAAGGAAGCTGTTTAAGTGGATCTTCATCAATTTCTGATTTACTTGAATCAATACAACTTTTGTCTGCCACCAAGCTGCGTTTCCTTAGAAGTGTTTTGTGGAAGCATCCACAGCATCTCATTCGTTCACATCCCTAGAGTTTAGAATTCTGTCCAACAAATCACTTAAGCTTGGACTAACTTGGGTACATGACTGTCCCATTAAGTTAAAGGGGACTACTCACATATTTCAAGAATATGTGTAGAGTGATTTGCTAGGTTGGGGCCATAGATACCGCAGTCATCGTTGCTAGGTAAGAGTATAAGTCAGATAGAAGAAGTGTTTCAGCAAGAGGATAGCATGATCTTGAGAATTACTCAACAAGAGCAAACCGTGAGAGCAGAAAGATGATTGACTGATTATTTTTCCAATTCATGGGAACCCATGGGAGCATCTAAATCAACTCCTTCTGAATGCTGCAGGGTGATTTCAGACCAGTGATTAGAGCCGAGTGAAATATTTTGATTGAGAATAAATTAATTCAAAAGCACTGTTTTGCCTAAATGGAAATCTTCCTGACCTATTTTGATTTCCTTTAAATTTTCCATTTCCTAAGGAAAATCCCAAATGAAAAAGTTTTAAGCTTTTTGGATTTTTGTCTAATGTGTTTCCTCTTTAGGGGGAGGGAAATAAATCCTACTTAAGTGAAAAAATTGTGGGGGAAAATACAAAGAGAAGATATACTTTAATTTTTTAGCAATATCCCACTAGGAAAAAGATAGAAATTCCTCTGTGGTTGTAATTGAATAATTGTATATTTATTTTCTCGGGGGAAATACAATGACTCTTACATACACACACACAAAAAAGACATTTTTAAAAATGTGGCAATTTTTCAGTTAAAAAAAAAAAGTGAAATGAAGGACGAAGTGCCTGTGTTCTGCTTTCTATACAAAATGCGCTTTCTTTCTCTAGCTTATTCTCAGTTACGTAAAGATTGAGCTGGATACTTTCACCTTCAAAGAACTGCAAAGAGACAACAATTTGCAAATGAAGAGTTTGTTCTTGTCCTGTACCGAATGGGAGGTTTTCTTTTATTGATTTGAATGGGTTTAAGATCAAACATTCCTTTCTCAAAATTACAGGATCTACAAATCCTATTTTCAGGGGATGATTATGTTTTATGCTACAAAGAAATAGGAAAATAACACATTGCTTCACATCACTGCGTGTGTGTATTGGCGAGAATCTCTCCTTTCCAGAGCTCTCTGTTGCCTGTTCACAGTCAAGGCACTGGTGGGTGATGCGATCCCATAGGGTTCATGATCCAAGATGGAACATGGTAGTGTTCCCCTGCCTTGCATTGTGCTCCTCTTCAAGTAAGGAGCTCCTGATCGTGGTGACACCCTCATTTCCTACAAACAGAGACAGTCCTCACCCCCAGTGGCCTCTGATTAGCACTAAGTACCCCAGCACTGTTCCATCACCCAGAATTGTCTTGTTGCCTGTAATTGAATCCTATTGATTTTTAATGAGTTTAATTGATTGTCTTGGGCTGTGCTGACCACTTTTTGTCAGCAGCAGGATTGTGTTGTAGAGGTGAAGGGCACATAAGGGGTTAATGAAAGGCTGTCCAGGTTAATGGGGAACTGAAGAACTGAAGGGAGATCCAGAAGGAAAACCAATAGAAGAAGCCAATGATGAATAAAGGCAAACAAATTGTTTGACTTGAAATGCGATATAGAGGACAATAATTGTTTTAAATAGAAAGCTGTTGAATTATAATTGGAAGTAATTGAAACTCACGGAAATATTGAATAAAACATTAGGTATTTTAAATGGTGTTATCTTTACAATTATCTTTGGAAATAATTGCAGTGAAGCCCATGAACTGTTGTGAGAGGAAGAGTCACCCAGGGCCCATTGTCTTCAGCAATCATTACTTGGAGTATTTAATGGGGAGCTATTCATAAATAAGCATTTATGCATTTGTTTCTGATCTGGCATTTCACGAGTGAATGTCAGCTCTACTAAGAGGGAGATGGGGAGGTAGCAAGAGGGGAGTATTCTGTTTTCAAAGCCATTGCTTTGGAAATAAATCAAGAAGGTGCACTTCACTTGAAGTCTCCCTGCCTTATTTACTGGATTTTGGAGGTTAGAAACACATTTTTATGACTGTGCGTTGTCATTCTGAAATATTTCTCTGAATATTTTCAGGCCAGCATGTACACGTTGTCCTTTGTCAACTATCTTGGCTGGCTGAGAACAAGGATCGTTCTTCAGCAAAACATAAATAATGATCATTCACATCTGTCTTATCAACATATGTATCTATTTGTAGTTCAGTGTCAAAAGTTGTAACTGCCTTCACTCTCTAGCTTCAGCGACAGTTTTTTCCCAGGCAATAAAGGACTCTTTTCAGAGCTCCTTAGCTGTGACCAATACAGCACCTGGACATGAATATGAGTTGCCCTCTCTTGAGGGGCAAAGTTTGAAAAATATCGGGGAGAGGGAGGCCGGACTTAGGGGATGGCCCACTCATTTTGGAGTAGATCATGACTTCAGGATATCCTTCCAGAGATACAGGGTGGTTAATGTAAGTGTAATTAGTGCATTGGGCTCGAAAAAATTTTCAAGCAGCAACTCCGATAGGAGAAAAGCAGCATTTCACCGACAGAAACCTCTCTTCAGACTATAATCAGCCCACAAATGAAAATTAATTTGTTGGGTTCTCTTTCTAATTGCCAAGAGCCAAATTTTCCCAAGTGGGCACAAAGCATGCAAAGAAATTAATTGCAATGATTTCATATTCTTTCTGGTCCCATGGAAATAAGCCATCTCCTCTTGTCTAGCTATAGAACTGGATATTAGATATTAGTCTATTAGTGTTGCCTTTCCTATAGACTAAAGAGAGGTGAGAGTAGTATCACAGAAACAAAACCTGGGAAATTGTGGTAATGGAGTAGGAGCTGAGGCGGATCTGAGTGAGAGCTTTGTTCATAAGGGGAGAGAAAAGGATGAACATTTAAAATAGTCAGAGGAAAAAGCCACTGAGGTTCAACAGACTAATGTGAGCCATAGCGGTATGTTAACTTTCCTGAGCCATCTTTTAATGATGGGTTGATTTCTTCCCAGATGATCATCTGTTCTAAGTTAAACTAATACCTACCAAAGTCATATGCTGGCTACTTGACTTTTTTGCGCTTGTCTTGAAGGAAAATTTAGAAGCTGGATTTTATTTTCTAATACACCTATTCAAGCTTTCTACACACAAGTTGAGGAGCAGAGGAGTACCCAACCTTGACAATTTAGTCTAAGGCATTTGGTCTTCATGTTATTAGTGATAAGCATCCTCATAGTATGGGATGTTGTAGAGGATGAAGCATACCTTCCTCATTACTGGAACTCTTGCAGTGTGACCACAAAATTACAGCAAGCTGGAAATGAGGTAATATAATTTATCTGCAGTGTTTCTGCATTGAAAGATCTGATACTTGTCTTTCTTGGGAGAAATCAGAATCCAATGCAGGGAGGATGCAAATTGTGCAACCTCTTACAAGGACCCCTTGTCAGCTGGAGAAGCCAGGACATCATAACTGTTTATCGTGGTGCGATTTCCAAAACTGTCTTCATTATTTTCTGAATGTGCAGTTCTGTGTGATGTGTCTAGGCCTGGAGATTGTGCGGGGTGTTCGCAGGAGAGCATGCAAATATAAACTATAATCACTAGTGGGAAAGGAAAGAAGCACTTGTTAGAGATGTGTAGACACTACAAAGAGCAATTAGCCAGGTTTAAAATTCTGCCAACAAGTATACACGGCAGGAAATGAAAACATAAGAACAAGAATCACCAGGCTTCACTTGGCTCCTGCCACTTCATCAGGGCTAATTAAAATATTCTTTCCTAAATCCTTAAAGAGATCATCTGTGACAGCAAACAGCTTCAAGTGAGATGCACTCAGTCTAAAGCTAAGAAAGAAAAAACAACAGGGAGGCAGCAGTCTGCCTTGTCAATTCCCATCCCAACGTGCTCACGGGAGAGCATTCAAACTAGGTGAAGCACAAGGAGATGAGGCACAAGGCCAATGAATGCTCTTGAGTTAGGTTGTGTTGTCATGCTGTTTACCACATTTGAGGTAGAGAGAATTTTCTCAGCTCAGGACCAACCTTGGTAAGGTCCCAGCCCTGCTTGCCACACGCGTGTCACTGCTTGGGCACTGGAGTTTTGTCATCGCGTGTACAAAGTGAATTATGTTTTGTTGGGTGTCCTTCAGTCTGGATGTAGAAAGGTGCATGTGGTGCAGCAGCAGTGCTTTTAAGTGAGCTTGTACACATTTGCTGAATGCTTCTTTTCCAGTCACTTTTGTTGATCTGTCCATTTTTGCATCATTTTTATAATGAATTTTTCCTGTCTCCGAACATACTGGGAGATGGCTCCAAGGATGTGGATGATTTGAAAGTGACAGCTGTGATTATATCATGAAATATGATATATTAATACAGATGCAGGGTGATAATCAGTGGTGCGGAGTCTAGTTGGAGGCCTGTGTTGAGTGGTGTCCCCCAGGGGTCAGTCCTTGGTCCAG
>JAWLRI010000181.1:225602-279577 GCA_034781795.1 Crypturellus tataupa
CTTCTTCTAAAGAAAGTAGAATTTCCAAGAACCTCAGGGAGACAAAGAGCAGAACACAGTGTCAATAACTCCACATAAATTTAAGTCTCTACATAAGCTTTTGGATTCTATGTGGATGAACAGGGAAGTAATATTGAAGAAAGAGAGAAGCAGGAATGAAAGAGATAAATTTGATCTGCATCATAGATAGATGGTCTCCTGGGGGAAGAATATATGTAGGGCAGTACTATGGCACTTAACCTCCCTGTGTCCAGATTTCTCATCCAAAAAATAGTGATAATGATACTTACTTTTGTGAAATTCTTTGAGCTCTGTGGTGGAAAACTAATAGGGCTAGACTTTGTTATTTTAAGGGAGAGAGAATAGCATCATAGGTCTGGAGTCACACAATAGATAAATATTGCGGGGAAAAGTGGAAGTCAGCAATATCCTATAGTTTGTTGTTTCTTTAATAATGTTGGTGGGCTTGCTATTCAAGTCTGTTATTTCAGGTTATTATTATATTTCTCTGTTATTAGGGTGAGGATGTGGGATAACAGTTGGCTAGGAGGAGTAGAGAATTGGAGCCAAATAAAATAATCTGATATGGAACAATTAACAGATGTTCTAATTCTATGCCATTTTCTTGAAGAAATTCCCAAATGCCGTGTTCATTGTGAAGATTCACCGATTTTCTCAGAGAGCAGTGACTTCAACCTCGGCTTTGTGGAAACCACTCTTCCTTTCCACAATCATCTGCACATTTCCCTTGTATGGATGATGCCTTTCACTTGATGCAACCCAAGGCAGAAAGAGCATTTATACCCACACCTACCTCTTGTACTCTACTTCCATGGGTAACCACAGACCTATTGCTGCTGAACCCCTGCCCCTTGCCAGGCTCATGCCTGACTTCACGATGCCTCCTTTCATCTTCCCCTGCACTCCAGCCTGGTTCTTGCTGAAGGAAATCAGAGTGAAACACAGCAGAGCAGATTAGTGTCCATCGTGAAGGGATGTGGGGAATATGCAGGCACACTCTGGATGCTTGGCACCTCCGCGTAAAACAGCAGAGGAAAATCAAATTGAAAAGTGCATGCATCAGAAGGACAGCAGCCAAGGCCCTTTGATTAGACTGTGCAGAGTATGCTTGGAAAAAATCAGAGGGGATTCTCATCTGAGCAGTGACACTAATGTCAGGCCATAGCTCACAACAGCACCAACTCCAAGCAGTGCACATCACCCTGTTTCCTATCAAATATGCCAGTCAACTGGCTAAACTAATGCTCCTGGTAGCTGCTAAGCTTATGGAGAAACACAGTGCCTGGCATATAGCATAGGGACAATGACTGTTCTACGTGGAGGAGAAAAAATCAGTGCAATGTATTAGTGCAACAAGGGTTTGTGAGTGAGATGGTGTAAACTCAGAACTGGTGACATACAGTTGTCATTATGGTCTTCCCTGACTTCGTGGCTCAAAAAACATTGCAGATGTTTAGGCATCTGAAACTAAGCAAAACTCTCAATTCCTAAAGCTCTGAGTTCGTCCACAAGGAGAGGGATTATTTCCTCCATCACACGTATTTGGAGAGAAACGGGGGTAAGAGAGTTCAGTGACTCTCCTTTGCCTCGGGTTCCTCTCCTCCTATGCAGAAAGGAGAAGCCCAGGAAATGCAAAGAAGGCAAAGGAAGAGCGTGCACACTCGTGCCCCCGTGCCCACCCGAGGTGAGCCGCCGTCTCCGCTTACCACCCGCTGTCCTGCCCGCTGGAACCCGGGGCCCCAGCCGGCAAATTGCCGCCTCGCGCCTGCACAATCACGGGCATTTCACAGAGCTCTCACAACCCCTACCTGGATAATAACAGAACAGGATGCGCCAGGCCGGGCCGTCCAGCTGAGTTAACTACACGTCTGGAGAACTGTGCTAAGGGCGACGAGGCGGCGGAGAAAAGTGCTTCTCCCAGCATCTCTCCGTAGCCTGCGGAATGGCAGGTTTTGTTCTGGCAGCAGCTTCTTCCCTCCCACGTGCTCCCAGATCCAGCCCCATTGAGGTGTACGTGACTCCGTGAGCCAGAGGATGCTGAGGGATTAGTTATTTTTCTCTGCACCATCCTCAGGGATGTAGCTTGGTTTAAGTCTCCCTCTTCAGACCTTTCTCAGACATGCACATCTGCACGTTACACCCCCAGAGAAGGGTTGATGTTTTCTAGTCCCACGACTCGATGGCCAGTCGTTCTCCATCCAGCCTTGCAGACAGGGATATTAACCTCTACCCCAGCCCTCCTGCACCAAACCAAGCTGCTCTGCCATTTGCACTATTCCTGGGCCTCTTCTTTCACCTCTATTTGACTAAGGAAGGAGGAATCCCATAGGATAAAATACAAACCACTCCTGTAAAATTTGCAGCACAGCCCTCAAGGCCTTCTCCCCGAATTTAAAAGAAACATAGCAAAGGCCAATCTTCAGACTGGAGTAAATACAAATAGCTTAAAGAAAAGTATGGTAAATCAAAGCCAAGCCCCTTTCAGATCGTGGTATGGATGAGATGAACCATCATCCCTCTTTGATGGCACTAAAAAGGCATCTTTGTACCAAGTATACAAAAGGTTCGTGGTCACTGAGTAGAGATGTTAACATAAAGGCTGGGGTGACCTGTTGAAGCCTTAGGTAAAGAAGCTCTGCACCATTTCCAAGGAAAAGCCACTTAACCTTTTGTGTTCATGGAGTATTTCTTAGGCAAGAATGGAAATTTTGGATTGTTTTCTTCCAGAGAGCGGTGCAGATTTGTAACACTGCAGCTTTTTGTAGATTTGTGTTTGCTTCACTGAATTATTCTTTGAGGCTGGAGAAGAAATCTAGAAACTTCATTTTGACATTGAATTTCTTATTTGTAATTGCTTTATTTCGCCATTTTCAAACAAAATATTTCAATCTTTCCTTTGGTAATTTAATATGATCAAAAACCGTCATCCATTTTATTTTGAAAGGCGTACTCCAAACCTGACTAACACTCCTGTAAAGGGACAAAAGAAATATTTTGCTCAATCTAAGATTTTGTTTTGTTTTGTTTTTTGCTTTCGACTTGAAAATATCTGTTTAAACACTATAAAGAGAGGAGCTACTACTACCAGTGAACCAAAAATTCAATTACTTGGAATGTTCTTACTCTTATTCCAGTATAAGGTCTTGTCTGCATAGGGAGGTTAGCGTGCTCCAGGATACCTCTGCAACCCAGCCTGTTGCCCAGTAAGTCTCCCACATGGATGCCTTCCATTGAGGATAAAACAAGTTAAAGATAAGTTTCCCTGATCCAAGACAAAGTGAAGCTTGACTTCAGCTCATTTGCCTTAGCTTCCCTAAGGTCTGAATTGCTATCTGGATATGCAAGTTTCCCTTCCCTGGCTACTCAGAGAATTTCGTCAATCTTATGTGGAATCAAATGTCTTGATTAATAGACCAAAAGAAAAGAAAATGGATCCTGCCCACTAGAAATATCCTCAAAGGGTTTGGTGGCTACATGGCATCTCAGGAACAACTTCGCCCCAGTTGTGCAAGAGCATGTGTTTCAAAACATCTGTTTTCAGCATATTTTAGCACGATTAACAGTCCCATGAGAATGACTGTCTCAGGAAGACTGTGGAAATCTGGGGTGTGATTTTTCTTGAGATCTTCATGGCTGTCTCAACCATCCCCTTGATGGATACGGAATGTTCAGAAGATTCAAACAGATAGCATCATGCCAGGGCCTTTATCTGGACATTGACTATTGCAGCAGGCTGCAAATAGCTGCTTGGAAAGATGTCCCCGAGTTCAAGAACACTGTCATAGCCAGGATAATTTTGTGAATCCACACAGTGATGGTAGACTTGCTACTGGGGTCTTAGTAGTATCTTCTTCAATAGAAGAATGTGATATTGCACCCAGAAAAATGAAACTTTTCAAACCTTTCAAACCATTTCACAGTGAACAATTCCTGCTTGTACCTGAAACCTCCCTGCCTCTGACTTGTCTCGTCTCATGTTCCGCCTTGTCCATGGGATGAAACCTTAGACTCATCCAATCTTGTTGTTCAGAATGAAGGTTGATGATAGCTGTGAAGTCTCCTGGGGAGACTGCGAGTGCAGGCAGCTGCTAAAGCAACACGGTTGTGACCGTGTAGCAGTCCACACATTGGTGCTGCTCCTTTGCTGCCCCAGCTCGTGTGCTCAGTAGCTAGGAAATGCAGGCTCGTAACGGCACTGAAGATTTTCTCCTCATCTCCTCGTCCAAATCCCATTTTCCCATTATAGGCAAAGAGTCTGCAAAAAGTCTGTTCTGTGGGTATTACAGTGGTGCATCATCCTCACCTGCCTTCGATGTCAGGGAGCCAAAAGGGACTGTTGTTTTCCTACTGTGATAGAAATGAATAGGAATGAAGAATATGACTCTTATTTTTGTGTGTTTTTTTTCCTAGTAGCTAGATCAACCTAATCCAGAGAAATCCCAGAAAGTTCACTGTGCCAAGTCCTGATCCCACTGAAGTCAGTGACATGGCTCCAGCCAACCTCAATGGGACCAGTATTTAAGCAGCACCGTGTAATTCCTGCAGGCTCCTTGCGTGGTTTGTGAAGCATATGTGCCTTCTCCTTCTGCACGCCTATTTGACTTTCACACTCTTGATGGAAATGTGTCTTTATAAATTCACAAATAGCACAGCAGCTGTGTGTTTATATAACCTCATTTGAGGGCCACATGTATTCTCACCCTTGTGCTATTAATATTTATACTGTCACAACCACATACACACAAATACTTCAAACACATATACACATGCATGCTGTGGAACAATACGGTGAACAGATTAAGAGCACTTTTATTTGATTATGCCTTTTAAAATATCTATGGAAAGACATTGTGAAGGAGCTTTTCATTAGATCATGGGGACTTTGTGCAAACCTCTATGTTTTTGGTCCCTGATTTCTGTACATCAGCCTGATGTACAACCCTGATTTGTGACCTGAGTCCAAAGGGTTTTGACTTTGCTAAGCAAAGTCAGACATTTCAGGCATCAGAAGACAGACTGTTTAAAAGGCATCAAAGTGCGAGCAGTTGTCACAGCAAGGCCATAGATAGATGGGCTTCCTCCTAACTCCAAAGCTGGGAGCACTAGGCAAACTGGGTGGATGTCAAACGAGGACTTGCTGTTGAATTCCTTCATTTATATCCCATACCAACCATACTGAAAAGACTGAAAAGAATATTTAATGGTGTTCTTTTGCTGTGCGCAGAGGGGAAGAGGGAGTTGCCAGTTGGCTCTTGCAGTAAGAACACATATGTGTGCCCTCACAGCGCCCTGCTCACAGCTGCCCGTGCCTACCTGACTTCCTCCTCCATCATTATGGTGGAGGGAGATTCCCGTGTATTTAATGTATAGGGGAAATAAGAAAATAAAGGATCATTAGAAAGGATTATGTGAATATTTTCACTTTTCACAAAATGGTGGTGCTTCTCCACAAAAACTCCTGACCAAGACTGTGGATAGCCTACACAGAAGAGTTTGTTTAGACTGGAAGCCTTGGGATTTGGCTCAATACCAGGGAGCTACTAGTCTTGGGGTACACAAAAATATAGCTCCAGATAAAGGGAACACTTAGTTTGTGTCTCATGGGCCAACACCAGCATCATTTTGCAAATATACCTCATAGTGTTAGCACTTTCATCAGTAAAATGAGTACTGCTTTCGAGATCATAAGTGCTAATAATTACACCAGAAATATAAAAACTCTTCCAAAACTGGGCCCCATTTCTGGCTGGCTGGCCTTCTATTTTTCTCTCATGGACAGCTAAATTTGTTACAGACAGAAATTCCGACCACACAAGTCCTTTGACTTTTGGCCCTCCAAGACTCTGAGCACTTCTGGCTATTGGTAATAGGGCAAATGACTCCAGCTGCTGCTGCTACCCCCATGAGAAGCATAAGGAACATTGTTTAGAAGGCAGCAATAGAGTGGGGTAAAGGCCCTTGACATAAATTATTTTTTTCACAAAAATATGCAGAATCAGGCTGTTTTAGTCAATCTGTAAATTACTCAACTTGCAACTGCAAATGGGAAAAAAATCCTGCAAAACATACAGTCTAGATGTTTTATTTTGACAATCTCAAATGAAACATTTTGATTTTCTTATGCTGGAACAACTTGGCATTCTCGAGTTTGCCTCGATTTAATTTTTAGTATCCCAAGAGGCCAAAACTGATTGTTCAGTATTAAATATTAATTCTCTTTTAACTTTCTACTTTACTGGAGAAAAGAGTTTAAATGGTCATTTCAGGCCGGCCAGTGCAATTTCTTCTCTTCACCCCTCCACATGTGCTCTTAATTTTTCTGTCTTGGGCAATGACCCAGCTCTACATAAGGGGTTCAGCCCAGGGTTTCCCTGCAAGATCTTTGTGGCTAGGAGCAAATAGGTCAAGGTGTGACCAGGCTGGACCATGTGCTCATTCGCATAGCATGAATGAGATAAAGAGCAAGCAGCCTAGTTAGATCCCCCCCAACTTCTTTTTTTATAAGGAAACTTTGCTGCGAGACCACATGGCCGTTCTGATGCCAGCAAGTTCCCTGCAGATGGAGAGAGCAAATAAAAATGTGCATATTTACATTATACATGCAGATTAGATAGTGTGCATTCCTCACAGCCTGTCCCTGAAACACCCTCCAAAAGGATCATGAGGGAAAATGCCAAGAAGTTGAATCTAACTCAGTTCTCTCGTCTCCCCCGACACTCATGCTCCTAAGCAATGTGCACCCCTGGCTAATTAACCCTTTCTAATGCCCTGTCTCCTGGATAAAACTGGTAGTCCTTGGCAGCTCCTACCTCAGTGTAAAAATGAGGCTAAATTCAACAACTGGAAGATGTATTTGAAGGGTGGTAATGATGAGGGGGAGAATTGTTGCTGTTTTTCTCAACCTGCATTACTCAGTGAAAGAAAAGAGTGCACACGTGAGCCTGAGGGTTACCCAGGTGCAGAGCCAAAGCACTGACAACATGAAATCCTTTTGTATTCACCTGCAACCAGGTTCCCCTTCAAGAGTTCATCTTGTTCCTGAAACCATCCCTCCAAACATCCTTCCTCAGCACCCACAGCCCCACTCCCTCTCACAGCCCATTTCAGCCTCTCTGGCTGCCTGTTTCCAACATCCTTCCTCATGTCTCACCTCCTGCTGCAGTAGAGGGAAACTCCAAGGGCTCTGTAAAGAGGCCATCAAAACAAGAGTTTAAGTAGTGGGGAAACAATATGCTTGCCCCAGGTGTCCCCTTCTTAAAAGGACTAACACTTGGCCTTCCCCCATAGCCAGTCCTCCTTCTGCCCTACAAACATCAGCAAAGAAAGGAATATGGGATCCATCCTTCGTAACATGATGAGGGTAGCAAGACCCTCTGAGCAGTCAGAAACCATTGCTTGGCCCACGAGGAACAGCCGGCCTGGTCGTACCCGCTCCCACCTCGTCTGTATCTGCTCTCCCACACGCAGCTCTCGGGTCTGCCCTCCCATATGAGGTTCCCTGGGGCACTGGGTCTTCTGGCTCTTCAGCAGGTGAGAGGCTGCCTCAGACCTGCCCCCTCGCCCTCGCGCACAGCCCGGCACTGCACCTCGCTGTTACTGAGTTATGCCCCATTTCTCTCCAGGAAATCCTTCCCGGGCCCTGCCAGCTGCCACCTCGCTGACAGATGTTCTGCTCAGGCACACTATCATTTTTACATAGTGGCAGCCTAGTTAAATATTTCACGCCTGGTGCTGAACGTTTAGTCCTCTCAGACAGAGGGAAAAGTGTAGCCAAGTCCAGCATGGGCCATGCATGACTTCGGGGCGCTGATCCCTGAACTGCTGGTCATCTCCCTTAGAGGTGGGTCACAGCACTGCTCTTTGGAAGCAGCTTTCCTTTGAAATAATGTTGAATCCAGCCTTTTGTACTGCAAAGAAGACTTCTTGCACAGTAACAAGCTGCTATAAAGAGCCTGGCTGAATAAAAAAATACCAAAGAACGAAGAGATTCATGGTGTCTCCTAGGCAGATCTATAAATTATACTTTTTGATATATTTTTAAAGTTGCAGTTTTCCAATTCATATCCATGAAATGTAAATACCCCTGACTTTCTCCATATAAGAGAAATCAACAGACAAGGAAGAAACTCTCGAGCATTGCAGAGTGAGAGGAACAATATGAATAACAAAAAAAATGAATGGTGGATTCTGAGATGGAGCTCGAAGGGTGGTAGGATTTCTTAGGGGACTGTGGATTCTAGGAATTATAAAGTCAGGGTTTAAATATGTAGCATAAGAAGCCTTCTCAACTCCTTCTGCCAGGTTTTATAATGTTCTTACAGCCATCATAGTAAAGATAGCAGAGCAAATGAAATGAGGCTTTAATTCATAAAGAAGATAAAACAATGTCCGTATTTCAGGTTGGATATTTACATTCTCATGTTTGAAGATCTTGAATGCAGATATTTGGTTCTGTTCTAAATGGTTCTCACGCTGCTTTTACCAGCATTAGAGCTGGTTTCTTCCAGAATTATATCAAGGAATGTGACTAACATCTGTTACAAGTAGTTTGTGATGGGTCTTCTTTCTCATGAAGGATATTGCAAACTGGACCAAAGTAGCTATTTCTGATGGTGATTAGCTCATCTGGCTGTTAGAGATTAAAGTGCTGTGTTAGAGATTAAATTAAAGTAGGAAAAAAAAATAAAAGCCTGTTTAAGATCCCAAATCAACGCCTAAATATATGTGCAGACTTAAAAATAGAAGTTGCTCTTGCATTTTAAAAGAGGTTTGAACAACAAGCCCTTGCTCACTTAGCATAAACAATATTGCCCAGGTTATATTTGTCCTGCATCAGTTTTACTTCCAGGCACTGTAACTCTCTGGGAGGAGAGTACTAACCTTCTTGCATTCCTTTAATTAATCAATTCAAAGAATGGCAAATGCACAGTTAAACTATCACAGTTGCCATCCTAGAGCATATGAAAATGTATTGCTGACTGCAGACTTCATGGCAGGAGAGGAGCACCCCTTCGTTCACTGCATGAATGAGGCTGAGGATCACGTTTACAACATCTTAAATGCAGATCTGGAGTCACTCTGTTTAAAATTGGAGGAAAATAGTAAAGTCAATGTGGCACAAAGTACCAGGCAAGTGTTGAGAATAAAGGCTTCAAAGGGTACTAAAGTGCCATTGATTACCTTTGAGAGGATGATCTCAAGCCCTGGATAAAGAACTTGTGCATACACTGTAATGTTAAACCATCATCTCTACATTTCTAATCAGTTCTTATGCAGTAGATGAGTCTAGCCATTAGCATCCTTTCAGAAGTGTTTAACTAAAGGTACACAAGGAAATCAAAAGAAGTTAAAAATCAGTTAGGTTCAACAGTATTATGCTTTAAAAAATTCCGCAGCTCATTTTAAGAGGCATTCTTAAGGCTGTTCTTAATGATGGCCTAATATCTTGCATATCTGGAAAGCCAATGGGAATTCAGGGGTGACCATAAGATGCCTCATCAGCTTTCTTTGTATTTTTATAGTATCTCATACCATGGCATATTTTATAGAAATAGAATCTAATAAACTACGATCCTATACTTTTGGGGAGAGGAGAGGAGGAGAAAATTGCACGTTTCGTTGGTAATGATAACAAGATTGCTGTATGAAGCATTTCATTAGATCCTGACTGTCATTTTGAGGAGGAATTTAGAACAATGCAGGAGGAATGTGGCATGGGTGAAGGGGATCTAAACCTGATGGAGCAAAATGGAGATGGGGAGCGAAGTGAAGAATCTTTGAGGCCACGTGTTTCTGGGTGAGGCCTCTAAGGACTGGTACCTCTAGCTCTCCTGCAAAGCAGTGACCTCTAATTTGGAGCATTATGCTTAAACATCCATCTAGCATTACTGCTTGTCCCACTGTTCTTCATTACCCCCTCTGTTGATGTTTCACCCCTTGAGCTGTTTTTCTCATTTATTTGTGGCATTTTTTGTGCCCTTTTTAAGCCTGCTGAGTGATAGCATTCCATGAGTTGTTTTTCAGAGAGATGGACGGAAAGGAAATCACTACAAGGCACTTTCTGGGAGCACAATCCACTGCTTGTGAGGCTCCTGTGAGCATTTTTAAGGCCAGACCCCATCCAGGGAAGGCAGCTGGCCCCAGAGCCCCGCTCCCTGCCTGGGTGGCAGTACCTGTCTGCTATTAACACGTAGCCTCAATGCGCTTGGACAGGGAGCAGCTTGTGTTTGCAGGGCCCTCCGAACAGGGCAGCCTGGAAATGTCACAACTCCTTTCCTTTACAGGGCTGCTCTCTGAAGTGCGGGAAGAAGCTCAGACAGGCCACAGACTGCTCGGAGGAGGAGGTTGTCATGCAGAAAAACTTGGCAGGAGCCTTCCGATGCTGAACCCTTTCCCGGCACCGCACGACCAGCCCCGCCAAGCGAGCGACAGCTCCTAACAGGCCGTCTCCCAGCCTGGCCCCGCTCCGACTCGCTGTCTGAGCAAATGCTGCCTGTCGCCGTGTTGCATTACCTAGCCACAGCCGGACAGGTGGCACTGGCAAGGAACCAAGGAAAAGCAATTCATTCCTGGGGAGGGGTCTTACATCTTCAGATAGGGGAAGTGGCGTGCGCTGTCAGCAAGATCAGACCTAACAGTTTCCCGTCATAACAGTTTCCCAAGCCTTGGAGCTAACTCACACTTGAAAGTCAGAGGAATTTGGTTAACTTGTTCTGTTTTATCTGAATAGCACTTCTTTTCTGCATATGGTTTCTGGCTTAAGAGCGTCTGGTGGGAATGCTGAAATGCCATGCCAGAGCTGCATCATCACTTAGCTTTTTATTATAGTCTTTCAGCACCAGATGACTCCTTGTGCATCTCCCACCATGCTAGAAATGGGAAGAAATATTCACCAGCCTTTTGGGTAATGAAAAAGAACAAGTCTTTCTACTCCGCTCCATCTGCATTTCCCATCCTTCACAGCAACATGTTGGTGTCAACACAAATCTGGGGATCAGCTGGATGTCCCCCTAGTTTCAGGAGGAGGATTTGCAATGGGAGGTGTGTGTCAGACTGGGTGACAGTACCATGGTGGGAAGGAAAGAGTCTTCTTGAGGGGTCTCTTACACTTCTCCTTGCTCTTTCCACGCCTTAGCAATGTCTCCTCTGCGAGTCTGTCCTTCTTAATCCTTCTTAGCTGGTAAGTGCAGAATGAATCTAAATACAAGGTATGGCAGCTGCAGGCATCCCTTGGAAAAAAAAAATCCCCATGTGCGCATACAAAAGCCTAAAAGAGAGAAGAGAGAAAGCACATTAAAGGAAAAACATTTGCAGCAGGCTGGTGTGTCCTTGACCGAAGGAGACATCAAAGACAGCTTCAGTGATTTACTCTTTGACAGGCTGGCATCTCTGTGATTCACGGAGCTAATCAATTAGGCGATACATTCCCCTCCCCGCCACCCCTTTATTTTTAACAGCTTCTTGCCAAGAGTGGAAGCACTCCAGAACCGATTGGGCACCAGCATCCAGGCTGTGCTGCAAGAGTGGACAAATGCCGTCCCAGCAGGGCTGAGAGAGGATCAGGACACTGCTAAAGGGGACACCACATATTCCAGGCTTATGTGACACAGTCGATGTTGCATTTAATGGGGATTTTGTCTAGGACTTCCTTCCCCCTTCTGTGCCACATGCAGGCGTTAAAGGCCTTCTAGCACTTAGGCTCTTCTGCTGTGTGCAAACAGAGCCTTGGTCTTCATGCACACACACTCTGAACATACATAGCTACTCTACGGGGAGCAAAGGTGATCCTTTCTTAAACATGAGGGATGGGTCTCAAAAGACCTTTCCTAATCCCTCCCTGCCATTTCATTTAGGTGCACAGACATATACACACCCACAGACAAGTGTAAGTTGCACACAAAAATGTACAGTGACTGCAGGCACTCACATGCCTGCAGATACACAGGAATCATACACACACATGGTGTGCCTGGACCATGTGGCTCAGGTGCCTGGCCCATATTTATGCATTTTACAAATGCAAGCACTCACCCGCTGTCCACACACACTCTGTGGCATGTATGTGTCACCCCAATGTATGAGCTCATTTTCCCTTCTGCCAGAGGCAGCCCTGCTGACAGCTAATAGAGAGAAATTTGGTCAAAAGGAGCCTTTTCACAGCCTAAGCTTCTTCTAAGTCATTCCTGGTGCAACACGGGAAAGTAGAGCATGGGTTTACATCCTCGGCCACCATTTGAAAACACAAACCCCTTTAGAACAGTTCAGTTTTGAAAACAATCAAAAATAAAGCAGAGCGATCCTAGATTTCCCAAATGCGGTATGCAAGGGCCATGGACTCCTCTTCCTAATGTGAAAACATCCTATTGGCTGCCCTACCGCAAAGCAAATGACAGTGTAACAGCAGAGCAATTCCTAGTGAGGGGTGAGTCCTGGAAGAGGCAGAGGCTGGGAATGCACCATGACAGGCTTCAGGACTGAGAGCTGCAGCTGGCCAAGGACTGCGCAAAGCAACCTGCTTCTAATGCTCGTGTTTCCTCAGACCTAATGAGAAGCTACAGAAATCTGGCCACAATTTAGCAGAGTCAGGGATATGGCAGAGCTGTTGCGGGTCTGGGAGTATCTCCCTACCCCTGCCCCCAGGGTTGTTCAGAAGCCCATGGTCATCCTAGGATGGAAATGTCCCCAGGGACACACAGGGACTAAACCCTTTAGAGTCACAACCAGCGTCTGAATGAGCCAGTCAGCACTGGGCTGCTGAGCCAGCCATATCAGGGTTTGCAGTGTTTAAAATTTCGCTGCAAATAGTATCAGTAAATCTCTAGCCTTTGTGGCTGCAAGAATTATCTTCTGAAAATGGAACACGGCTGCTGTGGTGCTTCCCATGTGAATATGCTCTTGCATGACTTAAAGGGCATGAGTCTGAGCAGGTACAAAGCACAAGGAGAGAGCAATAGAGCTGCTCTGATATAAATCCAGGATCAGAAACAAGGCCCACTTTTGAAAAAATGGGTATTTTTCTCTATTTGAAAGGGACAAATCCACAACCTGTCCTAGTACTTGACAGAATCTATTCCAAGGTATCTCCTGATGAATGTTTCAGAACTGATCTTCGTATCAGAAACACGATGCTAATGAAGAAAAGGAGACAGTTTTATGTACAGGCAGAGCACTATGAGACAAATTTGTCGAGAAGGGGGGGACCCACACAGGTTTTCATCCTACTTCTTAGCATCATGAGACATACTGTATTTGCCAGGTGAAGAAGTCTTCCCCCTTGGGTTCAGACTGGAGATATCTCTCTCTTCTTATTTTGTCACACTGGATTCAGAGAACACAGGCAAAAAACATGACAGTTTTACTCCTTCTTCTCCCCCTCTTAGCTCAGACCGCCTTGAGGATCCTGGAATGCACCCAGCTGAGCTCTTCTTCCTGGCCCCCTGTCGCTGTTCAAAGAGTTCTCCTGCAAAAACGAAGACATTGTTGAATATTCTCTGATTTGATCTGGATGAAATCTCTCATCAGATCCTGCTGCTCTTCATGGCAAAATACCCGCAGGCAACAGAGTCCAATTTTTACCCGTTCAGCTTCAGGCATAAATTTGCTGTTTTCAAAGTGGAGACTGCATCAGATGGCAGAGTGAAGGGAGGGAAAAAAAAAAAAAAAAAAGTCCTTCACCAGCTGTGAAAACTGCCCTTTTAATTCTCATGAAAAGATATGAGACAAGAACAAAAGGCATGTTCTGCTCGGTGTTTCATCCCTCGTTGGTGTAATCAACAACAACTGCTCTCTCACCAGTCAAGTCTTAGATGCTATTAGTTGCTTGATCTCTTTTGACTTCCCTCCTTTCCCCCTTGTGAATTACGTCCTTCTAGATTTAACCTCTTGAATATCTATTTAATTTGGGGGGGCAAGTTTTATTTGTTCTGCTCGTGACTCAAAAATGGTATCTTCCTTACCTGGTTCTCTCTGTTGAGGTACCTCTTTCTGTTGCTCCCCTTTGAGGTCTTGTTTCAGATGTGAGTCTTCTTGCTTTACATCTACATTGTATCTCATTAAAACTGTGCATCAGTCCAGATTTCTTCTCATTACAACAGGCAGAAAGCTGAGCTTATGAGAGCACAGTTATAATGAGGGCAAAGAGTATGGCAAAAAAACAACTTCTAATAGCTCATTAGTAAAAAAGACGAGTCAGACACCACTGTTGTTTCCTCATTCCTTCTAAAGATCTGAGAGCCATCCCCTTCCCAGCCTGTGGAGATTAGCAGTGCTTAGTCTTCAGGATCAAGGCAAAGCTGTCGTATTTGCTGAGGACTGTGTCACAGCATTAGAGGTGTTCTGGATTCCTCTGTCTTGTGAAAATATCTGCAGAGGTTGGTGAGTCACTAATATGAGTGCTCAGTGCTCATTTATGACACCTTCTAAGGGCTGCTTATATACCTGGGCAACAGTGAGGGGAGTGAGCTCTACATGTGGGCAACCCTATTGCTGACA
Organism: Crypturellus tataupa; assembly: GCA_034781795.1. Taxonomy (NCBI): domain Eukaryota; kingdom Metazoa; phylum Chordata; class Aves; order Tinamiformes; family Tinamidae; genus Crypturellus; species Crypturellus tataupa. Next base: position 240,114 of record JAWLRI010000181.1, read on the forward strand.
CTCTTGTCTCCCGTACTTCGACATGGATCCGGATCTGCCTGGTGTTGCCTCATGTTCTCAGAGTCTGCTAAGTTTCTAACTATTTGATTTTATTGCTTTGCCCTCCAGAAAAAGTCTAGTTATCTTGGGTCTTGATCCTCTGCAAGGAGAAGACAAATGGTAATGCAGCCATTAAGCTTAATGTTTCTTTCTTTTTCAAAGGAAACTGTACTGTAAGAGTCTACTTGCTGTTATTTCATTGGAACAGGCAACTGTTGATGGATCAAGGAAAGTACTAGTGAAAAAAAATTAAAAATTAGAAAAAAAGCTTTTGCAGTTGTCATCTTCCCTTCTCTGACATTCATCTGCCATGGTCAGCACATCATCCAGAGGTCATTCTGGAAGACAAAACTTTTGATTGTTCTTTTTTTCTTCTGAGTCCAGTAGACACTGCGGGGCTTTTCTTTACCCTCTTGACTCTTAGCCATTGCCAACTGAAGATGCATCATTTTGTGCTGGAAGATGATTTTATAATAGCATATATCCACACAATCGCAGTCTTGTTCCTTATTCTGGGCAAAGTAATTTCAGCAGAAATCATAGCAGAAATTTCATGGTTTCTCGAGCTAATCAAAGGTACAAAATGCAGGCCAGCTTTTGCTTCCTCCAGGAATCATCAGTTGTTCAGAGCAATGTCTGTCGAGCTTTGAATATGGGTCAGCCTAGTGTGCTGTCAAGCATGTTCAAAGCACCTGTGCTTTTCCTCATGTTTGCTGGAAAAGCCAAAAGTTAGGAATTTCAAAAGCAAGAGCTAATGCAGGGGATGATCAGGGACCTGGAACCTTCCTCCCTGTGGTACTGCCCATCATACCTTTTATCCCAGGCTGTGACAGAGCATGAATGTTCCTTCTCCTCTTCCTATTTTTACTGCAGATGTGTTCAGCCATGGCAATAACCATCATTTACCTATAATTTGTGTTGCATTTTCAGAGATATCCAAAGATCCCTTGACCTTGAAAGAGAAGTATATTCAGGAACTGGGATGAGATTTAGATTGTAATCTAATTCAAACTGAGGAAATACTGCAGATTGCTAGTTTCCCTCCTCATGCTTCCTGCAGTGCTAGGACATCCTTCCTCTTCTCTGAGAAGTTTGTTCAACATTCCTGTTTAGATCTGTTGTAGCTGTGTTTTTTTTTCTGTTTTTTTTTCCTTTGGTTCAACTTATCATAAAGCCCAAATCAAAACGCTAACCCCAAATAGAGGAGGAAGAGGTGTCCCTTTTTCCAGGAGGAGGCTATGTAGCTGGCCATGAGGTTTTGTCCATCTTCTGCCCACTTGTAGTCACATGTTTTTGGCTATGATTTTGTTTCTGACTTTGATTTTGATTCTGCATAGAATTCCAGTCATTTGTCGGAGTGTTGGAGATGGGAGTCTAGTCTGTAATTGAAATATTTTGCACATGTATAGAATGCTAGAATTGTAGTTTTTATATGAAAAAAAAAAAAAAGAAATAGACATTGAGGCTTTCAGGTAAGCACTGTAAAGTAAACCCACTTTTCCTATTGTCCTTTTCCCTTTTTGGGTAACATTCAGAGGGAGATGCATACTAGGAAGCGTTATCAAAAGGTTCTTTCAAGTTACAAAGGACTGGCACTGAGGTCATTGTCTAGCCTTTAACTGGCCCTGTCTCAGCAAGGTGGGTAAACATTATGCAAAAACAATAAAAATCGAGCAGGGACCTTAGGATTTATGCGCTCATATTGTTACATAGCAGGGCCATTTCTCAGGGTGAAACAATTTATATTGCAAAATATCAATGTATTAAAAAGCTTAGGAGGAATTTCACCAAATTGACGGCTTGCTCATGTATTGTTATTAGCTACTCAGATCACCTATAAGTGAAAAAGACTTTATCGCTGGCGGTATTTAATGCTGAAATGTTTGCTCCATTCAGTGCAGAAGAGTCTCACAAGATGCTATGTCTCTTTTTAAGCAAGTCTTGACATGGACAGCATCTCTTCTGATTGGGAAAGTCTGGCCTACAAGGGGCTAAAGAATGAGTGTTCTCTATAGAGGTCATCCCATCCTAGGAGAGAGTGTGGCTGGCATCATCTAGAGGTCTCAGGTTCCTGCAGCCGCCCGTACTTAGGGAGCTGTTTGCTCCAGAGTGTTGCACATGGCTGTAACCTTCCCCAGCTCGTGTTCAGAAGGTATTGCCTCCCCTGGAGCAATGTGCTCCTGACTCAGAAAGAAGAACACAACTATATTTGAAAGCATTTTATTTTTAGCTTATCATGTATAATTTCGCTTGTGTACGTCACGGTGACTCATGCTTTGTTCCTCCTTCCTTGAAAGGGAGCACGCAGAGCCAACGCTGTGGTTTCTTGTTTAATGCAAAGTCTCTGTTTGGGGGCTCGTTGTTGCAGTGAGGGTTGGAAGCCACAGCAGTTCCTTCTGAGCCAAGCACTTTCTTCCTGTCAGAATTTGGATAGGTGTCTTCTTTTTTTACCCTAAGAAATATGGTTTTGATAAAATACAGATGTGGTGATTATGCATGCATTGGTCATGCTGACCTGAAACAGAAAAGGTCTCCGAATGGAAAAGTAGCAATTAACAAAACACAGGAGCACAGACCTCAGAGAGGCCATCCAGTTCATCAGATCCCATTCCTCATATCTCTGCCAACCACTTAGCAGATGTTCAGCTCAGACAATTCCCCAGAACATCTGTGCCATATCTCCTACCTGCCACGAGCCACAAAATGACTCCTTGCAAAACCTCATAATAAACTTAAGACCCTATATAGAGAAAACAAAACACTCAAAACTTGTGTATTACAGAGTAAAAAACAGCAGGGATGAAAGACAGAAAGAAGCAATCAGTTCCTAACAGTTACCTCATGTCTTTTACGTGCACTGGTACTGCCTTTTCCTAATGTAAAGCCAGGGGCACTGTGCTAACAACGACTGCTTTCTGTTACCCTGGAGCTCAGTGCTCACCTAAGCCTTGCCTGATTCCTCCAGCGAGCCATTAGAGCACCAACTGTTGTGAGGTTGTTTTAGCAACAGTTTGAAAAGTGATTTTTTATGAGCTGTTTATTACCTTCTCAGATTTATTATGTTCTATTCAGACAGATTATGTGAAAGCAAAAAAAAAAAAAAAACAAGCCTTTAACAAATGCATGAACTAAGACCGAAAAAGAGTTTTCTAAAGAAAATATGAACCAAGGTTATTCATCCTTTCTTCCTTTCATTCTTACACTTCAGAAACAAATGTCAGGAAGAATTTAAGTCAGCAGTGTCAAAAGCAATCACTGGTATCACAATCACTTCAGTCTTGGGGTATCTAAATGAAGGCTCTTGCAAGTGAATTCAGTTCCAGGGGGTGATTAGTGGATTCGTTTCCAGCAATTCCAAGGGCATTATTTCATTCAGTCAGTCTTAGGAAGCCAAATATCTCTGGCTGGGCACATAGGGCTGGACGTACTTTACGGGGCAAAGCGTTTTTGTACTTGTAAGCCTGCAGGGACGTACTGGAAATAAGAGTGGGATAGTGTGTGTGGTGGAAACCTCTCCTTGGCCCCGACCTACCCAGACTGCAGCACTGCCAAAGCACTGCATCAAGCAGAGGCTGTGGGGAGGATTTCCATCCCCGTGGTACTGTGCAAACTAATGTCCATCCTCCCTGGTCAGAAGCACTTACTACAGAGAGAAATACTGAAGCATCAAAATCCTGTGCCTTACAAATAGTGGTATACATCGTTTTAGGGCTATAAAAGGGCTTATCCCTTATAAAAGGACATATGCTCCAATCCTGCAAAACAAACTTATTGATTGTGATAAGATGCCTTGAATTCGCACCCTCCACATATCCCTTGCTGCCGGCAGCCAGAAAATAAACTGTTGATAATCTGAAGCAGCAGTAAAAAATGTTTTTTTGTGTCTCTAAGAACACTTTGACCTTACAGAAACAAAAAACTACCTGAACCAACTTCCTCATTTCCAGGCTGTCTGGTCTCCTTTCCAAATCTTGACATTACTGATAGCTCCAGGACACCTTCCATCTCCTGCAAAGTTATCTGCCCCTTTTTGTCCCGCCACAGTGACTCCTACAGCAAAGGGCTGCATCTCAGCCACGTGGTAGAGGGAAGTGCATCCCTCTGCCACCACATTAATCCCTGTGGCTGCACTTACAATAAAACCCAGTCTGTTGAAAAATTAGGCTTTTTCCATTTACCCTGTATTTTTTCTTAATAGTCCCAGTTGGAGATCAGAACCACAAATTTCCAGGCAATTTCCAGGTTTTGCAACTGCGCTTTTAAAACGGTTCTTGCGGCAGACACAAGTGCGAGGTAGGTAACAGGGCTCGCAAGTGCGAGGTAACAGGGTAGGTAGGTAACGGGGCTCGCAGTCCCCTGCACAGCCCTGTCACAGCCCGGACACGGAGGTTGCCCGCGGCCCTCAGTGCCAAGGGGAGACCTGCTGCTGGCTGCAAAAGGGCTCCGCTCCCGGCAGATCGAGGCGGGTGGAATGCTGGACATCTGGCTGGAGGCTCTAGCTTTGCCCTGGCAGTTAATGAGATTAAAGCCCAGGAGGATTCTCCAACCATTACAGCACATGAATGCGAATGTGGCTGTGCTCAGCCATGAACAGAGCTCGCGTGAGCAGTGTCCTGCAGCAAAGGGCAAGCCAGTCTGTCCAGCAGACGTTATGGGAGTAAAAGTATCCCAGGGCTATCCAAGGCACCAATGTGTCCCTGACTCTTCACGGCCAGTCCTTCTTTTGCCTCTTTTTTTTCTGGTCGCTCCCAGAGGAAGTTCACTGACTGAAGAGGCCACAGAGGCTGAATTCACGTCCAGCCCTAAAGGATGGGTCTAGCTATGGAGTTAGGACAGAAATAAAGATCTTCAGTCTCCACAGTAATTAATACCTGTCCGTCCAGGTTCAAGTCATCTGTGTGTAATAAATGCAAGAAGGTAAGTGTCCTGCTGCGGAGCCTCCACTAATTGTCACCCAGGCAAGACCATTTATAACACCTTTTCCAGGTGTCCTGTCGAGGGCTCATTCATGTAGTTCCTCTAACGGCCAGATGCAGCCTTGGGAATATGAGAATTCAGAGATTTGCCCTGCTACCTTGTTACCCTGCGTGATCATTTTTGATAAGTGTTCTTGTTTAATCATTTCCCTGCATAGAGCCCAGGGTTCTCTTGTGTTTGTCTATGTCATATTAATAAAGGTCCATTTGGGAGGACGCTGGGGGTGGAAATGATTTGACCAAGGTTAAGTAACAATTGTACAAAATTGTTTTGACATTATGTTAATGTCTCCTTGTGTATTATCCCCAATTTAAAGTTAATCACCAAAATTACCATTGCAGTTCCCAAAAATGTAATGAAATAAGATTTGTTGAGGTGTGAATAATACAGAAATTGAGAAGCGCAAGTAAACTGCTGCCTTTAACTCTCTGCGTGCACATATAAACTGAGGTGAACTCTGGTATTGAATGAGACCTCTAAAACTTTGAAACTGGTGGCTGAATGGGGTCTGGAGAGCAGGTCTTGCTGGGGTGCCTCTGTGCACAGAGCTCAGCTCAGCGGGGTCCTGCTCCGCGTCTCAGCTGCCGGGACACAAGCAGCCTTTTCCTGCTAATAAATATGAATTGGCACTTTACCGGTGGGTAGGTTTGATCGTGACCGCGCTGTGCTAAGCTGAACATATCTGATCAAGGAAGATAAAGACAGACCACTGCTATCAGCAAGAAGCATTTAAAAAACTGATTACCATAAATTCAAATCAAAAAGCCAAGGGTAAATACTAGCGTGAGAAATCAAAAGGGACAGAGGGGTCTGTTTACCTCCAGTGTCACACCTGAGAGAATATGGACAAAAGGGAGGAGGAAGGAGAAAATATCAGTGTGGTCCTGGACCCAAGAGCCTGGCCGGCAATCCACAGTGTGGAGTGTCTAAAGTCACTCCTTCCCCCTTCCCCTTGCTTAGTGCAAGAATTTTTCGAAGCAAAGACAGTCACAGCACATGCGGCTGGCAAGAGGATTTTAATAGCCATTTCTGTAGAATCTGGGTAGAAATCTTGTGTAGAAAATGGGAAACAGTGTGGATTTGAACCAGCATTTTAGCCATGGGAAGGAAAATAGAGTAGCTGAGTACTCCTGCCTCGTAGGAACAGACATAGAACATCTGCTCTTTATCCAAATTTCACATTCTAACCTGTTTCAGTTGTTCTGTGAGGTAGTGAGGGTCACATTTTCTATAGAAAATTCCTTTTTTTCACACAGAAAAGGGAAAATTCTGTATTTGCATCTAGATTTCCTGAGGTTGTGTGTAGAATGAAATAGTTGGTCACAACTCAACATGTCTCCACACAGTAATTGCAGCCAGCTTTGTGAATAACAAGTACAATTTCAAGTGTGAAGGCTTGAGAGAGGCTGAAAACCTGATCCTCTGTATTCCTCAAAAAGCTATAGAATTGCTACACTGCTGGCTTTAATAAATTCCCTATGGATATTTCAGATCCACTATAAAGTGGTCACACAAAATCCTCTTTCACCTTCCAATCTCTTTAAAATGACCCCTGTCTTTCCAGCCGCTTTGTTTTGGGGATTTTTGCTGTGACATACAAATGAGGACATTTTGATTCACAGAGGGAAGAATTAAAGATGCTTTTCTCTTGAAGGTTTTGATGACTTTTCATTGTATGATGGAGCCAAATAGCTATCAGGACAAAATTGATTGCTGCTTCCAGAAACAAGAGAAAATGCCCCAGACATAGTGCACTTCATGTATGGCCTCTGTAGCTGCATTTCAAAAGGAAAACTAATAGACTGACTCATTCCATAGGTTATTGATGTCTGAAATAAATTGCTAGATTGTCTAGAATAAGGAAAAAAACAGATGTTTTGGAAAAACAGGGATACTGGCCCCACACTGAAATTTGAAGCTCACAAAGAAAATTATGCAAAATAAAATTCAAAACTATTCTGGAAACCTAAATACAAATGTGAGACCACAAATGTATTTCAGAGATGTTCTCCTAGATTTATCATTTAAACTCTCCTTAATATCAGCATCACCCCAAAACTCCCCCAATGCAACTGAATGCATTTCATGAGCTGTTGCTTAACTCAGCTGGGGAAGAGCTAGCATCTTCCAAACTGGACTGCTAGGCTACTTAAGTCTTCCCATTATATGATCTCTTGGAAAGACTGTATTTTCCTAATACATTTTTGCTAGCATACACTTTTCCAAACTCTTCCAAATCCAACTTCTCACTGGCTCTTGGCAGTTGCTAATTAGACAAGATTTAATGCCTTGGGAACTCTTTGCCTTATCTTTGACGTGTCCATTTTGCTTTTAATTGGAGAAGGCTTCTTGGACAGACTGGTGCCTGCTGAGCCATAAATTATTTTCCTCCTCTGATTAACAAGCTCAGCACAATCTTCATTAACAAGAGTTCAAAGGTTGTTGGCATTTTTGTTTTAGTGTAGGGGGTTCTGGGAAGTTACTAAGGAACTTAGCATGATAGAGGGCCATGTTATAATAGTATCTGATGCGCAAAAAGATAATGTAATTCATTAAGTTTATTTATTATATTTGCAACAAAAATTAGAAGCTTCTCTTTCTACCTACAATGCACTGCTTGTCGTGACTGTCAACAACTAGATACAGATTTGTTTGAGCAACCCCAAACTTCTCATGACCTCAGGCCCAGAAAGGCTGTTTCAGCATTGGCTTCCCTCTAGCTAAGCAACCAACCTTGAGGCTGCGTGGGTTAGTTTGGCTTGTCTCTTCCCACAGAAAACAAATCATCTGCAAAGTGGACCTCAGGCCAGCCTTGCTGAGCACTCTGCAAAATGTTCACTTGGCCTGAAGCTCAAATTGCCTTATCTGTGCCAAATTTCGAGACAGGCAGCAAGGTTCCCAAGGTTAGGTGGGAATTAGGCAGTTTGCAGAAGTTTCAGGCAAGTGATGAGACCTATTTCAGACCCAGATTTCAGGGATTCAGGCTTAATAAAGTGAAAGCCAGGGGAATTTCATATGTAGACCACTGAGAATGGAAACTCACAGCTCTCTATTGCTTCTTTTACCTTCCTGGGATCTGGTTGCCAATTTGGAGCCATTTGCACATGACCTCAAGCTTGGAGATGCGTTCTGGACTTCTGAGAGAGAACTCCTTCCATTTTAGCTTGTGATGATGGTGCTTTAGAAACCACAAGGTTGCCTGAGAAATTCCTGCTCCCCATCTCCTTTCTCCTCTCTCCAAGTTTCTTTCCAAGCTTTATGGCTTCTCAGGTGATATTGAACTGCCTTGGAAATGGTGTTGGTTGGCAACCAGCCCGTGAGTTGCCTGAACCAACACCTAGTCTTTTCCAAACAGGAATTAAATGGCAAAATAGAGACTTTTCTGCATTTGCTCTTCCCAAATGCTATTCCAGGCTGTGTCCTCTCTTCTTGACTATGCATGCTGGGCCCTCCTTGAAGCTGCTAAGTTTTTATCCGCAGAACCAAGGTCTGTCTGACTGAATCACAAGTTACCTCGAAACCATGGGAACATGTGGGCCAAGTTCAAGGTTATGTAATGAACCAGAGTTTTTACAGCAGAGACTGGCAACTCGCATGGGAGAAGGGAGTTTGGAAGGCATTAGTCTTAAGGTGAGTCCTACTCAGGGGTGGGCAGAAAAAGATTGTTTTCAATACAAATCTAGGATCGGTAGCAAAAACTATCCGCGTTGCATTTCTTCATTTTCATTTGTTCCAGGACTTTCAGGCAGGAGAGCTGTGCTGCTTGGCTGCTGGGAGGGAGCGAGACTAGTGCTGAAGACTACACAAGGTTCTGCAATTAGACAGTTTCTCTGTAGCATAACATAGGCGCCAAGATGACCTCAGAGGCCTTTTTTACTGTTGCAGAAACATATTGGACTTGTTTGCTCAGCAGCTGTGCATTAGTGTTCCGTATTTAATGGACTGATTATAAATTACAACAGCTACCCTAAGATCTTCCCATCACTTTGGATTTCTTCACGGCAACTTTCTTTCCCTCTTTTCCCTTGCCTCCAAGGGCTGTTTTGCAAATATGTGCCATCCGGTGGGAAAGCAGATGGGGGAGTAATAAAAATCATGTTTTATGGATTCATATGGAGATTTCTCTGTCCATTTTTAATTTTTTTTGAAAGGATTTGCCTCATATTTCTTTTTAGGAAAGAAAGTTCAGGCTAGCAATGTGGGACTGAGAGCCATGGGAAGGATGGAGGTGCATACACACAGTATCCAAGGAACGGGAGAGATTTCTCAGATGTCCTGATACAGGTGGATTTTAATTATAATTTGCTTCACCTTAGGCTTTTTATTTATATTCTGATCAATCCATGCCACCCGTACTGTCCTGCTCCACACAGCAGCAGCCTCAGTACCTAATGTAACTGTAGAGTGACAGAGCTCAGGAAACACCTTCAATGAACAGGGTGAACCCAAGCCCTCTCCATGGGCTGGCAGGGGGACACACAGCTGCTGGCCTCAGCGCAGGGGCTTCCACATGAGCCGAGCAGCTCAGCTGCAGGGCATCAGCTAATCTCAGGCCTTAATTTCCCCAGCATACTTAAGGGACCAGAGGGTGCAGCAAAGACTCTCTTAGCACTGGTAAGAAATGAAAAGGGAGTCTTTTTGTTTCTCTGGGATTTTTGTTTGTTTTTGTAAGCTCTGGTTGACTTCATTTGCAAGCTGTGTGGCTGGCCCTGGTCTACTTGGAGCAGGTGTTTCCTGTGTTACCTGAAATGTTTTCTGTCTCTTTAGTACTAGCTTTTCATGTGGAAAGAGGCTGTGTGTGAGGTTCTGCATGAACAGCTAGCAAAAGTTATGTCTTGATCAGGTACTTGATTTTTTTTTTCTCCAATTGCTTTTTGTAGGTAGGTAAGGTTGTTCCTGTTCTCTTCACTGATGTGTGGTTTTGGCTGATGGGCAGATGCTTTTTTCTTCTTCTTCTTCTTCTTTTTTTTTTCTCTCTTCTCTCTTTCTCTCTCTCTCTCTTTTCTTCCTTCCTCTCTCTTCTGGTGGGAAAGGGCCCCTGCTTGCCCCTCTGTGCCCCAGGGTGCCTTGTCCTGGGGCTACTCCTATCACTGCCCTCGTGGCCAGGGGCTCTCAGAGGTGGGGTGGGGGTCCCTGGAAGCTCTTCAGCAGCAGTCTAAAAACATGGTTTGTGATCAGTTATGAGTTAAGCACAAACAGTAGATATTTTGTGTGATTTCTCAGCTATAGCTCCTTCTCTTTCCCTCCTCCCTCCCAACTGGCTACACCTGTCTCAAGGAATTGGGAGACTCTTAGTCTAAACCTTAGCTGTTTAAGTGAACTGAATTATTTATTTTTTAAATGGTGTTTCAGGCACATTGGAGCCCATAAAGCAGTGGTTGCACCAGGCTACCGTATGCCAAGAGCTCTTGTTGTCCTGGTCTTCATGCTTGACATGCGGAAGAGCTGTTAGCATGAGGTCAGTGCAAGCAGCAGCTCTGTGTTGGCAGAGAGCAGCTGCCCGATTTTAGGGACAGGCGGTGGGACTTTTCCAGCCAAAAGAGTGGAAAATAACTGCTGAGGCTGAAGCAGTTTGTGTATCTGTTTGTGTGTGCCCTGTTCTGTGACTGGCTTAGCCCATAGCATTGTGTGTAGCTTGCTCACAGCTCAGGGGCAAATATGCCCTACCTGCCATTCAAATACGCTTCAGGGAAGCAGATAAAGGGGTGTGAGAAGATCCAATGGCAGTGTTTGTCTAACATTGATTTCCAATTGTGAAGAAAGGTGAATTTTTGTTAACACTGGGCTGATGAACCCCTGGAGTAGTTGCCTAAGGGATATGGTTACATCTCTGTTACTTAAATCCAGTAAATCAAGTTGAGATTGCTTTTCTGAAAGAGGAGTTCCAGCTCCATAAGAAGCTCCTTAGCTCACTGAAGGTCCAGTAGATGAATTTTTGCTTCAACAGGTAAGTATGGGATCAGATAAGGTGATCCTCATAGCTGTCTTGCTTTCAGAGTTGAAAATCTTGAGCATGTACTTTATAAAAGTGGACTCAAAAGGATGAAAAAGATCTGAAAGCTAAATATTGCCTTCCAAACCTAATTATGGAGACTGCAGATTAGTGATCTCCACCCTTGCTGGGACAAAAGTTAGAAGATACATGTGCTAGGAGTGAGGTCTCCCAGATTGGTTTTGACCCAGCATGTCCATAAGATGATGGGCAGGAAGGTGACTCCAGGGAACAGAAGTGCAAGATTCCAGGAAAGCCATGAGGCTGGCTTGGAATGTGCACAGGGATGAGATGGGGTATTGGCAGCTCACACTGGAATTGCAGTGTGTCTCTAAGGTCCTGCTTCCTTTCCTACCATGGCCATTGTGTATCAGCTAGGCATGAAATGGGTGATTTCACTGCTGGAAAGTTTCCTCGATGCTGTGTAAGATGGAGCGAAGAGGCTTTGCTTCCCAGCACAGAAAGGAGGGAGCTGGCAGCTCCATTAATGAGCACTTGCAGCCAAGCTTCTCTTGTATCTGATGTGCTGCATGCATACAGGTTATGAATAATTTCTTCTCTAAGAAATGAACCCAGGTTAAAAATAGCCACTGTGTTTAGTTGCTGCTGCCTCCTTCCTGCTTGCTGAGCCCAGAGATCTGTTGAAGTGCAGGTGGCTGTGGGCATGTTTGGGAGCTGGGTTTGCCTGGTCTCTAGGTGGCCCTGGGAGTGCCAGGGATGATGGTAGGGCAGCCAGTAGAGCTGGGCTTCTCACCCCGGTCTGGAAGGGGATGTATCTTCAGAGTGATGCAGAAGTGATGATTTTTCCATTACCCATTAAAGCCTTGACCCTCTGCTGAGGCTTGTTAGCAAGGGACCAATTAGCACCATGTGGTTGGTTTTGTGATGTGTCTGTGTCCCACTGGAGACTGCATTCAGACAGGATGTCTTAGAATTGCTGTGGAGAGGACCTGAGCTTCATGATCTGCCCTAGACACAGTGCTCCCTTGCATGTGACACCAGGTCCCTGTTGCTCTCTAAACTGAGCTTGTAAGAAAAAAAACACATTTGGAGGGTATGTGACAATACTGTTGCTTGTCTGTCCCTGGTTCTGTCGGTGGGATCAGATTTGCAAGGGGTGTGTGAGGCCAGGGAGGGCTGCAGGCTTATGGCCTTTCCTTCTCCAACTGATGCTGATATTTCTCATTAATTCTCAGCTCAACTGTGGGAGGAGTTGGTCACTGCATGAGCAGCACAGGCACAGATAGCTGGTAACACATGAGGACTGCCTCAGCCCCGCTGACCCAAGGGACTAAATAATAGCCTGGAGTGGCACTGTAAATAATTATTTCATTGCAAACTGCAAGAACATATCATTAGTTAGTATTAAACCCAAAAGCATGGTTAAGGCCATGCAGCTTGGGTTGTGTAGAGGATAAAAGCAAGTGGTTATTTATTTACTCAGCTGTTAATAAAGTGTTTTTTTTTTTTTTTTCTGTCCCATCTTGGTGTGGGTGGGGTTTGACAGATTTTGCCTGGAAAAGAGATGGAGACTTCTGGTCTCTGTGCTTGTAGAGCAGAGAAGGGAGTGAGGACATGTGTATATAAAGTGTTTTCTGACACCCAACCATCAAAAGCTCTTTGTGAGTCTGCTTGGCAGGCATATGTCCACATGGACAAGATCAGTCCTTCAAGGAAGGGGAAGGAATTGATTTACCCTGGATCCAGAAGGGTTTGACCCAGGTACTGAGAGTCTGAAAGGAGCTGAGAAGCTGTGACCCTCCATATCACCAAGGCAGTGGCCACACAAGAAGGCAGGAACTGTGTCACCAAGTCAACACCAACTTCCTCCCCCAATGATCTGAAGCAATGCTGTGGTTGGCTTTTTGTCCCTGCAGCCTTTGGAATCTGAAGCTTTGTCCTGTATCTCCCCTGAGTGACCCTGAATTGTTCCCAGCTCAGCAGATGCAGGATGCTTTTATTGTAGTGTTTTCCTGGAGCTGCCTTTTTGTGGTACCTTCAAGTCCTGTCACTCCTTCCTTCCCTTAGATGCTGGAGCAATGTGAGCCTGCAGGTCTTGGTCAGCCCTTCTCCCTTGTTTTGTGGCTATGCCTTGTCTGCTCCTAACAACCTCAGGGAATCACTGTAAAAAATGATCCAATCTGTAGAAATCACAAGGTTCTGTGTCCTCCACTTAATTATTGTTTTATTTTAATAAGCAATTATGTTTTGAAGGCACCTCAGGGCTCCAGGCGTTAACCACTTATCACCTGCTGAGTGATTTAAAATTAGTGAAGCACATCCCATTTGCAGGTTGGAATAAGGCCTGAATTGTCTCGGCAGACAAATGAGTTCGGAAATGCACCATGTTCGTAACTTGCTGCTTGTGGATTCATCCCTGGTCTGCAGAGGGGCCAGCTGTGTGCGGTGGGACTGTTGAGATGTGTTTCCTTGTTTTGATGAGAAGCAAGGGACTCATTAAAGGCTGTGAAAAGGAGAAGACTTTGTGGCTGTTCTATACTGCTTGCTTTGCCAAGGATTTTTCACAAGTCTCTCAAATACAGACCACAAAACCCCAGGGAAGCCAAGCAGAGAGTTTCAGCTCTAGAACTGATACAGTCCCCAGGGCTGAGGGCATTGTTTTTTGTTTCTTTAGAGGATTTGTGCTCTGTCAAGAGCTAATTTCTTGAGTCTTCTCCAAGTGTATGACATTTTTCTGGGTATAGCAACTTCCAGGAAACAAACCCTGAACACTTTCATAGCTTGTGGAGCACCCTGAGCACTGGTGTCCTTGAAGAATTAATATTGGGACTCCTCAAATACTGACTGTCCTCTGTTTTGTAATGGTTTGGTTTTTTTTTCCCTCCAACCTCTTCTTGGCTTCCAGGTGGGCACAGCTGGAAGCCCATTTGGAAATAAAATCCCATTATACCTTCCCTATTTTATGTCATGCAGTAAAATAGATGGCACAGCAGCCAGGCTTGCACTGAACTCCTCTGTACGAAGGCTCAGCAGCCCTGCCTGTATGTGCCATAAAACATTATTGACATTATCTACAGTGTTCACTTGTACATGTGCCGTATGCTCCAAGGTGTATGTCCTCCATATACTGAGTCATTTTATGCTTTCTGTAAGGGGCCTATCCTCAAGGTGACACAAGCTCTGAGACATTGGGATAATAATGAGTGTTAATGAGCATAATAGGGAACAAGAGAGCTGAACCTGTTGGGGAGCCCCTGAGCAGCAGCAATAGGAAACTTCCTAGCTCATTTCCTCTTCTGGAGTTTGGTGATGCACAGCTAGGAAGGGATGGGAATGAGATGAGGTGAAAAGGAAGGTGATGGAAAGGGACAATCTTATGTCCTTACTGCAGAGAGCTGTTCCCTCCCACTTGCTGCCTAATGTGTCCCTTTAGAGCAGTAAACTTGAAACTTTTCTCTGTTGAAGATGCTTATTTAAACCTAGAGTTGCCCTGAATTAAGTAAGGATGGAAGTGCCTGCTGAAATGTGCCATTGCCAACAAATGTCTCCTCACGTGTAATGTGAGAATGTTTTGTACTTAACCCGAAGCTGCAAGCCCTTAGCCCATGTGAGTAAGGCCTGCTGGCCACTTTCTTCCCTGAAATGCCTATTTTTCCAGACAGAAATGAGGAGGAGAGCTTGGTTTTTGGAGAAGTACAGCCTCTACTAACCAGCAAACAGCTACTTTGAAACTGCATTTCAGAGTAGCTGTTGGCATGTTCTTATGCGTCCAGCATCAGCATAGATCAAGCCTATTCTGCTTTATTTTGCCTACTCTGCCATTTTGCTTTATTTCCTTGTGATTTTACTTCTCCTGTCTAGTTAATATTGTACTCATCCTGTTTCCTTCAGACCCTACTTATGTTTTGATTCAGTGACAAATGGTTCCAGCAAGTCTCCTGATAGACTGAGCAGGATGCCCAGGAGATTGTCCATGTCTTGGAACACGGAGTTTGTAAGGGCTGGGCCAGGTCTCCCTTGTGCCCTTTCAGCTTCTGGCTTCCTTAAACCACCTGGGCCAGGATGCCTTGACTGTTGACCACAACCCTCTCGATGTTTTCAGCTTGAATTTGATGCACAGCTCAGCAAATCTTGCCTGTAGCATCCCAACCAGGCTTGAAACAGTGCTGATACTGCATTAAATTTGGCAGAACTCAGTGGTAGGATTTGACCTTAGTTTAAGAGAGGGGAGAGAAAAAAAAAGCAGTTCTAACATCTGAAATTCCTCTGAATGATCAAGTATATTAGAGCAAATAAGAAAGCTGCATTTGATAGGATCGCATTCTATTTTCTCTCATGTTTGTGTGACTTGAATATAATTTGGAAGGATTCAGATAAGGAAGCAATGCAGAGACCCTCAAACTGGGTTGTTTTTGCTGAGAAGTTAATGTTGTGCCTCCACAGCCATAGGAATGCATAGGAAAACATGAGAATGACAATGAAGCTGGTCTTGGGCTCTGAGCTGATGAACAGATTTGCTGTGGGAGGTGGCTTGGGGCAGAACAGGGGTAGGAAAATACTGTACAAAACTGAGAAGTGCCCAGCATACCTTTGGTGAAGACATTCAGCTTTTCTAGAGTTAGTACTTAGCATATAGGCTACCAATATTTAAGGATATATCCTGACTTGGTAGACAGTCTGTGTATTCGCTCTAGTCTAGTGACTGCATTTCCACACAACTAGAAAGCAAGATTTCTTGGAATCAAGACATCAAGAATCCCTTGCTGCCTACCACTCAGAGTAGGGGTGAAATATTTGCAATTTAATTGGCAAATGCTTTTAGGGCTGAATTAATGAGCTGCAATCAATGTCTATGCCTGAAGCATTTACATAGATGCCAGCCAATGCTTGAAGAACTTAATCTTGGATACATAAGCTGGATAAAGACATAGGGTTTGGCCTGTCTAGTGATTGCAGGGTTTATCTGAGTTGCATCAAAAGCCACAGGAGAGCATGGCCCTTTGAGGAGCTTGTAAAATGCTGGTATTAGGGATGGAGGTACATACATCCTCCTTGTACTTTTCTTACAGATATGATATCCATTTCTAGAATTTTTCCTCCTGTGCTGCTTTGGGTGGAGCATGGTGATGTTTCATGAAGAGCCCTGGTGTATGTGCTTGGGATTGTGTTCAGACAAGATTTCTGTATCTTAGGTCTTCACTACCCCTTACTCCTGTGTGAGACTTGTCCTGGGAGATGGAAGACCACTTGGTAGTGAATCCAAGCCAGGGCGAATGGCTGGTGGGATGGGAGGGACACCTTGATAGAAGAGCCATTTGGAAGAATATTAATTAGCAGGCAGCTAGTTCTGGACAATTGAATCTCAAATCCAGATGTTCTCATTCTAAGTACTTTAGCAAAATGCTTAATTGATTGCTATCTTGTGAGCTCTGTGTGTGTGATAAAAACAAGACTGCTGAGCTAGAGGGATTGTCCTTTGGATAGTAGCTCTGTATAATATGTGTTTCTTCTCCTTTCAAAACTTTAAACTTTTATTGCAAGGGGAAACCAGGTCAGGTTTCAAAAACATTTTTAATTTACAATCCTTATTGTAGTGTCATGGTGCTGATTAAAGTTGCTGAAAGGCACAGCTATCAATGTTTTTTTTTTAAAAAAACACACACACATCTGTTTGGCTTAATCTTTTAAGCTTGTTTGGGGATGGCCTGCAAATTTAAGGCTTCCTTTTTTTGTGTGTGTGAGTCTATGTAATAGGTGTAAGGATGAGGAGCAGATTAAAGATGAAGTATGTTGTTGGGTTAAAATAAAATCAATCAGAGCTTTTACCCAATCAAACCAAAAAGTGAGTTTTTCTTTCTTGTTTTTTTCTCCAGTATTTGAGCTCTAACCAAAATCAGAAATGTTACACAAGAATATGGGGTTGTTCTAGTCAACATCTTTGACGGGTTGGATCTAAACATTGTAAATGAAGATATGTAATGGGTAAAGTGACATTTTTATAATGAAGACTGTAAGATCTCAGAGGTTTGAGTTGGATTCTGGCAGTTGAATGGGAAGGAATTTGTTACAGATCTGGTGCTTTTTTTGATCCAGTGTCTGGTGAAATCATGAGACCTGTTGATTTAAGTTCAATGAAAACTGATATGACCCTAACAGAGATGGTGCTCACAAAAAGGTTCTCTTTGTGGTGATTAGAAGACTGTTTATAAGCTGTTCTAATGCAATTTTGTCACTGGGGCAAACACTGATTTCTTTAGAAATATTCTTGATATTTTGGTCTCATCCCCCTTCCATACTGGAATAGCTAAACTAAATGTGGTGGAGATAGAAGATTATTTCCTTGCTTCCAAAAATAAGAAGGCTTTTACCAAGATTATGGAAGGCACTTAATGGGCAGGACTCCTAATGAGAATAGCCATATACATAGGAAACATTAGTGTCTTGTGTTAAGATAGAAGTTTTATATTTTGTCCTCGATTCCCAGAGTTCCAGGGCAAGCATTTCTACAAAGCTAAAAGTTGCTATGAAGATCTCAGTGCTGCCCTTGACCATTTGAAAAGGAACGGTTTACTAGGGAAAAAGGGATGTGACCTTCCTCAGCTTAAATGTCTGCGTACTTATTTCTTGGTGGTTGGTTATACTGGATGATTTTTTTTCCAGACAGGGTTGTTCATCTGTGAGCTGCCAACTGACTACACAAGTCTCTGCTCATGACCTTCATGCTGCTTTGTCTGTAGCTTAAAAGGCTCATGCCCCACTTAGCTTGCAGCCGTTGTCCAGATACACAAGTCTTTGCCATCACCCATGTGTGTGGAAGCAGTCAAATGAAAAGCTAGTCTGAGGGTAGAGACCTAATAGTTCAGACATGCATAAATTTTAGGATAGTGCCTCTAAAAATATATATATTTTTAGCTCTTAGGGTTGTTTTCTAGGGATTAGTGGCAAGCTGTGCTGCCAAGGTGTGTGGGCTGGTTTTGGAGAAGCATCAAACCAGCACGCACGGGGGCTGATGTCTTGCAGACTCCCCAGTGCACACTGGCACAGGAGACTTCCTCTTAGGCTCGGGCTGTGAAAACTGTAGCCATTTCTCTTTGCAGACAGTCCTAATCCAGCCAGCTAGATGGGAACAGCAACTGTGGAGAAATCAAGATGTTTTGGCTTCCCTCCTCTATGACAAACTGAGCATGCTTCTGTCCCAGAGCATGGTTGTGAAGCAGGCAGACCTGGGCATCCTGGCAGCAGGCCTTTCAGGATAGGCTATTTCTGTACAGAATGTAAGAAATGAAGGCAGGATTAAAAAAAAAAAAATCTACAAAGGACCTCACCTGCAAGATTGTATTTCCACTTCCTTTAATTCTCAGCAGGAATGGTAACCTAGGCCATGAACTGACTGGCAAGAACTGTGGTCTCTTGTGACTCGTGTGAGACTGTGATCCAAATACCTAGAATGTCAGAGTCGAATTTGGGCATCAAATCTGAGCCTCTGGCAGGATGATTTCAAATCCTGGGCTGAAGCTCCTCTGGTCTGTTAGTTTCTCATCTCAAAATGACAGATTGTTCTTACAGCTAATGAACTGCTGCTCTGAGAGAAGAGATCAGTGGGAGCAGTTGGGCACTGATGAGCAAAGGCTGAGAGCCTGCTCCGTGATGTTTAGGGCTTTGCAGTAATAATTAGATCTTAAAATGTGTCAGTTCTGCATGAGACAAATCATCGGTGTAGACCAGGAGCGTGTTTCCATGGGAGTGAGAGTGCACGTCTGATTCTCACAAGAGCCAGCTAATGCAGTTGTGACCCTGCATAGCTGCCTGCCAGTTTGTTGGCTATGGGAGAGGGATGGAAAGGAGGGGGGAAGGAGGAACTCTATCTCCTTATTTCCACTGTCTTCACTGCTTGTGACTTGCATAAACCTTCCCCCATGGAGCTGCAGTCAGCGTTTCTGCTGTGAAGGCAGTGAGGAACACCACTGGGGCTCAGGGGTGTGCAGACAACAGCTTTCCCTTCCTGTCAGAGGAGCTGTTGGCGGTAAATTACCATTTTGACTGTTCTGAAAGAACAAATCATCTTCCCCAAACACTGCTTGTTATGTCCGTGTTACTTCTGTTTCTGCCACTTCTCTTGTGTCTAAGGTTTTCATGATCTGAGGAAGGATGAGGTGGTTCCTCTGGGGGAAGAAGAGGTGCTGAGGTGACCTCAGATGGCTGCAAAATCAGGGGAAGGAGGACTGGGCTGTGAAGTGGGTTTGCTGCAGTGATATGCACCAAAATCATGCTTTTCTTGTCACTTGTGTACCCATGGTATCCAGAGGTATCATTGCAAGCACCTCAGCTGGCCACATATGTCTTCTGCAGAGCAGCAGTAATGTAGAATAGCAGGGGAAGCTTCTCCTGCCTTTGGTGTCTTCCCCATGCCAAGAACAGATAAATTGCCCATCTTCAAGGAGGTAAAGAGGAAGATGTGCTGACCCTTTGGGGTTTTTCCAGGATCTATAGCACAGAAATGCAGCTTGCATTCAAAACAACTGTAGCTTTACTTTTTAGATGCCTTTTTTTTTTTTGCCTATGTCTTTCACAAAATTTCTTTCAAAGAGTCTCCACAATTCTTTTAGTTCTTGCTTCTTTCCTTTATTTTGACTTGTTGGGAGCTAGCACAGAATACGTTTTCTGTCCCTCTAGATTTAGAGTTCATGCATCCCATTTAAGAAACCTTCTTATTTAGGACTTGGTGTGGCAATTTGTTAAAAATCTAGACATGAATTCTGCACTCTTCTGTGTGCTGCTGTCTGCTGAGTGGGCAGGATCATGCAGGGTGTCTCACTGGGTTGTGAGCTCAACACTTGCTGATCCTCACCCAGCCTCTTTTGACATGCTTGGCATGACTCCTCTTCTTTGTGTCCCTTTTTGGAGCCCTAGTTTAAGCCTTTAGAAGGAAAGAGCAGTGGAGTTTCTCTTGCTTGGCTCCTGCACCAAAGTGACCTCACTGAGAATTAGGTCAAGGCAAACACAAAGTAGGTGAAACCTTGCAGAGCAGAGAATACCCAGGGGGGCCCCGGCTTGCAAACTGTTTTGTCACCGTGTTAAAGCAAATCCACAGCACGGCTTGTTTCTGGTAGCAGGCAGGCAAGAGAGGCCTTGGAGGATGAGGAAGTGAGGTGAGGAGGAGTCTGTGGAGCTACTCGTGTATGTGTTAGGTCTTTCTTCACTATTAGATTTTTTTTTTTTTTAAGTTAAATAAAATCAAAAGAGTTGTTGGAACTTGAGGTTACTGAATTTCACATATATTCAAATACCAGTATTGTATCTGTGGCATGTGAGCTCATGAGGCCTCGCACCAGGGGCAGGCCTGGTGCTACTCAGTGCTGGGGACACCAGAAAATTGGCATCACAGGGACTCTTGTACCTTAGTAGTAACTAATCTGACTACTGCCATGCTGGTGCCAGAGCTACCACTTCCACTTTGATGTTGAGTCCATTACATACAGAGAAAACCAAGCAAGCTGGAGAAGAAAGAAGGGTTTTCTTTCAGACTTTTGGCTGAATTGAAGCTAAGATAATCTTGTTCTATCTTGTAAAATGCCTTTCCCCCCCCTCGCTTTGATCTGTGAAGGGTACTGCCTTCTCCTTTGCTGGCTCTGAAACTGCCTTGGGGCCCTTGCTGTACCCTACTGACTGCCGGCTTCCAGTATTGAAGGTTGCTGCATTTCAAGGATGAAACCAAATAATTCCTCTGTGATTTCATTGTGAGATGTCTCTGGCTGAAAGCCTGGGAAACAATTTTCTTATGACCCAGTGTTTGATGATAGTGGACTAAGTTTTATGTTGCTGCAGCCTCCCCTGCTTGCTTAGCTATAACCCACATGGCTCAGCTAAGGTGGTGGGGTAAAAGAAAAGCTGATCTGGTGCTGGCAAAGGCCAGAGCCCTGCATGAGGGCCCCTCAGGAGCGAGGAGTATCTGTACAGATTGAGCCTGACTTAATTCTTCTTATATAGTGTCTTGGCAGCTGTCTAGATCTGACAGGTTGATAATAAGACTTTCCCTCAATGCAAAAGGGAAAGTAATTTACATTGGCTTCACACCTTCAGTGAGCAGGAAGGATCCTGCCCCATGTTTGTGTGAATGGGGAGCAGACGTGTGAATGAGGGCGGGCGGGAGAAGGGGTCGGCTCCGCTCGCTCCCTGCTTGAGCGAGCAAGGGAAATGCCATTCGGAAAGCCCGATGGGCCAGAGCCCTGCGCTTGGAATTAGCATTCTGCCTGCAGTTGTACTTGGGAGCAGCTTTCCAGCCAAATCCTCAAGGATCGCACTCTTACAAGGAGCAGCAGTGCTCCCAATTTCATTTTGCTCCATTTAGCCCAGCACTTCTGCTGATGGAGACATGAGTCTGGGGAGCCCCAGCACCCAGCTGCTCTCGGGTTTATTTTTTATCATAGGGATGTTCCCAGCCTAGAGCCCCTCGGGAAGGCCCTGGCACTTACTGCTGGGCAGCGAGGGCCTTGATGAGAAAGGAAGTGGACAAGGGAATAATTCTGCCTGGTCAGTGAATGCAATTACCTGACCTCCCTCACTACTAACTCCCTCACTACTTGAGCCAATGTCCTCCTTCCCAGGAGGACTGAGAAGCCAAGGCCATTTTAGACCAGTCGAAGCCTTAGCCTAGCTTATGTTTCATTTTAAATCTGTTGAGCTCATTCTGGTTCCAAATTTAGTGTCCTTCATAAGCTGGGCACTCAGTGGATTCCTGCTGGCTTCATCCACCCCAAAGGGAACCACAGTATGTATTTAGTATTAATAGTATTTAGAAGGTCTTGGTCCTCACAACCTGCCAAGTTTAAGGATCCTGGCCCTTCCTGATGGAATTGAACTGTGAGATGTGGAGGGGAAGTTGGAATTATGGAAAACAAAGGGGATGGTGGAATCATTTAATTTGTTCTCTGACTGCTGGGGTCAGGCAGTACATTTACTCCTCTAAAGGCAGTGGCTGGAGCACAGGGCTTTCTCCTGAATTTTGCTCTCTGTTACAGAGAGATTTTTTTTTGTGTGTGTGTGTGGAGGGGGGGGTGGATGAGGGCAAGCTGGTCCTTGGGCATGTTTAACCTGGAAAGGTCTGGGATACAGGAGAGCGCAGCCAGGGAGACTCCTGGGAGCTCAGCAGGAGTGCCCTGGTTGGGCCTCTGGAGAAGGGAAGGAGCAGGTTCACTTAGGGATGTGGGTGTGTGTGTTTTTTTTTTTTTTTTTTTTTTTTTTTTTTAAGTCAGGGAGAAGCTGGAAGTTGCTGGGCAGCAGAGCAGGAGAGGACCTTGCGCTGAATGGGTTCAACAGCCAGAAGATAAATTTGTTCTGACTCCTTATATAATCTGCCTTTCAAGGAAGCCAGTATTTAGGTTTATGTTGTTATGTTCTAGCCTCAGATTATGTGGTTCTTCAAGAAAAGTAAAAGTCCCAACACAAAGTTGTGGCTGGTGTGATAGATTTATGGTGTTGGTAGTGGTGGGTAGGGAAGAAGTGTTCATGTAGTGGATGAAGAAATGTGTTGCTAGAGAAGGAGCAAAAGGCAAGTCTTGTAGAAGGGACACATTATAGTAGGGGTTTCTTCAGAACAAGGTTGAAAGTGCACTTTTGGGAGCAGTTGTCTCTAAAAAGTCAGGACTATGAGAACTTGACCTGCATATTTGTAAGAAGAGCCAGGTAGTGGAGGTGGCCCCTGTGTCTGTCATGAGCTGGCTGAACTGTTTGCGAGAGTAGCATGATTCTGGAGTGAGTGCATCAAATCTGTAATGTCCCTACAGGTCTTAAGTGCTACCTATCACTGTGGTGGGTAAATATGGGACCCTGCTAGACAGGCTCAGCATTTACAAGGGTTTTTGCAAACCATCTGGTTTGAAAGCAGGGGGAAAAAAAAGATGAAATTAAGACAAGCATGAAGCGCTCCGCTTAGGCAGGCAGAACTGAGCACACAAACACAAAACAGGGAATATGTGATGAGGCAGCAGTACGGTAGGAGGGGACCTGGAGGTTGCACTGGTTCACAAGCAGAATATGAATCAACCTCGCGATGCTGCTGCAAAACAGCTCATTGTATCCAGCACTGTATTAACAAGAGTGCTGTATGCCAGATATAAGAAGCAATTATTACAATCTGCTTGGGGCTGGCAGAGCTTCAGCCAAGTGTGGGTGTCCGGAACGGATGTGAAACTTTGTCTACATCCATTTATAAAAATTGCACAGAGTATCCTGGGAAGAGAAGAAAGAAAATAGTGAATGATAAAAGGTTAAGCAAACAAGGCCTGTGTATGAGGGTTGAAGACACTGAACTTGTTTATCTTAGGAGAGAAAGGATGGAAATGGGATATGGAAAGTCTTCCAACACATAAATAGTGCTTATAAAAAGGCTGCTTACAGCTGTTTTTTCATGGTCACTGGTGGAAGAAAAGGAAATTGTTTGAATTTTTAGCAATGATGATTTAAGTTGGTTATTAGGAAAGCTAATTGCCAGAGGGGGTAAAGCACTGAAGCAGGCTGCTTAGGGAGGCTGTGGCATCCCCTATCTCAGTGGATTTTTGGAATGGATTAGGCAAACAACTGTTAGGACAAATAGTTATTTAAGTATATTTGATTCTGCTTCTGATCCTGTGCAATGCCTTTCTGCTGTACATTTCTATAATTAAGCAAAACACAAAAACACAGCCTCTTCCTTGAGGAGTTAAAATCCATCTATAATTAGATAAACTCTTTATCTTCTAATGGTAAAAGTAGGTTAAATGTGTCTTATGTGACAGCTCAGTTTATACATCATTGTGAAGCGAACATCAGGAGGGAAGGGAACTCTTTAAACTGAAGAACGACATTGATGTAACGACATGAGTATAAAACTGGCCAGGCATAAATTAGGCAGGAAATTGAAAGAAAGTTTCTAACTGTCAGAACAGCGATGTTCTGAAACAGCCTTTCATAATGGGAATGCTGGGGGCAAAATCGGAACTTGTTTTTAAAATGAAGCTTACTAAATTAATTCAAAGTATTATACAGAGCAAGTGCCTGTCATAGCAGAGTCTAGGACTAGGATATCCCTTTTGTTCCTGTATTTTAGGAGCTGAGGGGTACATAAGTGTTTTTATGCCAGTGGGACTGTTTCTGCTGTTTATTGCCATAAGTGCCTCTCATCTTTGTGCTTTTTCATGTGCGAGGCAGTTACTGATATTCTTTTACAATCTGAAGGTTGCAGTTTCTGTTTGAAATCGCATAATTACACTGAGGTGAGGGAAGGAAAATCCAAGCTTGGGAAGGGCATCCTGAAGGGGACTGCAAATCCTCAGGTGGTCAGTGTCCTTTTTACTTTTCCAAGGCTGAAGGCACTTTGTGCTGATTGTAATGAGTGCAGTTTGGGGTTTAATACCTGCAGCTGAGAGAGCTGCCCTGGGGAAAGGCTGAGCCTCTGTAGAGCTTTGAGAGTGCAAAGCTGGAGCTGACCCTCATGCCTCTAGTCCTAGGCTGTCACTATTTGGCAGTTTCAGTGGGGAAAGGTGAGGTGTCAAAGTTGGGCAAGAAATAGCTGCAATGCAATGTGCCAAATGCAGCTATTAGGACAGTACAGGCCCTGTGCCAAGAGAGGAGCTTAATTTCTTTGCTGACAAATGAAACAAAGATGTGATTGGAAGTGCCACACTTTGGAGGTATGAGCAATTTCCCTATAATCAATCATCCAAACCAAATTGTTTTCATTTCTTTGCATTATTTAGCATCCATTTGATGGCAGGCAATGAGCTAGATTTTGAATTTCACCTACTCCTTACACTAACATGATTTGTCGGCCTTGGCAGTGGGTTGCAGGGGTGAAGGAAAACTAAACTGGGTTCCAGCATTCAAAAACTTGGTGGAGACCCTGTCTGTGATTATCAGTTAATCATTCAGACATAGACATTGGTTGCTTGCTCTTATTAGATTTGTAAAGTATCTGACTGTGCAAAGCTGACAGCAAAGCGCCTACAGAGAGGATGTTGACAAGAAGCTAGGAATGAGGTGATGGGCAGAGCTGGGTTTGCTGAGAGCCTCTGGTTTCTCTGGTAATTGCAAGAAGGTGAGACTGATTAATATTAGACTTCTGGGTATTAGTACGAGCCATTCTAGGTATTGTTAGTTACATGAAGCTATTGATGTCATTAAAGACTATGGAGGTGGAAAAGGAGCTGTGGTTCTTGTGTCTAGAGTTGACCTGTGTTGAAAAATTCCCTTTATTTCCCTAGGGGAAAATGTCTGCAAGATACTGATTGGTTTTACATTTCCTTGGGCAGTGAGTATGAGGAGGGAAAACTTAGTGGGAGGCACATGTTAAGGTGACTGTAGAGACTAATTTGTTTTTGAATACAGATACTGCAGCTTAGCCCTTCCCCCTCCCCCCATGTCAGGGCTAAGAGAAAGCTGCTCTGTGTGAATATAGTAAAATGAGAGGAAGGAGGAGATATAACAGGAACTGCACATATTCTACCAGTGGAGGGTGTTTTTCATCTCTGAGTCCAATAACTTTGGCCCCATCCCAGGTCATGGCCAAATAACTTGTTTGGGCCATTTACTCTGTAGAAATGCATCCCTGAGGTGCTGAATTTCACCCTGTGTTCCAATCTGAGTCTGAGATGGGAGGCTCTCAAGGGCTGTTCTCATCACCTAAACTTGAAGCTGCCTTTCAACTGCTTTGGGTTGAGATGTCTCAGCAGGCAGCATCCTGATTCAAAGACACTCAGGCATGCTGTTTGACCTGTGATGCAGCATATGGCTTGAGACCTCTTGGTAAAGGCACTTGCCCCATAGTATGGTGCTATCTGAGTGATACTCCAGCTGGGATTGCTTGAAGCTGGGAGGTGGTACTGAGAATGGATACGCCTGGGAGGTTTCTGCTCAGCACATCCTAGAACTACTCAATTTTATTGTGTCTCAGGGTGGGATGCAAGATATCTCTCTTAGAGAGCTTTGCAATGGGACAGGACCAGAGTGAGAGATTTAAGGATTTGTTGCTGCCTTGTTTGAAAGGCTTGAATATTTAAGTATCACTGATTTGTTTCCTTTGTGATTAGGTGACTTTGCAACAGTGATCAGTAGCATGGGGTGCTTGGACTATGGGAAGGGTGACGGGACATGTTTGATCCTTCTTATATACAAGATGGGAATCCTGGGCGGTTAATACTAGAAATCACAAAGGCATCAGGGTCTCCTGGTGGGCCTAGATAAACAAGAAGAGGCACATTGATTATATCACTAGCACCATGGATTAGCCCTAAGCACAAATGTGCCTCTCTGTGGCTCAGCTGTGGCTCAGGTCAAAAAAAATAGGGTATGTGATACTTTTCCTCTGCTGCCTTTGCCTGTCTTACCCATTTAGCTGGTTGCTCATGGAACAAGGAGTATTTCTCGGTGAGTATTTGTGCAGTGCTTTGTACAGCAGACTCCAGATCTCTGCGGGGGGCTTTCAAATGCTGCTGTGTTGTAGTGAATACAGAGATGTCTGAGCCGTGGTGGAAATGGCACTGCATGAAGCACTAATGAAAGTTAAAGATTAGGTGTATCTTTGTAACACAGCTGAATTTCACTGTAACAAATGCTGCTCATAAAAATAAAGCCATTAATAGCAAATCCAATAGTAAAAACTATTATTTTCCCATTCATAATTAGTTCTCCTAGATAGAGCAAATGCTTATGCTAGATTGAATGAATACAACTGTCCTTGTTCCACAGTTTTTTCTTTCAAGATGTCCTATATTTAGTAAACAGGGTGCATCTTCTCTTTCATACTGCAAAGCCACAAAGTACAGTGTATTGATGGGCAGCTGTTTTCTTTCCTCATTATTCTTAGGTGGTAAATCGCCCTCTCCTTTTATAAAGCACATCAGGATATAATGGAAATTTAGCTAGGCCTACTAATGGTTACTTTTTGTAATACCAAGGGCTTTTATCTCTTCTTTCACTTCTTTCATCCTCTTTCTCCCAATCTTTAGAAGATAATAAATCTATCTCCTGATTGTGGTGGCTGATATTTCTAAGTTCATTTAATTAAGCATGTTTTCACTTCATTTTCCTCAGCCCTGTCTAATCACTTGTCTCTGAGGTTGGACTTGATGAGAAGGTCAGACTTGATGGGAGCAGAGAAGCTTTAGACTTCAGAATTGTTAGGTGAACTCTGAGAATGAGTTTTTTTTTCTTTGAGAGGGGAGTTAGAGGGTAGGAGGAAGGGAGAAAACCCTTGAATTCAGCTGAATATGGGGACAAAGCTAACTAAATACTGTCTATTACCCTGATGCCATTTATGTATAGGCATACTTCCCTAGCATCGTTAGCCTGAGTACTGCTGTATTTGAGAAATGCAATAAAAGATCATGTTTCCCCTGAACACAGCACTCTTCCTTGATCTGTCTTCTGAGTCATTTACTGGCACTGAGAGGAACCTGCCTTGCTTCCCACTGTTGAAGCCGTGTCTGTCCTGGTGTCAGGTCAGTGTTGGAGAATACTCTGTAGCACTCATGAAGGGACCTTTCATTTGTCTCAGCTCTTGGCAAAGGCTGGCCCTTGGATGGAGGTAACAAACCGAGAAACTGCTCTTTTAGCTCTGCTGGTTTAGTGAAACAAGCTGCACTGCTGATACTTTTACTATCAACCTTTGTGTAGAATTACACAGAATCAGCAGGTCTTTAGTGCCATTGAGGTATGGAAAGGTTTAACGTTTTCCATGGCTCACATTTCACTTATGTCCTGTTGACTCAATTGAGGATTTACTTTCCTTTACTCTGGTCCTGCTGGTGATGCCTGGGGGCTATGTGCTAGGGATTAGAAAAGCGTGTTGTTTTTTTGTTTATTTTTTGCTATGTCTTGTCACCACCAGTAGCACATACCAGCTGCTACATGAGGGTTATCTTCAGAATGAAACCCTCCGTGCTGCAGTGACTGTTGAACCAAAAGAGGAAAAGTGGTAACAAAATACTCCCTGTGTTGTCTTTTGCTCTGTTTGCTGCCATATTGTCTTCTGTGCTTGGCTGATCTTTGCTGGCAAGAGTACAGCAGTACTTAAACACCGTACTCGAGTTGCCCTGAGGGCCCATGGCATTGCTTGAATGGGGACAGACTGGCAAGAAGTGCAACTCATAGGAGGGCTGTGTGCTATGTACTGATCTGTATGCGTGAGCGTGCTCAGAGGCTTGGTGGGCATGTGGGCAGCCTGAAATTACCAGCACTTCTTTAATCTCATTTCCTTTTCTAGTGATCAAACCTTAACCACCAGAGCCAACCCACAAGTGTAGGTCCTTGAGATTCATCTTCCTCAGATGCAGGAGGGGAAACTCCACCAGCTCCTGCTGGCTGAGTCATTACAAGCTGCTTTGCTGAGCGTTCAGCAGCTAGAGAAACTCATCCTAAGATGCTCTGTGCAGAAAGTTCGAGTTGCAACAGCCTGAGCAGCTTTACCTCCTGATGTGAGCCCGTGATTACACGGCAGTGATGGAAGGCTGAGTCATAGCGGCTGGTCTCCAGGAAACCTTGTGCGGGGGGGATGTTGCTTTGAGGCAGTAGATAGTGTTATCAAATGCCTACCAGGGATGTACGCAAAAAAATGGAAGTTTAACTGCCAAATTTTCGCTTTATCTTAGCATAATTAAGCTGGTGTCTTGCAGCTCTATTTGAAAGGAATGCTGAAAAATGTTTTATGTGGATGTATTGTGGAGTATGGGTGTTGTGCTGCTGTAGTAGTGTTGCTGAAGTCCTAAGAGCTCCTTTCTCAAAATCAGCTGATATTGCAAATGTTTTTGAGAGATCATTGTTTAAAAACCTGCCAAGGAAGTACAGATTGGCCTTCATGGTTTATATTCCTTTTCTGCTCAAGGACTGATCGCAATCCTAAATGGGCTTTATTGACCACTTACAGCAAGAAATAGGCTGTAAGTCTTCAAGGGATAGGTGGACCAATATTCACTAAGTGGTTGAGGCCAGTAAATATCTGGGAGTGGTGACTCACAAGCTACTTGGACATATGTCCACGGAGAGTAGTTTGAGCAGGTCTGGTCACAGCGTGACATACAAGGGGATGACTCAGTGTTGTTGTCTTGCAGCACTGCATCCAAACTACCCGGGAGGTGACACCTGCTAGTACCAAAAGGTGAAGATTTGAGTTAAATTTTCCATTATGACTCAGCTTAAGGTGTTGTATAAAGCTCTGCTGAGTCTGACAACTCGTCTTGCATCTGGGGATCACAAAAGCCTGCTTGGCTTGTGACTAAAGAGATGTTTTGCTGTAAAAGTTGGCTTCTCCCTCTTCCCTGTTTCTACATCCTTGTTTTGTGGAGAAGATGGTGTGTTTAGTCACGGCAACAAGAGCAGCTCTGGAGCAGGAAAGCAGGCATGGCTGAGCTTGGGTATGAGTCAAACTCGGGTAAGACTTATCTTAAAAAAGGACTCGCAATGTTTTTGAAGGCAGTACACTCCCACTCCTTTTGACTCTTATCGAGGATCTGGCTGTTTTATCTATAATGGCTTTTCATAGCAGATGCAGGATGCTCCAGTATGTTTCTCAGGCACCAAATACACACAAATCATTGTGGTTCATAGAGCGATAGGTGGAATTGCAAAACTGCACTTAATGACTGAGTGACAACCATCTGCAGTACATGCTTTCAATATGATATTATGAAGGATAATTTTTTTTCCTGCCTGTGAGGCTGAAAGAAGCCCAAGGGAGAGGATCTCTTGAGTTTATTTGCTTTGTTTTTAATTGATTTTGGAGATTAAAGCCTTAGTTTAAAAAAAAAAAAAAAAAAAAAAAAAAAAAAAGTACCAGCTTGAAAGCCCTGGATACTAAAAGCCTTTTTTCTTCCCTCTCCCTCTTCAGAGGATGTGCCTAGGAAGCATATTGCCAGCCTCTGCGCCCTGACCTGAGCCTGTTGAGGTGGTGTTGGTTAGTGCAAGTGATGTTATTTTTGGGGCATGTGATGCTGTTACATGCTTTATTACTGAAACTTAGCACTTGAGGTGTAGAGCAGTAAAGACATCAAAAGGCTTCAAGGGCTTTTGAATCTGTTCTTTGTAGCTACATACAGACAAACCAAGCATCCCCTAATCTATTGTCCTGGCTCTGACTTACGCTGCTATCTGGTCTCTGCTGTGTTAGCACAGGGATTATTTAAGTAACTGTGATGGCCTGACAACGAAGGTGGGGAGGAACGACCCGAGACCCTATTGCAACATAGCTAAAAGTGAAGCTTGCTTGCTAAAGAGTTGGTCTCATCTGCATTTTGTGTAGGGTTTTTAATGACTTTGAAAACTGGCCAGCTGTTCATACTCTTGACTTGATATCTTCTGTTACAAACCCTACCTTGCTGTACCATGTGTTTTATAAAACAAATATGCAGCTGTCCTTCTAGAGAGCTGGCTGCTTCTGTCTGCAAGCACATGCACAAATGCACTATGCTTTTTTTCTTGCTCTGTGGATGACTTTTAAAACAGAAGACTGGACAACAACAAAACAGAATCATTTGTCCTTTCTAGATTGCTCCGAAAATGCCCCCCAACCTGTCCTGACTTCATTACTAACCTGTTTGCTTTTTCTACCAGACTTTTTAGCTGCTTAAAAGCTATTGCGGCAAATTACAGCACATTTGAAGAGCTTTCTGATGACCTTTACATTACTACCTGGAGCAGCAAGTAAATTAAAACTTCCCAGTGAGGGGATGAATTGGTTACTGTGTACTTTTCTTGGAAAACTGGGCTGTGGCTCTGCTTTCAGTTAAATGACATTTCTGCATGTGTATGAACTGTTTTTGTGCCTTTTTGTATCTGCAGCCTTGTGGAAGTGACTACGTGTGTGTTCATGCCCTAAGCTCTGGTGTAGCCTGTGTAGCTCTGATCAGGATGTGAACTTCCCCAGGGAGCTTTCCTGAGCCTTGGATGCTGACAGATTGGGATCTCTGGTTCAACAGTGTTCAGAGATACCACAAAAAGATCAAGCCAAAGTGGTATGAGAGAAATCTTCCATTGTAATAGTAGGACAATTTCCCAAGCAGCAGGTATTTTTGTGTGCTATGGTATGGCATAGAGTTGGTCTAGAAAGGATTCAGGATCATGATAGCTGGCAGGTGGGGCCAGAAACTATTGACTCATTTGTACTGCTTAGATTTTCTTAGAGTAAGATCATACTCTGTCATGAGGAAGAACGGGGACTTCCTCATTTCTGGCCTGATAACTCATTCTAGGATGTATGGATGTATGTATAGCTTTCTGTAGGCCTTAGAAAACTGAGCAACCTCTTCCATTCAGGACTTCATTCTGTGCTTTCTGCTACAAGGCAGGCAAGGGCACAATTGCTGGCCATACTCTGGGAATACCTTTCAGAAATTCATGACTTATGTGAATGACGTAGTTCTTTGGGAGAATGTAGTTAATGGTACTGCTCTTACTTGTTGTGATCACTGATGTCCCAAAGACAGCCCAGAAGAAGGTTTCAGTGAGCACGAAGAGATGCTCAGCTTTTGTCAAGGGCCTGGCACCCTGCAGTTTTGCAGGGTTTGGCCTGCATCAGCCTGTAGCAAGCTGTGTTGTCTACTCCATTGAACACGTCTTCCTTCTGCTGTCTCTGCTCCAGCTCTTCTGTGGATCATCACAATGCATGTAGCTTTCCCAGTTAGCTGTTCTCTTCAAATGTTTCTCCCACATGTGCCTCTTTCTATGTGTGCCTGGCAGGTCACATAAGTGAAGTAGGGGAGGCTGTTGTGATGAGCAAGACACTAGAATCACTAGGTCAAAAGAGACGGCCTCAGATGACATTGCTGCAATGACCTTCATGTTCTCTCCAAGCTGTGTGATGTTCTTGCTAAAGAATTTGCTGAGTCCGACAGGAAAAAAACACTCTTGCTTTAGTGATGCTTGACCCTTCCTGTGCAGACAGGGAAACACGCTGTCTCGCTGGCGTCAGCTCCTGCCATGCGGGAGAAGAGGCTCAACAGAAGATCCCAGCTCGGCATCCCCTGTGCCTGTACTGAGCATTAAGCTCACAAAGCTCCTTCCCTGCACTGCTGGGGCAGGTCAAGCATTCAGTGCAATGGTGGTGGTGCTCATCTGAGATACCAAGGGGCACGCAGGCGCAATTGTGCCTTGATGCGTGAGTCTTTCAGTCCCTGTAGCTGTCAGGGGTTTCGATTAGGCTAAAGGAGATGTGTATGTGAGGATTTACATGGTTTCTGGGGAGCTGAATAATTCTCTGGGTGTTTTTATCACGAAGACCTTCTGGAAATCTATTTTCATAATTCACAAATATACATGTGTGGATGCACATGGAAGTCTTCTGCTTGCTGAACCATCAACCACATGTAAATGTGTCCTCGCATGTAAATGGCATGGACACAAAAGATCTAAGCACAAAGAAACCTTTCTCTCTTGAATCCATTCTCAAATTTTGTGTAGCAAATTTCTCTTTGTATCTCAGCTGTGTCTCTGCTGCTGTTTCGGTGGATTGCTTCTTGTAATCTTTTTCAAATGGTAAACTTGTTCCTGATGTAATTACTGTGATAAAGCTCTGTGGCATGACGGATCATCCTTAACAGCACTGCTGCATTGACTTCAGACAAGATGATATTTTATCCCAAACCTTTGTGAAACGTGTGGTTAAGCTGCCAATGAACAGGTTTGTTTTCCCTAGCACCATCTTTATTTGTATTATGTCTCTGTAGCAGGAGATGGTCCTCTGGTGCATCTTCTACAGCACTCCTCAAGTCTCAGGGGAACCTCAGTGTAGAATAATGGTGATTAAATACTTCAAGGTGGCCAACATGGTCTGTAGGAAATGAGTTAGGTGTAGCCCCTGTTCTCCCAGGCCTGTGTCCATCATGCTGATGCCAGCTGCTGACTGTCCCCATCATCTGAGAGTGTCAGGGTGTCTGCTGGACTCCCAGGACAACCTTTACCCAATCCTGGGGAGCAGTGACTCTGCTATGGGATGAGATGAGTAATGCTCTTTATTTTTTTTATTCCCCCCTGCCACCCCTGCTCTAAGAGGACAACAAATTGCAAACAAAAAACTTGGTAATCAGAATGCAGACAGAGAGTCTTGTATATACACATCGCCTGAGTGCTGGTTGCTTGTCCAAGTGTGAAAAGCCCTAATAACTGTATGATTCAATGAATTTCTGGGTAAGAGGGGAACAAACAGTTTTTGGGCCAGTCTGGCAGCTTCTCTCTTTCTGTAATAGTCAGTGCCCCATCTTGGCTTTTGCTATTTATAAATAAATGTACTCATCTCTGAAATTCATTTATACCATTTGCTTTCAGGGTCTCAGCTGACAACTAAAAGCTGTAGCAATTGCAGCTTTCCAGGCTGCATTGTACTGTCTGCTATATGCTGTGGTGCCTCGGAACAATTTACGATAAACAGGGATCTACTGCAAAGTGGGATAAAAACAGATGAGTTGTCAGCATGATATAGGAACAGGGAGTTTGCTAGGTTTCTGAATAAACCTCATTGCAATGTGTTACTGAGCAGTGGTACCAGATGAGATAAGAAAACAGCAGAAAGCAAGTAGTGGCAAGGCCATGATGTGCTTGGGATTTGCCCACCTGGAAGAGGCATTTTAGAGGCCTTGGGGTGGTGGTGATGGTTGGATGGGCAGTTGGTGGCTGCAGCAGGATTATGGCACAGTGTAAGGGTGGTTTGGGCACATGCATGTGAGCTGTGGGATTGCAGGTATTTTCAGGTGTTAGGCACAGATGAACTAAATTCATCATTGCTGTTCAAGCTGAACATGGCATTACAAAGCATGGCTGGGAATAGAACCTGAGTAGGAACTTATTTGTTTTGTATATTTTTCATTTCACTTCCAAGTGAAATTTCCACTTGTCCCTGTAACATCTGGGTCGTGGCTGCCTGGTGTCCCTGCTTGAGCAAGAGTTTGGACTAGGTGATCTCTAGAAATCCCTTCCAACCTCCACTGTTCTGTAATTCTGTGGCTCTCCCCCAAGCTAGCACAAGACCTCGTGTTTGCACAGGGGGGTTTGGAGCTGCAGTGGCTGCAGCAGTAAGTCATGCTTGATATTTGGGAGAGGAGAGAGTGGGGAAGAAAAGGCCTGTTTCTGCACAATTTCTTCCTGTGTCAGCTGCTGGTGCATTGCAGACTTGTCAGTCTTCCTGCTAAGTTGGAGGAGGTGTCCTTGAGATGGTTCCTGTGAGAAAGCCTGGCTAAAAGTGAGCCATTTGCAGAAGATTATGGTAACTCCCTTTTTTAATATATGAAAACCCTGACAGTATATTTGTTGCTTTAACTTAGCAGGGAAGATGCAGCCCAGAGGCAGACTGTGTAGAGAAACTTTCAAGCCAATGGCAATCTAATCATATATATTTATGTCCCTGCACTCCCTTGTCTTGGCTGTGCATGTATTGATGTATCTTTCAGAAGCTACAGCCTTGCTGATCTATGCTGTGGTCTAACAGCATCAACCAAATCTCAGGGTGAGGAACAGCCTGAGTAAGGAGGGATGCATGGTACTTCTGGTTCTTCTTGTAGCAAGTCGACCCGAGTAGAAATAGTTATTAATGCAAAGCATAGAAATTCAGAGCCTTGCAGCACAGGGAGAAATTGATGGTGTCTCCTCAAAATATTTCTAGGTGATAAGACTAGCCTGGTCAGTGGGCTCCTTCCAGAAGTGCTCACAGGATTAGCAGTTAGGGGTGCTGTATGTATTTTTGGGCTGATTTTGCCTTACCCAGCCAGCCTTGGTATAAAAGTACCCACTGGATATTCCTGTGGCTGTACTGCACAGATATTACTTCCCTGCCTGTTCTGGCTGCAAAAGCTGAGGTTGATAATGCAGCAAGTGAATGTGATTTCTGAAAGCTGGCAGGGGAGATGCCCTAATAAACTGTATTTCACAGTATGCAAAATTAGGTGTGCGAGATAGAGTTAACATGCATTTTGTTTACCTGTGCGGACTTGTCAAGGTGGGGGGGGTGATGATTTCAAGCAATCTGGTTGTAGGTAGACTGAGTGCTCATTTGCAAGATCCTGAATATTCTGATTATTTTTCTTCCTTACATTTTTTGTTCATTACAAGACATGAGACTATCTGGAAGAACTGATGTTTGCATTTGGTGACAATCAAATAGAGGCAGGAACCATCTGAGAATATTAATGGGCAGCAAACCTTACTGGTTTTGTAGTTTGAGCTTGTCAAAAATGCTTCTGTGAGGAGTTTTGACAGTCCACTGTTTTGAATAGGAAGGATTTTTTTGTTTAAAACCAGCTTGGAGAGTTCATAGAAGGAATATGTTTTTTATTTTGAAGATCTGGAATTTTCTAGAGTTTGCCTCCATCCAAGAAGGGAAGCAAACTTGCTCAATGCGAAATCACTTTTCATGCCAAAAAAAAAAAAAAAATGTTTGTGCAGGGCAGAGTAGGCAGTTTTCTGAGAGAGGCAGATTTGAAAGCCTCCTCCTAGCTCTGATAGCTGCGGTTGGAAGGAAGCCTGTGGAAGGTGAGACCACAGTGATGCCTTTCCCAGCAGGAGTAATTTGGAGCGTTTTTTATTTGCAGAATTGTGCAAGACGTCTCAGAACAAACGTTCCCTGTGGCTCTGTCCTTCCTCTTGCACTGAGCAAACAGCCTCCCCCGTGTTTGTCCTTGCGGGGGCCACAGGAGGATGCCTGATGCAGTGGTGGTACCTGCACTTTCTTCAGCCTTTCCTCTCCGACGAAAGGTCGGTGGCTGCTCTCTGCCTGGCCCTATTCAGGCTGCTCCTCAGTGACACTGTTCCCTGTGGTAGCCCCTAAAGACAAGCTGAGAATTTGGAGCAGGAGAGATGTGTAACTGCTATTTTAATGCTCCTTTTCTATTCCTCCCCATCTGTGTTGGAGGTGTGTTTAATACCAAATGATGCCTGCCTTGGCTGCTGCTCTCTGCGAGCCGGTGTGTTCGGCTGCCTTCCTGGGCTTCACCATCAAATGGTGGCATATGGCCCTGATAAACAAATGCCTTTAAAATTCTCCGCGTTGCTGTTGAAGTGCTGGGCCCGCTGGCCCTGTGACCTGTGGGCCAGTGGCACGGGGAGGGTTTGTCACCTAGCGCTGTCACTCGCAGCCAGCAGCTCTTGTGCTGCTCGGAGCTGCCGTGGAGCCCTGGACAACAGGGAAGTGATGCTTTAATAATAACCTTTTCTGCAAGAGTTGCTGCTGATGGGAGCTGCCAGAAACAGTCCTGGAGCTGGTGGTCTGGAAATGGACCAGGTTTGTCCTGGATCTCCATTGCACAAGTGTTGCTTGTTGGAAAAGATGCTTAACTGGGACTGGAGGAAGGTGAGGAAGGAGGAGGAGGGATGGACAGACCTGTGCTTTGGATGACTTAGCATTGACCATATGGATGGAGTCCTGCAGGCTCCCGGTTACCTGCTGGATCAGCGAAGAAATGTTATTGGGTTTGTGCTGAGTTTGGCCATGACCACTGCCGGGCCCCAGGCACCCCTGCCCTTGCCAGGGTGGTTGGGGCCAATAGCTGGGCTCCTCTGTGCCTCTGCATGCATGAAAGCAAGGGGAGGCATCTGTTTTGGTGGCTGTTGCTGGCCAAGCAGCTGCTCCCTAATCCCCAAGGAAAGGCAGGCAGGTATCCTGCTGCAGGTACCTCTTTGGAGGTCTTGGGTTCATACTGGTTGCCCTGGCAAGTACTACAGGGCAGTGCATTTCACTTGCTTTTGCCTTCATTAAGCTCAGGAATCTGTGTGGCTGAAGGATGCCTTCTAGGGATGCTCCCCAGTATCTTCCAAGTCTTAATTTGGAGGCACATTAAGAGTAGCTGCCCTTCATTCCCATTCCTCATTATTGAAAATGTGTGGTGCTTGATTTCCCATTTTAGTTTGCCTGGCTTTATCTTCCAGCTACTGTCGGCCCTTGCTGTGTCTCTTTGCGTGGTGCTGTTAAAGAACACTCTCTAATGTTGGAGATCGTTGCTGCTGGAAGGTGTTAAGTTGCTCTCCCCCACAGCTATCTCTGATAAAGGGAATATTGAGCTATTCCTAAAGTTCCTCACAGTAAGGCATTTCCCTGCTGCATCTGGTGGTTTTTGTAATTCTTTCCAGCACCATCTTCCAGAGCTTTTAGCATCCTTTGAAAAATGTATTTGTGGAAACAGTTGTCAAGATACTAGTATTGGTCTCACTAGTGAGGTCTGAAGTTGCAAACTCTTCTCGATCACACAGCTGAAGACTATGCTAGATACTGCTGGCCACAGTGTTCTCTGAGAGCTCACAGTTACTGCTTTATTGGGGAGTAACTTTTCTTGGAAGTTCTTTTTTTGTTATTTTTTTCTTAATTGCTGCATAGAGACTCCTTGGCACCTTGCTGCAGCCTTCCTGCTGTGTTTGCGCCCTCCCTGCTTTGATGCACACATCTGTTTGCCTCTGCCCAGGTGCATTTAGCTTGTGCAGACCCCGAGTGCTGTGTGGTTTGCAGAGCTCCCTGGTCCTGCTGCTGCCCTGACAGCCCATGAGCCACCTCACATTGGGACAGCAATTGTGGGGAAGGAAGGAGGTGGATGGAGAGGGGCTGGGGAATGAGGGGACTAGATAGGGGATAGTGGTTGGTTTTGCAGGTACCAGGCAAGCTGTGTGTACATACTGCAGTGCAGAGCACAGAAGCCTGAAGTCTCCTTTAGCACAGCCGGTAATCCTATTAGAAGGATTACTCTGTTGTCCTAGGCTATCTGATTGTGGTAAGAACTCATTCAGGTCAACTGTTTAAGAAATTTACACACACAGGAGAAAAAAAATTAAATAAGCCTCTTGCTGTATTTCATAGGGATCAACAAGCTCCTTTCAGACTTTCTCTGTGCTACTGATTACATCCCTGCTCTTGTAGTTTCTCTGCATCCCTCTTAAACCCTCATGTAAATGACTTGTTTTCAGCTTTTCACTTGTAGCAGCAGATGTTGGAGAGTTGACGTGGTAGCTAGACCCCAGGTATTTCCAGACCTTGAAAGGATTAGAATTTTAAATGATGAAGTGCTTTGGTCTTTGCTCTCCCTCTGCGTGTGTGCCTGCATGCTATAACTGTGAGAGTAAGGGTATGGGCAGGCCTGATTTGTGGGCAGAACGTAATGAAAGCTAAATCTGGTTTGGCAGGGCCCCAATCAGTTTAATCCCTGGTCTGCTGATTATCAGCAATGTTATAATTTAATTTGAAGCCTCTGTATTTATAAGGTCAGCAAAGCACTCCCATGCTTTCATTTGCAGAGAGGGAAAGCGGGGTGGCAGTCAGTTCAAGTGCTTGTCTTCCTCAGCACTCCAGCAGAGCCAGGTATTAAGCTCTCCTCTAGTTAAAACAAGCATCCAAACAAAGCAGCTGGACACAGAAACATAATTACGTAGCTGGATAGGTGGCTGTTTGTGTTAGGAACAGTGTGGTGGAACTTCTACCTCCTGAACTGGAACAAAGCCATGGCTGTCTTGAGCATCACAGCGTAGTTCAGTCCCCACCCAAATCCTTCCTGCAGAAATAAGGCAAGGTGTGTATAAAGATCTTGCCTTTTGCTGCCAAAACACAGCCTACTCGTGAGGGACTGTGTCCTGGGTGTTGGCAGTACTGAGTCTATGAAGGGCAACTGAGCTGTGTCTTTCTGTGCAGCTTGAAGGTGTGTTGTAAATGTAGACGAGATCACCTCTGTTCACCCTGCAAAGCATTTTGGTATATTTTAGTACTCCAGCATCTCTGAACAGAGAAAACTTTGCCTGCAGCCTGGCAGAGCTTTGAGGAGATCCCTACTTTATCTGTCCAGGAGTTCCAGATGTCTGGCAGCTCATGGGGTGGACCATGCCTAGCTGAGCTTTGCATGCACTGTAATCCCAGACTTTTCTGCAGGAAGCAGCCAGATCAACTGTGAAACATGTTTGTGGGGTGGGATCCTTCCAGAAAGTGTCAGACATGGTGCAAACATGCTACTGTAGATTGAACAGTTTCCTCTGGTCATACAGGCTGCTGCAGCAACCCCTCTCCTCTCTGGGTACCTTTCTTCTCTTTGTCCCTCTGTACCTTGATCTCATCCTGAGCAACCGTGGAGTTGCCTGAAGCTTTCTCTTCCTCCCCTTCCATGATGGGTCATGTCAAGATTATTATATTTATAATTTTCTTATACTGACCTTGTGTCTCAGAATAGAAGAATGCTTGGATATAGGGGAGGGAAGGGAAAGACTTCTTTAAGCATGGGAATTGGGATGTTGGCATGGAACAGTAGGTCACCTTTGTCAGGAGACATTGCGTTATGGTTGCCTTTCCAAATGGGAAATATTTGCAAGCAGAGCCACTTCCTGAGAAAGGTGACATCTTGTTGGTACATGGTATTCAAACTGTCAAATCAAGCTTCTGTCATCACTGAATTCTGTTTTTACTCCTTTCCATGATAGCTTTTTTTGGCTTGTTGAGATTTATGGACCATTGGCTATCTGGGAAATTCTTGGTGTCATCTTTCTGTCTGTGATAGGATTGCAACCTCCTTTCAGCCTT
>JAWLRI010000181.1:288884-312170 GCA_034781795.1 Crypturellus tataupa
AACACTGCTGGGCCTCCCTCTCCAAGTAGTGTTGTCTATATGTTTTCTTGCATTTTTTCCCCAAAGAACATCATAATTACCCAGAGATATGAGGATGAGCATGATCATTGCAACCATCCTCTGACTTTCTGCCTAAAATACACTCATGAAGCCTTATCCTAAAAACTCTTTGCTTTGAGCCTGTAATGTCTTTTAGAGCTACATCCTGGCTTCATTCTGTGGTCTGACAGATGCTGCTTTTTGACTTTTTTTTCTTTACAGATGAACTGCAAGCGTGCAACCCTCCCCAAGTCTGGGTTAAACCACGTGCTGTCTCTTCAAAAGGAAGAAGGTAAGTGTTGCCTTGTTTCTGTAAATCTCCTGTTTCTGGAAACTAGGCATAAGTTTCCTGTATGTCCTGATTTTTGTGGTTGGTTGCCCATTTTTCATTCAGAAAACTTTTCCTGGGTGGAAGTGGAGTCATGCATGTATGGAATTGAGTACATACTGAAGATGTGTTATGCCAGTGCCCTTGTATGTGCATGAACTGTTGCCTTGTCAGCTCTCATGGGAAGGTAGCTCTGTTGAGGGAATCTAGGAGACAAAGGGGAGCTGTAGGGAGCCCCAAGCTACCCGGCTTTCAGCATGTGCAGCCTTCACCAAATGAAACTGGTGCAGGTCACTGTTACATCATTAAACTATTTTAGATCTCTCTTCATGCTTTGGCAATTTTCCAGCACAGAAAAAGCCATCAGATTTCTTGGAATTAATTTTCACTTTGAATTCAAGAACTAGGCTTGAACCAAAGCCTTTCTGCTAGCAAAACATCTGAGTGTCACCTCAGCAGCCTTGGGACCTGGCCCTGTAGTGGAGGGGTGGATTTGTTTCCTTCTTGGTTGGAGGCTGAGGAAAGGTTTCATGAGATGGAGGAGGAGAGTCAAAGAAAGAAAGTGAAACCGAGTGGTCAATTTACTAGCTGCAATCTTTGATCTGCGGTTGTCTGCAAACAGAATTGGAGCTCTGTGATTAGATGTACATGCTCATTATGTGTTGTACTCTCCAAGCAGGCATTGTACATACAGCACAATGTATTCTGCTTCCTTCTGCCCAAATATCTTTTTTCATCTATATTGCATTAAGACCTTGAGGCCTATCATCGGGGAGAGAAAAAATACAATTTTCTTATTGTGCAATGCATTTCATTCCCAGCTGCTGTATTAAATTTATTCCTATTTGAAGTGGTGTCTGTGAGTATAAATCATTTAAGTTTATATGTTTTTGTTGCTGTGGCAACTGTTTGACTAATTGAATTCCAAAGTGTCTCTCTGTATTTCAAAGTTGTGATAAAGGGCACACACATTTCTAGTAGCAGGAGTCTGTATGAGGGGGGACTGGCAGTCCTATCAAT
Organism: Crypturellus tataupa; assembly: GCA_034781795.1. NCBI lineage: Eukaryota > Metazoa > Chordata > Aves > Tinamiformes > Tinamidae > Crypturellus > Crypturellus tataupa. Next base: position 290,272 of record JAWLRI010000181.1, read on the forward strand.
GCCACCTCCTCAGTCTCCCATGCATCGGTCACACAGCAGCACCCAGGGAGCAGGGGAAGGGCGGATGGTAGAGGAATCACAGCTGCTCTGTACGCTCCATGTGAGAGCTCAGAAATGCTGTCAATGACTTTAAGATGGAGAAATAAATCAAGTGTGTATATGTATGGCTATTGCGAAGGGTTAGGCATTTCTGGCCTGTCCTGAATTCCCACTGGGCTGTCCTGTGGAACTTGCTGGGCCATTCAACTCTGCTGAAGGGGAAGTGTTTTTCGGTTGCAAACTACAGGTAAGTGACTGCACCGGGAGGACAGAGGCATTAAAGGCTAACTCTTTGCAAGGGAATTTGTCCCCAGAGGACAGAAAGAGCAATTCCTTTGCAGGCAGAAATTTCCAGTCAGGAGCCTGCCTATCTTGTGCTCTTCTCAGCTTGCGCTGGCCACTTCTGTGCTAGCCTAGAGAGAGCTCCTTATTTTTTGTGTTAATTATGTAGGTGTTTATTGCTGCCACAAAATGTTAATAGACAGCCTAATAGAAACCATGCTGGCTAATGAGAAGCTCCTGAATGCCTGCTGCTTTACTCTGGGAATAATGGCAGCAGGAATTCGATAGGAAACAGTTTCCCACACTCCTGCCTTGTGCTCTTACCTTGTGAACACGTTTTGCTGTCAGCCTTTCATCCATCCCTCTCTGCAAGGTGGAGGAAAGCTAGGGCCTTGCTCTTCCCTCTTCCCAAGGGGGATGGAAGTGACTGCTTGCCTTTCCTACTTCCTAAAGGGTAAAGGAGGGTTATGGAGCTTGGAAAGGTTATTGTGCCCTCTGAGCCCATTCGGAGCGGCTGTGGCAGGAGTGGAGCACAGAGATCCTTGATGGGATGTGGTCCTTCCCTCCTGCCTGCCCACAGGGCACGTCCTCCAGCCTGGGGGGAAGCCAGGAGACTGGCAGCCTGGCTTTATGCAGCCTCTGCCACTGTTTATTTTGATGTATCTTTATTTGCAAACCCACTAGCTGCTGAGGGCTGTAATCACATCCTCTTGGCTAGGCAAAGGCAAATATCAGGGGCACAGGGAGGGAGCAGAGCAGGGCAATTCCCAGGGAATCTGGTTCCCTGGGATTATTTTTTTCTCTCTCTCCCTCTTCTTTATTGTATTTTTAATGAATTTCCAGAGGTATTTTTGAAGAACTGCTTTAAATCAATAATGAAAGGGCACTCTGTCCATCAGGTCACCTGGCCAAAGTTAATGAGGCTGCTACAGCCTCTGGTTTGTTATTTGGAAAGGAAGTTTCCCTGTGTGTGAAGGCTGGGGAGGCAGCCTGGAAAGCAGCGGGACCCAGGAGCTAGTGCAGTGCTCATGGGCAAGGAGCAGGCTGAGTGTGGGCTCCTGGAGCATGACAGAAGGACTGTAGCGCATATGTAGTGTTTGTACTGCGTAGTTGGAGCTTTTCTGTGTGAATGCATGGCTTAAGGAAAGCGGTTTTGTGTGGGTTTGTATTTCTTGGTGTGAAGGATGAATGGAGGGATGGCTGGGTCTACTGGGCTGAAGGGTCTGTGCTCTCAGAAGAGTACAAGGAAGAAGGGCTTTGGGTATGACCAAGAGTGCACAGAAAGGGATGGGTACACTCGTGCATGTGTATTAAAGTGCTGGCCTCTATTTCCGTAGGGAAGCAGGTATTCCTCGGCAGAACAGTCAAAAGAAGAAGGAAAAAAAAAAACGAAAAAGTCCAAACCCGGGAGGCATAATCCATTTGAGATATTGAAAAGCTGCAGAGCTGAAGCTGTGAATGAAATAAGAGACTCCTTTCACCAGACGATATGGAAACTCCCAGCTGGGGCTAAGTTTCATGATTTTTTTTCTCCAGTGGGCAGAAATTTTATGCTTCTGTTTTTGCTGCCAAAAGGAAAAAAGGAAAGTGGTCTGATTGCTGCAGAAAGAGCCAAATGCTTCCCTCATGGGCCATCTTAGTGAGCAGTTGTGAAAACACCAGACTTCATTGTGAAGGTGGGAATTCTCAATGGTGAGGAACTGCAAATGAGGCATGTTGCAAGGTCCATATGGAGTTGCTGGTAGGAACCCAACACCTTGCTCTTGGAAGCGTTTCAGGAGAGGCATCCAGGAAATGGCAGGAAAGCAGCTCAAGGTTGGCTCTCAGGAAAACATACTGCCACCAAAATAGAATCTGAGCATCTTCTGTCACCTGGGCACCGGTACCCAGCTCCTGTCAAGTGTTTCTCCTGGCATCCATTCTTCCTGCCTTGAGTTTAACAGGTGGTGCATATTGTTTTATGATCAATAAATATCCATGCAGACACTGTGAAATTCCAATCAGAAAAATTTATAGCATTAAGGCAGATATTGTATAGCAGGATACAAATAAATAGAAATTGTCAGTCAAACCCTGGCAGCTCAAGTCTGGTGTCAGCTGCAATAAACAAACTGTTACTTCACAAATCACCTTTATAGTTTTGCCCAGTAAGTGTATTTCTGCAAAAGCTTTTTTTTTTTTTTTTTTTTTTTTTTTTTTTTTTTTTTTTTTTTCCAGCTTGCAGTGGTAAATATCTCCTGGCCCTGGTGATTTTAGTATGAAAACAAATTGTCAAATTTGAGGCAAAGAGAGCGACAGTGGAGGACTTGGCCATCTTGAATCGTCTTCCCAGCACCAAGATTTATTCAGCGGGTTGAGTTTAGGTGTTGAGCTCCTCGGGCAACAACAAACTGGCAACGCAACAGGGAAGCTGCTGAATCCTCCTAAGTCAGTGAGAGCTTTCTGCACTGTGGGACAGTTGCCTGGTACACTTATGTGCAGACCACTGCTGGAAGGGAGGACTAGCATGGACCAGGATGGAGTGAGCTAAGGCTGCACGCAGAGTAAGTAGGAAGAATTTTATCAGTCTATAGTGACACCCTAATTTCTTGCACTTGGGTCTGTTTTGCCTACAGTTCATTATTAATATACTGGTAGGACCTGAGCCCTAAAGTATCACTTGGAGATTGTTTTTTGCATGTCTGCAAACTGCTCATTAACTTTCAACAAAACCAAGAAAAAGGAGAGGAGGGACAAGGTAGCGGTAGTTTTGCACTTTATTTGAGAAGAGAGAGCTACATAAACTATGTTGAGGGGTAGAGGTCTACACACAGTTTCATCAATCAATAAATGGAATTATTAACGTAACACTGAAGATATGATACTTTGAAGAAGACATAGACACATGACCAAGAAGTATTTACAGCTCTAACATACAATATATTTATATTTGAGATGCATGTGTGCCGCTGTGCACATACAGCTGTGTACATGTGCGCACACACACGTAGGTATAAAAGGCTTTTTAAAAAAAAGTACATAATTGAAGAAATGAGTCTGCCTTTCATTTGCAGCAGCAGTTGACTATTTTAAATGTGGAAATGGTTCCAGTTTGTGGGGGGCCTGGTGTGGAGGTTTCAGTTTGAAATCTCTGTTCTCTAATGGTCATTTGGCTGAACCTGAAGGATGTCTGTGGTGTGCGATAGGTTGTGGTGGGATGCGCGAGGTGAACGAAAGGGAGGGCAGGGGAGCAATGGGGATGAGGGGATGTGTGGCTGCTGGGGCAGTAATGTGGAGATGACAAAAATGACCTTTGGTGATGCCATTAAATCATCTTTTATACTAAACATAAATTATTGACACAGTTTTAAAAAAATAATTTTCTGTTTCATTTCAAGGCTGGGGGAGGGAGGAAGGGATAAAGCAGGGAGGGAAGGGAAGGTCTAGGAAAAGTGAATACCTCAGCACTTTAAAAGGTCCCTTGACTTCACTGTGAATCCTTAATCTAAAAAGTCTTGTAAATCTGACTAACTGTATCAGTCCTCCCCTTCCAGCACAGCAGGATGCTCAGTACCCAGGAGGTGATAGGTAGAGACACTACCTTGGCCAGCAGTAATCCAGACCAGGGCTCCTCACCCTGAGCTAGAGCCAGTAGAGATGGGGTGGGGAGGCAGAAATCACAACTACCTCCTTTGAGCTCTTGCTTGGAGTAAAACCTGGCTTGTTCCTGGCAGGGCAGAAGTGTGAGTCTTGGAGAAGGTGGCTGCAGGCTGGAAAAGGCTGAGAACCAGCAAAATGGTGCAAAGGATGCCCCGAAGCAAGCAAATGTACTGATGGGTGCAGCGGGTAGGAAAGACTGCTAAAAAAAACAACTCCTGGAGGAGGGGGCTGTTTCATGTTCATGACTGCAAACTGCAGGAGTCAGCAGGGGAAGCTGCAGTGGTTGCACTGCCTCCTCCGTCATGTAACCTCCTCAAGTCACTAAAACTCTGTATCCTTCACCTGAGGAAACCTTGCCTTGGTGCCTGACCCAGAAGAGGCAGAGGGATCTGTAATGCTTGTTTAAAGTTAAATCAATGTCAATCATTTGCCTGCATCTAAATCCTTCATTTTTTTCTCAAAATAACATATGTAAAATAGCACTTTGTTAGCACAAAGTGGAGGAGGGGAGATTATTCAGTATATTTATTTATTTTTGTTCTGCTTTAAGCCTATCTATGTGAAGCTCTCATGCAAGAAATTGCCTCCCAGTTTAGCTGAAATTTTAAAGGACACTTCTGAAAACAGAAAAAGAAATAGGCAAATCTTTTTCACAGAGGGAGTTGGTTGGGTGTGGGGGCCGTGGAGGGATGTGAGGGAGACTGAAGCAAGTGGATCCCTTCGATCCAAGCCAGAGCCCTCAGAGATCACAATGTATCCACTGAGGACTATGATGTTTGTAAGGGCTTGAAGCAGAGAGAGGGTGGGCCTGGGAGAACTCCAGCAAGGCAGAAGGTTTGGAGAAATCTCCAAGACTCCTTCAAATAAGTGCATATCATTCTGTAGTGTGTGCTGCTTCACATTCATCCCTCTTCCCTGACTGGGTCTCTTTTCCCCTCTCTGCATCTCACTTCTGGCTTTCAGCATGCTCATGGTGCCCCCCTCCTTGCTGGGAATTGAGATCTTGCCCATTGCCTTCCTCCTTCCATGTCCCAGCCAGCATCCTTCCTCCCTCCCTTTAGGGATATTTAATCTCTGAGCTTACTATGTCATTCTTACCATCCTCTCTGAGCTCCTCTTTTCTGACTTCCAACTGCTTCTAAGCATCAGAGATCTGTGATCTTGCCTCAACTCACCATTGGCAGTGTTGTTGCTCACAATTTCTGAGGTCCTGTGTCTTGGATACTTCACAGCCCTCAGGGTCTCAGATTCAGTTTGGATGCCTCATAGTAGTGGCTGACGTAAATCAAAGTAGATGTCGGATAGGTGCTGGGGAAGGCGGACTGTTGTCCTGTTTGTCCTTTCTGCTCACCTGTCCCTGCCCAGCACATAAGGATAGATCATGGCTTGCTCCTGAACTTGGCCACATACCCTACTTATTAGCATTTGGTTCAGATGCAACTGAGGCCCAAGAGTAATACAATATTGCTAGAAAAATATAATAACTAAGGGCATAGAAACAACTATGGAGTTAGGGGAGGATGAGGATGGAGTTGGTTTTCAAAGTTTATTAGAATGCAGAACCAGCCATGTCAGATTAAGTTTGTCTGCTCTGTGCAGCCTTAGAGCAGGGCTGAGGTTTTGCGGTGCGATGAGACTGAGGACTGCTATATTGTTTACAGCTACTCATGTCTGCGTGTTCTCACGACAAGTTGTTCTTCTGTATTCAGATAAACAGATCCAGGGCAGTATCAGAGGTGGCACCTCTGTATGCTGTGAAGCTCTGCTACCCCTGCTGGGGTGCATTAACACTGATCCTTTGCCACTAGCATCTGATGGCTTCTCATTTTTTGTATCTTTTCACCAAGCTGATATAGTTCAGGGTGTTCAGAATTTCTGGACGTATCATCTTTAGTCTTGTCCAGAAGAATGAGCAGGACAAAATCCAGTGTATGTAGTCTGAGCAAGCACCCGTATATGAACCGTGACTGCTTTTCCATCTGAAGTTTTGGTTGTTGCCACCAGCTCTTCAAGTGTCCTGAGGGCATAGATCTTCATTTCTGGCTAAATCTTTTTGGAAATTCCTGTTACAGGGTGATAGGGCAGACTTTTTAACAATGTGACTTTTTTATCGATTGAAGTTGTAAAGTCTTTTAGAAGGCATAATCTCATCACATGCCTCTTCTTTTGGGTCTTCCAAAATTTGTCTGTTTGTCTTTAACCACTGGTAACTTCAGTTACTGGTTAAAGCTGAATGAGGTGATCCTGACATTCCAATAAAGGCATTGTTCCTCAAGTGCTAAAGGTACAATATTTCACCATCTGTCAAACTGTTCCGGTAGATCTGACTGTAGAAGACAGGAGCATTTCACGGGCCGAATAAGAGGTGAAGCTTTGAGAGATGGGACACTGGTGTGGAATGGAGTAGGACAGAAAATTTAATTCTGGAGGAGAATTTCCTCTCTTGGGTTCTGCCCTGGTCACACTGCATTTTAAGACATCCAGCCTCCGCCATTTGGAAAGAGATGATAAAAGCTCAGGTTTACAAGGGGAAAAGCAAATCAAAGCCAAACACAACCCTGAGGGGAGGTTCCCTGTTGGCTGCCACCACGAGGAGGGGCCCGTGGCTCCCCCGGGATCGGGACGGGGACGCGGCCGCTGTCCGCGGTGCTGAAGGCGCCGCCCGCCGCAGCCCCGCTGGGGGTCTCCGCTGCAGGAGGGTCGGTGGGGACAGAGCAGCAGCAGCAGCAGCTCCTGCCTCGCTTCTCTCAGCAGCTGCCTTAGCCTGTCCTGGCGGTCTGATGCACAAGGGGGAAGAGATGAGAGGGGTAAGGTCTGCTAAAGCCTCCTGTTTGTTGGTTAGTTGGTTTGTTTTTTCCCTCCTAGCCTTGATGGGGCTAGGAGGGAAAAACTGATGAACTGCCTGAAGTCATATGAGCAGTGCTTGCACCAAAGAGCTTTTGGACAGGCATAAAAGAGTGTGCAGTCCAGACACTTGCTCCTGAAAAGGAGCTGAGCAACAAAGCTGATACGTTACACAAAGGGATGTGTTCTATCTCTCTCCCCATCCCAAATCTGCCTCTTACCTTAATTTCAGATTTCAAGGAAGCTGTAAGATGGGATTTGCTCTGTATTAGCAGAAGAGGAGAAGAAAGGAAATTAAAAGTGAGAGAGATTTGTAGGATAGACAATGGCTCCCATCTTGATGGCCAGTGTTCTCTGTTGCCAGGGTGAATACTCTGAGTCTTTTCTCATATACAAGCATAGATTTCTTGCCTTATAAACTACCCACTGTCTTTTTTCTTAATGTGTAGAATTTCTTTCTTTTTCTGTCTCCTGCTGCTCCATCCCTAATGTTGTAATGATCCTTGGTACCTCTTAGCATCCAGTCCTTGCTGACTTCAGACAAACTTGTGGCTGTTCAATGCTTTCAAATTTGAGCTAGCATTACACAAGATGGTTTAGTTACATAGGAACAGTTCAGTCCCTTGCTGATTATTTCTATTGTCTCAATCTAGCTATATAAGAATGAGGCTGCACTAGAACAGATCCCAGGTGGAATCAATCCCAACTGTCTCTCCAGCAATCAGAGCAACCTGCTGGGGACTGAGTAACAGTTGAATTCTTGGTGAGAGAAATTACAGGCATAAAAACAAAATCAAATAGACTCCTCCTGCTCATTCAACACTTCAGAACATATTTATAGGTAGTGCTCATAGCATCTTAAAAAACTGAGTTTAAAAAGAAATTACATTGCTCCTGTTGGGGAAAATAAGTTTCCTTTTCTGTCACTTTCACTATCTTTGCCCCTGATGAAAAGCGGGAAGACAGACATGAATTACATACCCTTTCAGCCCTGCTCCCTCCTGCTTGGGCTGTTCTGATACCCCTGAGATGGAGCTGTGAAGATGAAGAGATTGAAGGTCATGTGAGGGCCATCAAAACTGGAAGAAGAATGTGAGAGATGGGTGGAAACCTGCTGATGAAAAGCTGGGGACCTGCTGTGTGAAGCAGGGAAGGACCTAGTAGAGGAACAGATGGCTTTACAGTCTGACTCCCAATTGTGCCTGTTCCTTAGACTCCTCCACTGTATCCCCCTCCCTCTGCTCTCAAGTCTTGCTGTCAGTGGAAGGAAAAGCTGAAGAGAAATCTTAAAGAAAATCCCTACATAAAGGACACTTCAAATTTTTTATTTTTTTCCCCCACTATTACATTAAAGACAGCCATACACTAATTCAGGCTCTATGTAAGTAGATAAGAGAGCCACACAAACCACTGTTCTAAACTCACTGGTGAATGTATCAGAATAGAAACAAATTAGCAGGATAGATGGATAGTCTTTGCCTCTACCTGTTGGAATTATTTGCCAAAAGAAAGAAAATATAGCCAGTCTAGAACTTGGAGAAGACACAGCTGAGACTTCAAGCAGAAGAACAGTCCTCCTAAAGGTGCACAGGAAAGCTGTAACCATGAGCAGAGGTCCTGCTCTACCATGGATCTGCATTTCTCGCAGCAGAAAAGTGAGGCAGAAAGCATGCGTCTTCCAAGGCCAGTGCTCTTTAATGGGAGGGGAGAAAGAGCATGCAGCAGGTGCAAGTTATTGCCTTGGGAAGAATCAGTGATGGGGCAGGAAGGACTGTAGGGACTAAACTAATCAGCAGAGTTGCCCCTGCTCCAAGACTGCAAGGAGCTAAGACTCCTCTGTGGCATGGCTGAGACTGAGCACTGGGTAACCCCTGGGGCATAGACATCTAGACACCACTGGGGACAGCAGAAACTGCCGCGTGGTGACAGCAGATGGCTGAGATTCTGTGAAGGGCAAAACCAGAGGCCTCACAATCTGATCACAGAAGTCAGTTCTTGAGATGAAATCAAGCCATAAGCAGACATGTCTCACACAGAAGGGTCTTGTAAAAAGCACCCCCTTCCCTTTCCCCCTCCACACTTTCACATTCAGTGTAGAAGAGAATATCAAGGTTATGTGTTTCCTGAAATATGGTTGCCTGAATAAATACACTGACAGAGACCTCTTTGTAAAGCAATAGCAGAATGAGTAACAGTGCATCGCTATCATGGGAAATAAAAAGAAAAGTAACCCAAATGTAATTCAGCCAAAATCATTCCAAACCCCAAAGGTTGGCCTTTTTTTTTTTTTTTTAATGTGTCTGACATTTTATGGCATCAATAATGCAAACAAAGAGGAAATCATATTTGCAGAACACTAATGCACGGATGTCTAAAGCGAAATACAATACTGATTACTTTTTAAATGAAGCCACCAGGTTTTGATGTGCTGTGGCGGTTAAATTGGTCCATCAAATTCCTTCTCTAGTCTAAAACAACAGCTTGACCTTCTTTATAACCTTGGATAGCCTTTTCTGCTGTATTCTGATTGGGGATCTTAAGTGTTAGTTTGAAGCAATCTTCCTTACAGGCCTGTTTTCGGAAATGCCAAGGGCACGGAAGATGAGGGGAGCTATGGACACGTCGCCTCCTCTTAGCCTATCCAAGGTCTTTCACAAACACAACAATAAACCTAGTGCTAGGAGCTGTTGGTGAGAGCAGAGGTGGGCTCTGAAAGGGATTTTTACAAGTGCTGTAGCCTGTCTCTTGCCTAGAACCTTCTGCAGAAGACTGTAGAGAGTGTTCAAATTTGAAGACGAGTGCGTGAATAAAAAGACTTGGCAAAAAAAAAAGTAAAATAACTAGTTTCCTTCCTTTCATTTTCCAGTATTTTCAATGCTATTACTTTTTTCCTACAGAAGTGCATCTCAGAGGTGCATCTAGGGTAAACAGATGAAATGGTCTCTATGCACAGAGAGAAGCTGCTGTTTTGCCTGGGAATTGTTGCTGCTCAGTCCACTGTTATGGTGAAAGACAGAGGGGTTTCGGCCTGGCCTGCACTATCAGCCTAACTTGGAGCAGTGGGTTCAGGAGCCAGGAGACTTCTTTTGCCGTGTTCTCTGACTTGCACTGAATGCTTGCACTTGCTTCGGTTTTTTTCAGACAGAGTGCATCAGCGGGCTGGTGGAGAGGACTGGATCTTTTCTCATCAGCTCGAAGGCTGCCTGTCATTCAGACCTGGATCAGGTCCAGTCCATGCCCTGGCTTTGGGAATTGCACGTTTTGGAGTCAATCAATGCAAGCAGCTAATTGCTACAGGTTAAAAGGTGCCTTTTAATTATGATTGTGTTGCTGGGTGGAGACATGAAGGGAAGTGTTTGTTACCAGGAAATACTCTGTTTCTCTAGTGTTGTAAACTTCTTCAGGGAGTTAAATAAACACAGGTTGGAGCTACTGTCACTTAGGATAGAAAATCAGTTTCAGCAGAAATGGCCTGGATGAGGTTAGAGTCACGCTCTGCCAGGGTCAAAAATGATAGCGGCTGCTCCCCGACCCCTCTCCTGTGCAGAAGGGTGGGACACTATGGGCTTCAGCCGGGATTTACAGGAGATACCCCACATGCATTACAATGAGCTTTGCTGTAAAATTCACTGCACAGAGGTTAATCTAGATGTCAACATTGCCTGACAGCAGTGAAATTACTCCGGGGCAGTGCTCCTTCTGAAGTCTTAATATAACAGTCAATTCCATCCTGCCTGCAGGAAATGAAAGTTTTCTGCTTTGTGTGCGGAATCATTCGGCGCCAATTTTCTCACTGTTTGAAGTCCAAACTGTTTGTGGTCTTGGGATTCACCTCACATTAAGACTTTCACTTCATTTAAAAACTCTCCTAGTCAAGTCCTGAGAACTGCAAGGACAGGAGCCACACAGGGAGGAAAAAGAAGAGGGTGGATGGAGAAATCTTATCTCACCCAACACATCAAAATCAAGCAGCTTTACTGGCCCTTTGCGCCCTGAAGAGAGTGAATACAGCAGCTCAGTTATCTAAATATCAAGCAGCAAAGACCAGGGAGGTTGGAAACCAGCAGAGAGTGAGGGAAAGTATGTGAGAAAATATTCGGACTTCCCAGAGCTATGATTTTCTTTAGAGATATTTGAGTCCTTCCCTGCTGGGGTCTTGTCCTAAGAAGCTAATAGTCCAGCAGTTAAACAGCCCCTCAGAGCAGCTACTCAAGTTTTCAGTTGCAGGATCAGTCGCTTGTGCCGGGTGGGAGATCAGTTCCCATAGAGAACTCCTGGCAGTGCGAGGCAGTGCTGGTTAGTTTTCTTGTGCCTACCTACTTCTTGGAGAGATGCTAAAATTGAAGGCTTAAGAGAAGAAAGGAGGAAAGGTGGTTATTCCTATAGCTGGAAAAGAGCTGTTGGATTCAGAATATGAGAAATTAAAGATATCAAGATGAAACTAACCTAACAGTTCAGCTCAGCCCCTGGAGAAAACTGTAAGATTGTTTTCTTCTTTCTCTTTGGTTCCTAATTCCTTTCTTCAGTTTTTCAATGCTGCAAGCGATGGGGCTTCTATCACTTCTCTCAGGGAACTGAGGGAATAAGAGGCGCCGGAGAGACCGAATGCTTCTATAGTCCCCTCGGAGCAGAGGTTCACATCTCTACCGGTGTCATTCGTGACACTGCCAATGAGGATGGATGTTTTGAAACCAATGTGCTCTGGGCTTGAAATTCAATATCCCTGCTTGAAAGGAGAGCGGCAAAAGGAAGAGAGGAAACAGCCCTATCTTTTGGGATTTAGCAGCTACTTAATAAACATCAAATGCATAGGGGTATAAGAGGTTCGGGAGGGTGAGGAGTGGAGTAGCACCTTAGAGCTAAGAAAGTTTGTCCACTTTTGGAAAGCAGTGCTGAAAAAGGGAAGATGTTTTCTCTGTGCAGTCCTTGGTATTCCTTTGCAAAGGAGCAGTGCTGTTATCCCAAGGCCGTGACCTTGTCTTTTCCATCCAAAAGCCACCACATCTGAATGATGGACAAGCATTTGGGGATGTGCTAAAGCATGTCCATACCTGCTGAACCTCATCACAGAGGACTGTGTTGATGCACCAAGGTCTTCCAGTTATCAGAACCACTACAGCAAGACATCGCAGACAGGTCCCATTTATTCAGCTCGCTACAACAGGAAAGCAGAACTACAACTGTTTATAGAAGTATGAAAACAAACCATGGCTGTAGCGGTTCAGCTGGTCCCTGGACAGCTCAAGGAGCAAAGACAGACACTGTCTTTGCGTCATGCTCCAGCATCTCAGCTACTTGCTTTGTCTCTTTGCTTACCATTAGGATCCACAACTGGGCAAAGGGCATAGGTGTTCCCTGGCAGTAAGAGAGGAAATCTGCAGCCTTAATAAAACTGCCTAAGATCACAGTGCTGAACAATACAAATGCCTGATGGGCAAGTATTCAGAACTAATTCCAGTTTCACAGGCTTGCAGGGATCCAAGTCTGCAGCTTTAACCCACAGCCTGAACTCGAGTAGACCCATACACGCAAATTTGAGGAAATAAGAACCTTTCACATGAAAGAAATGAGCTCAGTTAGCATTAGGCTTCTGTGTCTGTGGCCCTGCAAAGGTTTTCTTCTGAGACCTTGACTTTCTTGTATTTTCACAAAGAAGGAAAATAACTGAAGAGCATAAACCCTGGCTATTTTGTTTTCTGTATGGATAAATGGTCCTTTGCTTTTGTGGGTTTTTCCTTTTTTGTTGTTGTTGCTGTTTTGGTTTGGTTTTATTTATTTATTTATTTTTGAACCAGTATTTGTCCTGTCTTACAGCTAACCTTTCCTGGAGCTCTGGTATGTTGCTTTTTTTCTTTTGTTTTTTGCTTATATCTGTCTTGCCATTTAAAATTCTACACTGCACTCCCTAAACCAGTCTTGATTTCCCAACCGAAGATACTCACTTGGCTTCTAAAATCATCCCTTCCCTTTCCTTGGCTTTTTTATTTCCCCACATATATTTTTGCCTTGTTCCACCCACTCCTGGGGACAGCAGACAGCTCATAGCTAATGATGTCTCTTGAGCAAGCAGCCTCTCTAAAGACATCCCAGATTTTCACATTAGTCTGTACAGCACATGCTTTCAGAACCAACTGTTTGTGAATTCAGCACCTACAGGGACCAGGCACAGGCATGAAATGATGCAGCTCGGTATCTCTTCCACCGCCAAAAGGAATGCATTGAGGGACATTTCATAAAGACCAAATGGAAAGCTCCCTGGGAGACAGGGTGGACTTTGGTCTGGCAGATCATTGCGTGTCTTTCCTCAGCTAAATCCCAGCTTTCCTCCTGCAACCTGTCAGACTGCTGTAGAAACAAATTTAAAGACTAAAAAAGAAAAGACAGGTCACAGATAAGTCCCCAAGACTAGAGACATATTGACTGCCTACAATTTGAGGTCCTAGTGTGTGATTGCTAGCTCTTTCATGAACCAGAATAGCACCTTCAACTCTCGGAAACCTTAATTTCAGTGACAACCTCCTACTAACTGAGCTCATGCTTACACTTTCAGTGCAAGGGAGCAGTGGGCTCTTAGGATGGTGTCAAACCCATGGTGCCCAAACTGATGCTCCTTCAAGCTGCCTGTTATCAGGGTCCTTGAGAAAGCTGCTGCTGGAGGAGTTTAGTGGTAGGAAACCTTCCTGGGCAGGCTGAGAATTAGGCCTGGCTTGTCCCCAAGCTGTGTGTGATTCTTGGTGTTCTCAGGCAATGGGAATAGTTTTTGCCTCTTAGTAGAAGCATGGCAATGAGCAGTATCTCTTGTGGAGGTGGAGAAGAAGCATAAGCTCAGTCCTCTTGTCATCTGAGAGTACACTGTGAACATTTCCCCCACTTCCCTACATGCAGAGGGGACGCCAGAGCCAGTGCCAGAGCTCCTCTTCCTACAAGGAAGGGCACCACCACCAGTGGGCAGCTCCACTTCGGCTTCAGGGAAGATGCTTCTGGAAATGAGGGCTCAGGAAGTTCATCGGTTCAGCCCAGCTGCTTTCCCTGGTCCTCTCCAAAACACTCGTGCCAAAAAGAGATGTAGCAGTTTTCATTGTGTCTTCAGATACAAAACAGCACGTTCCAAAACAAACCTTCATCCAGCACCAAGAGGCCACGATGGGACAGCAGTGGCAGGGGAGCTGTCAGGCAGCAGCACAGTCTCGCTTTTTTGAGTAATTTTTTCACAGTTAACTTTGATAAAAGAACATTTTTTTTTTCCACTGCCCTTGGTGGGACTTACAGCAAGGCAGGCAGAGAGCCTGGACCCTGCCCTCAGGAGCAGTATATCCTCTTGGGCCCGTTTTCTTGCCTCTCATGAGGCCACTTACACTTAACCACACTGAGCGCTGGTGTCACGCTCTGCTCCCAAGCTCATTTTGCTCTTGTGGCCATACAGAGAACTGGTAAATGGGACAGGGAGGCAATTTGGGGGTGGAGGAGAAGGAGGATGGAGAAAAAGGAGGCTGTAGCTGATGTTTAGCATGGCTACATGGGGACTACCACTGACTGTGGGAAGACAGTGTCTGTTCGTAATTTGACTGTGTTAGGACCTGCAAAACTGTCAGCAAGAGAAATGAGATCTGGGGAGAAGGGCGGACAAAACAGTGACTTGCAGAGTCTGGCACAGTGACTGGGAGCCACGTGAGCAGACAGCGATTGGGCTGAGAGATGGGCTGCCCCAGGGGATGGTTTTCTTTTGAAGGCACAGGGCTATTAATCACCACTGCTTGCTCTCCCATTGCACAACGACCTCAGTACTTCAGGCAAAGCAACCTGCATGCAAAGGGAGCCATGGCAGGGCCAGCAGCCTTAGACCTGATCCCTTTCATTTCCCAAGATGACTCTGGGTAGGCAAATGAGGGAAGCCAGGAGACATTCTCTCCCAAAGGAGCAAGATTCTGGTCAGGGTCGCAGGGACCTGTGCGTGGCTCCTGCCCCTCTCTCCCTGCCTGCACAGGCACACACCTGATCAGTGACAGTCCTTCCAGCCTCCCCTGGCATGCGTCTGTCCCCTGTCTAAACAGCAGCGGAAAAGCTACTCCTTGATCCGATGAGGTTACACCAACCCAACATCTTCCACCCCAAGCTGACGTTGCTTATCACGTAAGCACAAACTAACACCACGGCCACTGCTGGCACCACAAGCCTCCTTGCAAAGGCGCTGCCCGCCCTGATGGAAACCCTCAGCCATATCCACGGGTGGGAGGTAGAGAGTGGCAAGAACTGGGGGATAAGGAAGTATGCCGAAAGCGTCCTTTTCACTAGACATCTATGACCAGGCTTGGGACAGGTTCACTCGCCTCCCCTCATGTCAAAGCTCTAAACACCGCTGAGACCACACGGGACGGAGCTAAGATCCCTTTTCCCTCTGCTCTCCCTCCACGTGCGTTCCGTTTCTGACAAACACCGCATCCGAGCAGGCTATTTTTGTGCTGGCGGTTGTCGCCGTCTCAAAATTGCCTTGACGATGCCTGTGGCATCCGCTGACTGCCCGCGCTCTCCTCCCAGGAGCAGCTGCCAAGCTGAGGTCCCGCCGCCACCGTGTCCTCCATCAGCCGGAGGAAGAAACAGACCAGAAATGTTTCATTTTCTGGGTCCGCTCCGGACAGATGGGATTCAGCATCAGATTCAGCTTTGCAACCAGGCTGGCATTATTTCTGGCTTGAGGGAGGCGGCTGCAGGGCGGACGCTTCTGCTGAGCTCTGCTGTCCCCATGAGCGGCTGCCCCTGCCCGCCAGGCCCGTGTCCTCATTGAGATGCAAGGCTGGCGGCCGCGGCCGGCCGCAGAGCCCGCTGCTCCTGGAGGCACCTTCCCCTCCCTTCCCTCCTCCCGGGGCTGCCTGTGGAGCTATTCTTCAGCCTCTGCATTTCACAACAGCTCAAAGGCAGATGCATCAATCCTTTCAGGGGCCAGGGACGTGAGCAGAATGGCGATGGGGCCGCAGGCAGGTGCTGGTGTGTTCCCGGTCAGCTCACGAGCCTTGGCCCCGTCCCCCTGCCTGCGTGTGCCCTAGCATTGCACTGAGGAATGGGGGGAGGAAGATGATGGGAGGCAACAGCCCCCCAGGCACACGCAGCCAAGGGGGCTCCCAGCTGCTCTGCAAAGTGCGGCCTTTCCCCCATGCTAGGAGGAGGGGCTGCGACCCTGTCCACGGAGGGCTTAACCAGGCAGGAATTTGGTGTGGACAGGTAAGGAAGGGGGGACAACCCCATGGCCTCTAGTGAAGTGAAGAGTGAGGAGAAGAGAGGGTGGGGGATGAGGGGGGTGTTCCTTCCAAAGTCACCATCTCTGCTGGGCGAACGGCACTCCCGGCTTGAGCACTGGAATGGGTTGGGGATGATTGAGGAATGGGTCGCCAGGACCCCCTCGGCTCTCGCACAGCCACTTCGGTCCCACTGCTCTCCTGCCCCGGCAGTGCTCGGCGCGGGGCAGGAGGGAGGGCTGGCTCCGGCCGACTCGCTGTCTGCTGGGTCCCGGTGTGTGTTTTACCCGTAGGTGCCACAATCCTTTGACTGTGTGTTCAAAGCCTTGAGTCTATACATTTAAGAATCAGCAAATTAGAAAAATTGTCCTGAAATGTCAAAGGGAAGAAAAAGGCAGGAAGGCAGCAGGAGAGGGATTAGGAGGTAGACAGGGAAAAAGTGGTTGGTAAAAGAGAGTTCATCCAGGTTCACTGACCTGGCTTGATGCCCATCATCTATGGGCAGGGAAGGAGGGAGCGAGGAAAGGAAGGAAAGGGAGGACTAGTTCACACATTCAGTGTATATCATACAGCCAGGGCAGGGCTCTCCTCCCAGAGCTCCTGTCTGAGACAGCATCGCTGCCTCAGCCCATCCAGAGCCCTGCCCAACAGCCCGGACCGTAGCCTCACAGCAGGGTTACAATTCACTGCTTAGCTCCTCGGGGGAAAGATTCCTTCTCTTTTCTTTTCCTTCTTTCTTTTTTTTTAATTATATATATCTTTTTAAGTAGTTTTTCTCTCCCTTTTTTTGTTTCCTTTTTTTTCAGTCTTATAGTTTCTGTAACAGCAGCTTCTTTCTGTATTGGCGTAGAAGTTATATATAGAGAGATATCTATAAATATATATATAAGCCAAACTGCCTTACAGGTCATTGTTTTGTAGGTTTTTTGTTGGTTTGACTTTTGTTTTGTTTTTCAGTGTTGTATGTGTAGCAGGCACTTGAGTTTATATGACGATGTTTGCTTGGGAGCTGAGGGGCAGGGGACTTGGAAGGGGGAGAGGGAAGGAAGGACGGAAGGAAGGATCAAGGACTCTTGACAAGTGGCCATGGCTAGCCAAGGATGTCCAGGTAGATTGGTGTGGCCTTGCCCAGAGCATGAAGGATCTTGTAGATCTCCTTGATGTTGAGCCGTTGCTGAGGTTCTCTCTGCCAGCAGCCCAACATGATGTCGTAAACCTCCTTGGGGCAGACTCGAGGCCTTTCCAAAACTCGGCCTTGGGTAATACACTCAATGACCTGAAAGAGAGAAATGCAACATCAAGCACCAGCCTTCTGGGCTCACACACCATGCAGTTCTTGGATGATGCCCCCATCCCTGATACTTCGTGGCTGTCCCCCTACCATTTAGTGACTGGGTGCAGAGGAGCTGAGACATCCTGTCACTTCTGCAGAGACGTGGCTGCAGATCTCACCTGTTTGGGAGCTGCAAGACTGAAGCACCAGGTAAACCTTCCACTTTAAAGCCATCCAGAATGGCACGTAAAGACTTTTAGCAGTTGGCTCTTTAATGCCTTTCTGCATCCATGAAATAGGAGGGCACAAGCAAATTATACAGCGTTTTAATTGGTATTGAATGCCATTTTTTCCCTGCTAGTTTAAGAAAGAAAAGCCTCAAAACTGAAAACAAACTAATATTTTACACAGCTGAAATGCTTTCTCTCTTGAAAATCAAGAGTCTTTCCTGTTGTAAACCCCAAGCAGAATTCTCCAGAGGAAAGTTCAGAACATCTCTTCCTACCTCCATCTCCAAGAGCAAATTTGCCTCACTTTGGCATAAGAAAGCACCTGAAAGAATAACATTCCATCTGAGATGACATTTGCGATGGAAGAAAAAAGGAATGCAGTGCTAAAACCTTGCTCTGGGTCAGCTCAGTGCTGCTAATGAGAGGACTGGAGCTCCTGGACAGATCACAGTTTTCTTTGGAGGGCTGCTTTTGGAAAAGACTTCCCTAAACGGCTGTTTGTGTGTTGCTCCCCAGAGGAATGGATGCAAAGGGAATTGGGATAAGCTCTGCAGAGAGCTGCTATCGCTGTTGGGCGGCCTCGGTTGGAGCTGCCGAGTCCCAGCTTTGCAGGGTGTGAGTGACCTGACACGCTCTGCAGATAAACACGGCTCCCAAGCAGAGTGCTGAGGGAAGCCACCCGGTGAGGGGTGCCTGAAGTTTCTCTTTTATGAATAGTAATGGCCCTGCCACACAGCTCAGCAGATAGTTCCCACTTCGCTGTTAGCATATAAATATGCAGGGAAGAGATTAGGACCTGCTGAAAGTGAGGAGAGGAGACTGCAGCATGCAGGGAGGCCTGCAACCCACAAAGCTGTCAGCAGCAGGGACTTGGGAGCGGAGGTAAGTTCTGGTTTCTGAGCAGCATCCTGGATAGGAACCATGTGGTGGGCCCTGACGCTCTGGAGTGAAGGAAGGGCATAGACAGGAGCTAATGGCCCGGCTGAGACTCTGAGATAAGAAGGTCCCTGACTCACCTTGCTGCTCAGGCAGCAGCTCTTCTAGCCTTGAGCAAACCTTGTGAGGGCACAAGGCCATGCAGGTGCGATGGGAGAGGAGCGAGCATCCCAGCCTAGCTGTACCTATTGCTCACAAATGGCAACGATGGTATTGGCAAGCCTGGATCTTGGCCATAGTCCTGTCCTGGCAGCCTGGAGCCTGGTGCTGACCTGCTCTATCTTCTCACTGTCGGGAGCTGCAACCACTGAGTGCGTGAGCCAAATGAGAGCTACCGTGTCATTCTTTTGACAGAGAAGTGTGGATGCTGGATGGGCTGCAGTGGGAGCCCTCACCTCAGAGCCAAGTGCATGCAGCAGCAAGCAAAGGACAAGATCTCCCCAAGGATGGAAAAAAAAAAAAAAGAACAAAAAAAAAACAGCTCCCTTCCCCCAAGGTGGCTGTTCTCAGTCCTGCTGCGCTGCAAAGGACACTGAGGCATGGAGGCAGCGGAGCTCTCCTGCCCAACAAGCCTCTCATCCGCACACAAGCTGCATGTGCTCATTTGTGTGTGTGTTTGTATTTACCCTCCCAGGGAAATGCAAAAGCAGCTCATTAGTGTGACAAATCACTTCTGTCGCTGTCTGTTCCATTGTTTGCAACTCCAAAATGTTTGCGTGTGCGACTTTGGGATATACAGTCAGGCCCCATTGAGCACACGAATGGGCAAGTATTAGAGATGTAAAGCAACACCTTGGATTTGCCATCTCTGCAACTCACTTAATTAAGGGATCTGTGTCCAGAAAGCAGAAAATGCACATTTCTCCTTACAAAAGGTGAAATTGCTGAAATCCATTAGATACACAGTAGGATAAAAATGTGCAAGGTTCCCACAGACTGCTTTGTCAATGCATCATGTTCTTCTAGAATACTCCCTGCTATTCTGAGCAAAAATCTTCAAATGCATTTTTCTGCTGATGTACCTCAAACCTCAGGTCTGGCTAATCCCTGCCAGTCTCCCCTGATTTTTTTTTACAGTGTAAAAAAGGCTGCAATTTTTGATATTCGAAGAAATAGTAAGGACCAGCCAGGCCTTTGGGTCCCGCTCTCAATGAATATGAGAAAACCATCTAATATATACGGCAGAAAGCTCCAGAGAACAATGCCATGTAACCTGCCTCAGACACTGTCTCGCAACCTGAAGATTGCAGTAAAGGATCAAGAGCCTCGCTATAAAGCAAAGAGGAAGAGAACGGGGGAAATCGAGGGCACCACGGAACTTAGATCCCAGTAAAAATTTGGATATTCCCAGTTCTGACAACACCCAGGAGTTTATCCGATGAGGTTGTTAGGAAGGTGCATCAGGAACTGAGAAGAGAGTAACTGAGGATGAACCATTACATGGCTTTGGCAGAGCCATTTAATTCCTGCGTGCCTCAGTTTCCCTAATGACACTTCTTACAATGAGGAGATTTTTTTTTTATCTCCATGCCTGAAAAATGATGTAGTGAAGAATATTGCAGGTGCTAAGGTGGGGACCATCAACATACAATTTGCTCTGCAAGCAGTGATGGGAAAAAGAAGTTTCCAGCTGAGGGGTCTCAGCACTGCTGTACCTCTGTGTTGGAGAGCTGAAACCAGGGCTGCTTCCCATACGTGAAGATCTCCCAGAGGATCACCCCGAAGCTCCAGACGTCACTCTCCGTGGTGAACTTCCTGTACATGATGCTCTCCGGAGGCATCCAGCGGATAGGCAGCATGGTGTGTCCTCCAACCTGTGCGAGGGCAAAGGCAGGAGGAAATCTGAGTTAGCCGAGCCCGGGAAAGGAACCAGCCTCGGTGTGATGTGGGCAAACTCAGGGCCGCTCTGCAAGCTACTTCTGGGAGGAGATGTTCAGAAAAGCTACTACCTCCCCTGCCGCCCATGGGCTTACCCAGCAGTCCCACCTGGTTAGTGTGATGGATAGGGAGTGCCACATATAAATGATGTCCTCTCCTCCCCAAAACGGGCTTGTAAGGAAATGATGTGACACAAAGCCAAGAACATACTCAGGCTGTGCAGGCTGATGAACCAGCAGGCAACAGAAGAAACAGAGCTTTTAGCCAAATAATACTTCTCTGAGCTTTATTGGAGCTTGGTGCAGTGAGGCACCCATCCCAAATGAAGAGTGAGGTTTGTCCCTCTTCAGTAAAGTGTCCTGAAAGCCAGACACTGGCATCTGAGCATCACCTAATTGCATGAAAAATTTCGCACTCGTAAAACAGTGCTAGAGCCCTTTTCAAAGGGTGCTTTGAATACGTAAATGCCTGCAGGACCGCGCTGCAAGAGGGCAGGCTGTTTGTCAGCCTTTTACACATGGGAATATGCCCAGTATTTACTGGAGGAAGGGGAGCCCTCCCCTCTGGAGAGTGTGGATATGGAACAGCCCCTAGGCAAGTCCCGTTGGGGTCTCTCAACTAAGGGGAAGCCTCTTTCTTCATCAGGGTCCACCCATCTCTAGGGCACATGAATCCAGCAGGTGGGTGCATGCAAACAGTCTGAAAACAGGTGGATTTACCTTCATATTCACTACAGATTTCTAAATAAGTGTCTCTGAGCAGGACATTTTTTTTCTGTTCTGTCCCTTTGCTCAAGAAACACCATCTGTGGGGGAAGAGCTAATTGATAAGAACAGGCGGTGCTGGAAGCAGGATGGCTGCAAGTCTCCAGCATTTGTTTCTGCTGAGGTTTTACTGGGGATGAGAGAGCACTTTTGTGGCACTGCTTGGAAGACTGCTTGTCTCATTACAGACGCCAAGAAAAGCAAGCGCTAACCCCTTTGTAGCACTGCAACAGAGCCAAAGGGACAGGAATGTCTCTGGTTCTGTGACAAACTGGGAGGAGAAGATAGCTGCTGTCTAGGTTTTCTGCACATGTGCAACTGTTCAAAAAAATGAGGTCATTGTGCTTGTTTGGATGTAAATGTTTCTTGTACAAACAAACGTTCTCTTCCAAGCACCCAGCCTTCCCAATCTCCCACAGGTTTCTCTGCTTGATTAAAGCAGACTCAGTGCAGGGAAGGGTCAGTACTGAGGCAAACTAGAGTGCTGGGAGCAACCAAGACAGTGCGGAGAGGTGTGCTGGATTGGGCTGTGAAAGGGGCATGATGTTTAGCAGGCTTTCAGTAGAGGCAGTGGGAGTAGGACTCCTCTAGAGTTAGAATTTAGAGCTGGGTTTGCAGTGTTGTATTGAGTTCTGCAGCCTGGCTCTGTTGCTATCACTAAAATAGCCTCATTTAGCAAAGAATAAAGCAGTCAATATGGGGAATGGAAAGGAAAAAAAAGAGAAGAGAAGAGAAGAGAAGAGAAGAGAAGAGAAGAGAAGAGAAGAGAAGAGAAGAGACGAGA
>JAWLRI010000181.1:312270-336453 GCA_034781795.1 Crypturellus tataupa
GAGAAGAGAAGAGAAGAGAAGAGAAGAGAAGAGAAGAGAAGAGAAGAGAAGAGAAGAGAAGAGAAGAGAAAAAAAAACAGAGAAGAGAAAAAAGCCTCAGGAGCATCCTTCATTCCTAAGTGCGGAGATGCTCAGTACTGAGATGCCTGAAGATAAAAAGCTCATTGTAGCTCTACACCTCCTGGTTATAGACACCTTGGCTAGCATGATCTCAGCTTGCTGCTCTAATCTCCCAAGAATGTCCTCCCTTAATGGAAATGGAAATAATCCTGCCTTTGTTTGTTCCTTTTAAACCTTGGCTGCAATTTTAGTTCTTTTCCTGCATTTCCTGCTTTTATGACTTGCTCTCCCTTCTTGAGAAAGGCTCCAAGGAAATGTTATTGACAGAACATGACATACATCAAAGTTGACTGTTGCAAAAAAAATGTTTTGTGCTAATGCTTATTTTGTTCCCTTTTGAGTAGCACTAACTCTTCAGCTTTCTAGCAAGCTCAGAATAGTTACCTATTGCAAAAGCTTTCTAGATTTGCAATATCCTGAATCTTGCAGGATCATCAGGGATTGCAGGCAGTATAAAGTATTGAGTACATTTAACTCCCTTTTGAACTAGTCTTATAGAAGTACAGAATCTATGAGCCTGATCCTCTGCTTACAAGAAATGCTGTAGTGCTGGAATGGGAGAACCCTGATTTACACCATGTGAGAATCTAGCCCCAAAAGCAGAACAGAGAAGCCAGCAGATCTACTAAAGCAAAATACAGTCCAAGTCTTTGGTCTCTCCTAGGCACATCGTGGTGAAAAATTGCCATTAAAGCGTCAGTGGTCGTCCTGACAATCTAATGACACAATCTTGGCTTAGTTCACATTGTGGCATCAAGGGACTGCCAAAGCATTCATCTCAGCTTTACATCATGTATTTTTTTTTTACTAAAAATAAAGCCATTAATAATTAATAATCAAATTAAGCTTGAAAAAAAAAAAAAAAAAAAACAAGCCAAGCAGCCCCCACAACCGTATGGCTCCCAAAACATGCCTTAGCTATGTTCACAGATAAGACCTTGGGAGATATTCTGTGCATCTGAAATGGGGTGCTACTCATTTCTAAGAGAAAACACTAAGAAGTCATGCACCTTCTAGCTAACTGTTATCAGAAAAGACATACATTGCACTGCACCGTAAAAGCTACTCCAGTGTCGAGCTTAGCACACAAGGCTGACTATTACATTTTAAAGCACTGTCTTTGACTGTCCCTTTCTGCACCCATCACAAGCTGGCTAGGATTAAAATTCCCATTTTGCAGATGAGAAAAGGGACACAACAAGGCAGGGAAAGGCCCTGTTGTGAAGTTGTAGAGTAAGTGAACACTAAGACAAGGCTTGCCAGTCTTCACTTGGCTGCACCCGGTTATTTGCTGAGTTAGCAAAATGATTTAGAGCTGAGCAAAGATGGATTAACCTGCAGATGCCATGGGAAGCAGAGTGTGCCCAGAGTGACAGCAGCCCCTTGCATACCATATATTTGCTCTGATCTGTGTTGCCACAGTGTAGACTTGCACGTGATTCCCCAGGCTGCATACTTCACTCACAGGGCCTGTCATTTTCAAAGGCTTGAGCACAAAACGATGCAATTAAAGTAGGCTAAAAAAAAAAACAAAATGATTCCCTTTTGCAGAGCTAGGTTGTCCTTGGCTTTGGAAGGCAACATGCTTGTGTCTTTGGAGCACAGGTAAAAGTTTGCCTCAGTCAATCCCTGTTTGCTCAGAGTTGGACCTGTCAGGCTCTGAAATAGTGACCATGCAGGGCTGATGACTGTGAGTCAGGAGCAGGCGACCCTGTGTCTTTCCTGAAGGAATCAACTCATCTTCTACCCCCACCTCCCCTTTCCCCGGGCAGTCAGGGATGGGGTAGAACCCAGGCATCATTCAGCTCTTATTCAAGAGTAAGATGAAATGTCCTCAAATAGTAGCACTCCAGTACCCTCCTCGGAGACACTACATAACCTGGCAGAAGGATAAGATATTTAGTCTAAATTATCTTCTATTTCTCCATTTAAATCCTATGATGTTGCCAAGCTCTTTTTACTTGTTATTTCAGTGTTTCTGAGACTTGCAGTCTGGCCTCTTATCCCATTGCCATGGCTGTCTGGCTTAGCTTGACATTTTTAGCTCTCTTTTTCTTCCTAGATCAACTCCCCCTGCCCACATGCCCATGTTATTCCCCTGCTTTGCTCCTTCGGCCTGCAACACTTCCCTGGTAATAAATAGAGCAATCAGTGCACATCCTCTGAGCTGCTGAAGTTTCCTCTTCTTGTGGACTGTCTCCCTCTCAAGATGCCCATATCACCTAGTGGTTTCCATCACATCCTAGTGAATACTCCCAAAGGCATCACCTAGTCTAGCCACACGTTTCTAATACTCCAGGGCACGTGGGCTTTGCTCTGAAGCCTCATTACACAGCCAGCCCGCAGACTGCAGGATAACCAGCCGCTTAGTGTTGTATTAGATCAGAGCCTCTGGGAGCTGGGGGAGATTCATGAGAGGACAGCATTAATGGCCATTAGGGAGAGGGATAATTAGTTAATGTTAGTACAGCTCTTGGAAAATGTAAAGCTATATAAGTGCTATGTACTAGTAGTATTATAAGATTCTAGGTTTGTATGCTAGGAAGGAAACTGGTGTCTGGGGAAAGGATTCTCCTTGTCCCAGCTTTCTGAATGACATCTAGCTGATTAGGAAGGAATAAGAAGACATGTCATCCCCGATGAGTTTGCCAGCACAGCGACAGGTAGGGGAGCAGCACTGCTCCAGCAAAAGCAGCGCGATGCAGCAGCAGTTTGGGCTCTTTTCAGTTATACCATGGAAATCAGAACCAAACCATGGCTGAAAAACCCTCATGAGGATTTTGGGTCTGTGAGAATCCAGATCCTAGCATGCTCAAGGCAGGGCTTGATGGCCAGCCCTGCTTTTCTTCTCCTAACCTCCCGGCCTACCTCCAGGGCTATATGCTAAAGGCACTATTCAGTGGGGATGGAAGGGGGAGGACTGAGTCATCCTCACCATACTCACTGCTGAAGGCTGTTTCATGGTATTAAGTGACAGCTAGGAATTGAATTTGGTCTCTGTTACACTCTAAGGTAGTGCTTTATTTTCCTTTCTTGTGCAGTTTTCTTCTCAACTTTGAAATAAAAGATTTAGTGCTTTGCTTTCCTTGGTCATTTGACATTTGCTTTGCACAGTCTTTTGACAGCTTTCTTACTGCTACTCGCACACTTTGAGGAGGCTCCGCTCCTGTTGCCGCCTTGGAAGAGCCACAGGAATAGCAGTAGGTGTCTTCGTATGGTGCAGCAGTAGCTGAACTTCCCTTTTGTGTGCACAAAGCCGAGATGTTTGAGTTTGAACAGAATCACGTAGCAGTATTAGAGACCTTGGCACTACTTCTCTCCAAGAGACTATGCTCCACAAATCAGCTCTTTTTAGATCTAGTGATAAGGCACACATTCCTGAATTACTGTTTGAGTTCCTGCTGCTATATGTACAGATGACCTGGGCTCTTCTTTAATTGCAGACCTGGCTTCCAGCCCAGGCCGGGCTGCACCAGAACATATGTCCTTTAGACCTTAGCTGGATGATCCCTTGAAAATATTTAGCTCTGAAGCTTCTCCCAGCAGCCAGATGTATGTCCCCATCAGGACACATTAATTCCTGCTGTGGGCAGCATGTGTTACGCAGCAAATCTGGACAGTTTTGTATAAGAGCCACAGGTGGCTGGGTCACCTGAGAGGAAATAAGGACACCAAAAACAACAAAAAAAGGCAATGCAACTGAGAAACACAAAAAGCGTCTTTGTTTGACTAAGCTGAAGTCTTGGGGAAAGAAAAAAAAAAACGAACACAACTGCTGCAGATTGTGCCCCTGTAAGTTAAAGTGTGTCAACTCCGGTTGGGAGATGAGCGAGTGGTTTCACAAGGACAAGGCAAAGGCTGATTCTTGCTAGAGATCCAGAAGGAGACACTTTCCTCGCTGTCAGTGCTGGACTGGGCTGACTTGAGACACCTTCCCCCCCTCAGATGTTTTTGAGCTTTTCTGTCTGAGTCTGACAGATTCCTGGGCACCTTTTGCAAAGCGGAGGATTAAGGCTGACATGCCGGCCAGATCTGGGCTTCACTAAGCATTAGCTATAGATACTGCCCTGCACTTCCTACTCATAACTGTCACCTCAATAAGCTATTAAGTACCCAAGTAGTTTACATCAGCAGTAGCTGTGTTGAAGTGCATGTTGTGACGGGATGTGATTTCCCTGCAAACTCTCTATTAATTTACTTTCAGCTTATCTAGGAAGAAAGGTGTTAGATATTGCTCAGACTGCATCGTTGTCAGAATTACACTGCCCTCAAAATCCCAAAGTTTCTTTCATGACTTTGAAAGGCAACATGTTGTGCAGCTGTACCAGCCCCAAGGTTGAGTCAAGCTGTGGCTGATCTCTCAGGTCCTCCCCTGTTTTAAGCTCAAGAGAGGGCCTTGCAAACTCTCTGAACAGCCTTTTCCTCATCTCCAGGTCTCTCAGGTGTGCTCCTGGGTGTGCTGAACAAATGGCAATTTCTTGGTTGAAAAAAATTAAAAAAAAAAAAAAAAAAGGAAATAAAGGTGTGATCCAATCGTGGTATTTCCAAGCAAAGTTTCCACAGATGCTCTTGTTTTCTTCCCCCAAACTGTTCATCCTGGAAAAGCATCTTGGTCAAACTGTCACACTTGTTTCAGCCCTTTCATTCAGTGTAAATCCTTTGCCAGGCACGGTGGAGGCCACGAGCAAGAAAAAGATCACAGTGGTTCTAGACCGCTCTTGGTCAATTGGGATGCTGGGGGACTTCCAAGGAACCAGGGTCTAGTTCCTCCTTGCAGTCACAGTCAGTGCCAAACACGAGCTTAAAAACCAGCGGACCAACAAGAAGCTTCCAGACATTCCAGCTGCTTTGTCCCGTTGTGTCTTCCCCAGGCATTTCTCTGCACGTATTTCCTCCCCTTCCTGCAAATGGCAGCTCTGTTCTCCTCTTCATCCTCACTCTGCCCACCCGATGATGCCTTCCCCTTGCAAGCACTGGTATGAGGGGATTGCTGCCCATTGCACATCTGCATGCCAGTGATTAAAGGTGTCTTACAGCAACATGCAAGGATTCGCAGGGCTTTTCAGGGATTTACACAGTGCATAAGAGCAACCAGGAGCTGTTTCTCCTACCCACATGTAGCTGGCCTTGGTATCCCAACCTTGCCCAAAGCAGGGGAGATACAGGTTGCCTGCTGCCAGAAGGAAGAGCATTGGGCTTAGAAAGACCGTGGGCAAAGGATCCAAATGTCCCTGTTTGTGACAATCAAGGAGCCAGACGGATGTGCTAGGGAGCGGGGAGCGCCGAGCAGG
This sequence comes from Crypturellus tataupa, assembly GCA_034781795.1. Taxonomy (NCBI): domain Eukaryota; kingdom Metazoa; phylum Chordata; class Aves; order Tinamiformes; family Tinamidae; genus Crypturellus; species Crypturellus tataupa. The sequence continues at coordinate 317,682 of JAWLRI010000181.1, forward strand.
CAGGGTTAACGGGGAGCCAAGAAGGGGGTGAGTCCTTCCTGCTGTCAGCAGGACTGTTTGCAAAGGGACTGTTTGTTCCCCCCAGATGCACATACTGCGTTTAAACACGGGTCTAAAAATAAAGCCTGCCATTCACATTGTTTTTCCTTACTTCATTTAACAATCTAGTTGCTTTATGACCTGTAATTCTGCATCACGTTGAATCAAGAGGTGTAATTTGCAAGCAGGGACAACATCCTTGCTCCCCCTTCCCCTCCTCTCTGCTCCACTGAGTGTGTTTTAATCCCACGGTTTTCAGCATTCCTAATGAGCCATTAACAAGCTGCCAATTACTTATGCAAATGAGGGGGGGCAGACAGGGAGGGGTGGCTGTAGCTAGAGGTAAATTCTGCTACCTAAAAACGGCCTGAGATAAATCACTGCTGCTGTAAGAGCTGCCTGTACCCAGGAGCCCTCTCTGTTATATTATCTGCCATCTAAAAATGCCAGCGGTAATGCAGAGGATGGTTAAGGAAAGGGAAACAGAGGAGTAATCGCACATATATTTTTAATTATGTTTGCCAATAATCTATTTGGTGCGTTCCCTACCACCGTTCATCCCTTTCTTTTTGTTCCCAGCTCTGTAAAATATTGCCCTATCCGCTGCGGCTGGAGCCTCGCCAGGTGGAGAAGAGGCGGGCAGACCCCAGGGCCACCGCTGTGGTACGGCCCAGAAGGACGAGCCCCTGCACTGCAGATCTCCAGCAGCTGTAGGACGCGGCAGCACTGGAATGGATCCACTGGTGGGGAGCACGGTGGCTCCCTGGGAATGCCGCCACCCTGCCGTGGGATGAGCAGGGCTGTGTGCAGAGGGCTGGCACACAGGCTGGTTGTCCCCTGCGCCACAGCCCCAACACGGGCACCAACTCTTGGCTCTTTAAAGCTCTCAACTAACCCCCTTCTCCCGATCACTGCCCAGATAACACCAAATGCTGGGAAGGCCACCAAAACTTCTCAAACTCCAGCAGTCAGCTAGTCAGGGAGGCACCATATGGATTTACTGATTCGGCTCCACAAGATTACGGATCTTGTACCACACTACAGTCGTTTTTAGGAGAGATGCAATGTCCATGAAACAGCACAGCTGTCAGCTGGTTCTGACTTTAAAGGGGATCTGCAGCCTGTGAGGACTGCAAGTACCAACAGAAATTATCCATGACGGATCTACATTATCATTTTGCAGTGAGTTGATAATACTGCAAGAAGTGTTTAATCACTCAAAAGCTAATCACATAGAGACTGTAAAGTCAAACCATCATGATGCAAGAAACAGGTCCATCAGGAGTCCACTTTTTTGGCTAGAGAAAGAAGGAAAATCATCTCCATTTCTGGTCTGAGAAAGCAGGAAGAAATTTGACCAATAAATCCTAAGCTGGTGATATAAAAGCAGAGTCTCAAAATGGCTCGAGAAATGCTGCTTAGGAAATAGTACCAATAAAGCACTTGCATGTGCTATCACTCTATGCTAAAATGCTTTCAGATTGGTATCTCATAAGCTCCCCTTCCATCGTCCCTCTTTCTCCATCCTGACAGAGACTCCCCTCCGGGTAACCAATAACACTCTGTCTCTGTCTGCAGCCAGGGCCATTCCTGACTGACGAGTACACATGATTTAGATAAGGCTCCATTACTTAACTTCTGGATGCTGGATAATCAGTTCAACTACTTTGGCATTAATCATAATAATATTCAAAATTCATTAGGCTTGATTGTTTGGAAATCTATTTCTTACTAATGTCAGATTCACTGAGCACAGGCCTGGCAGCACCAAGACAGAAAGTGAATGCAATGCAGGGTGTGGGATCTCCCTGTCTTTACTTGGCCTAGCTCTGCTGGACAGTGATCTGACAGCTCCTGGTTTGTCGTCCCTGAAAGGTGTCAGATAGAAGTGACACTCTGAGCATGGAGCCTGCTGGCTGACCAAGGGCCATCTCCATAAACCTACAAGAGGATATGGAGCTCTTGACGGGGGTTAGATACTCACATACACTCCTGCTAATCTTAATTGCATCTGTTGCATCCAAAAACTGCACAGGCAGCCCAGAGATTTGTGTGCATTATCACAGTAGAGACATATGGAAACTGAAAGTGTCTGAAAAAATAAATCTGCCCCTCGCTTTCCTGAAAATTTACAGTACTTCAGACTACAGGCTCGACTGTAGTGCTTTACCTGGATGAAAACCTTCCAGCACTGTAACAGATAGATTGTCCCTTCTTGACAAGTAGCTGTAAGCCAGCTGAGGACAGTTCCCTCTGGAGCACCTTCTAATCGTGTATGTGGCCTACTTAGGTACTGGGGGTGATGGTGCTTCCCAGCTCCCTTTGGGTAAGAGTTCTCACCCTCTAGCACGACGGTGGTTTCTCAGCAGGAAATCTCTAGGGAAATATCGGGCGCCTTCAGGAGATGCGTAGCTTTCCCTCCTAAGGCCGGCAGTGCAGGCACAGAGGGCATCTCCAGCAGGCTCAGTGCAAGCCGCGTCACAGTGAAGAGCTCATCTTCGGATGAGCAGTGTCACACCTACTAACGACGAGATTCAACTCACCGGTGCCAGTGGGAAAGCTGTGCTGGCTCCAGCACTGCCGAATGGAGAGCTGCATTTCCCTGCGAACATGGACACTGGTGCCTGCAGGGTAGGCTGCTGCAGATTGCATGATGCTAATCCTTCCCCTATGCTGAGGGCTGGGGAAGGAACGGTTGCCCTGGACATGCCCTACTTGAAGCATCCCTGTGGAAACACAGTGTGGCCCCTGGAGAGGCTGTACACAGCACCTAGCACTGGATCTGCCCCAGCCCAGCTGTGACCGGGGAGCAGCAGCAGTGGGAAGGGGCAGGACCCAGACCAGCATTAGCTGTGATGGTGGCACGGGTGGAAAACAAGGCAGGCCGTGGGCTGCAAGATCCTGCTGGAAAACAAGCCAGACTTTAATCAGAAGAACTGGTGAATACGATCTTTAGCAATTTTTCCAGATGCCCTTGATGAATCAATTTGCCAGTGTCTTCGTAGTGGGGTGTCTAGACAGCAGCTCTCCATTAGGGTTAGCCACAAGAGGAAGGGGCAGAAGGAGCAAGCGAGTCTCAAGAAACCACTAATGTTGCACAGTGTCTGGCAGGGTGAGCCACCCGCGCAGGCGTGTGCGGAGCAGACGGGACGGTCCTCAGTCATGTCACTGCCGGGGCATTTGCTCGGAGGAGGGATGTGGCTGCAAGGGCTGGGCTGAGCACTCTCCTCCGAGAGGGCCAGTACGTACATGCAGCACGTGCAGGCAAGGACATGCGTGGCCATGAACAAAACAGCTTTACAGAACAACGAGCGTCACCGAAAAAGTTCTATTAACTTCACTCTGCCATCTTCCCTTTGCACGCGAGGGCCCTTGAGGGCTTTAGCAGCTTTTGATGGGTGCCAATCCAGATGGCCCAGCGGGAAGCCCACAGCTTCCCTCAGGAAGTCATGAGCAAATCTTTTCTGCAGGATGGAGAATTCCTGCTTGCCACATTGATTTTTTCCAGCCTCATCTTCATCACGTTATACTCCTACGCACTTCTCTCAATAATATCTTTTTAACCTTCAGGTTAAAAACTCAGCTCACAATTTTGTAAATATTTGGAATCAGGTATCACATCTCCCCATCCTGGTCATTCCTTAGCTAAACTATTCGCATACGGTACTTCAAATCCTGCCTCAGAAATCAAGCAAGCTCCTCACCCTCAATTAATTTCTGCCTAAAGCTGGTGGATACTCTGCATGGGACTGAGTCAGGGCTAGATTAAAAAAAAAATGGAAGAAAAAAAAAAAAGTATTTAGAATTATGATTGCAATAAAGCCACAAAGCGATTGACCCTTTGCTCTTTGACATGGGATCTCCATGTAGACGGCTTCAGAAGAGCATTTGTCTCCCGGTCACACTGAAAGCCACAAACCTGCGAGGGAGCTGCCACCCCCTCAGGGAGCGGGGATGGTTCAAAGAGGACAAGGTTTATATGGATAAAATGCGCCGTGGCCCGGGGCGGGCACGAGCTCTCTGTGCAGCGATGCTGCTGTATATTGATTGGAAGCGGCTCAGTGCTTTATTGGCCACCCGAGAGGTGTGATGAGTTGTTACTGGAATTTGTACTTGATAATCAAAGGCATTTGTCACACTTTGAAATGCTCTGGGCAGAGGTGTTCACTTCTTGCGTCCGCGAGAAATGGAAGCCGGGAATCCAGTGTGAGAGGCCGCATGTGGGGCTCTCACAAATCCATCCTTTCTCTGTCAGCTTTCCCAGAGAAACAGAGACATTTTCCTTCCTTCCTCCCCCTTGCTGGCAGATACGGGCGGCCTTGCTGCCCTCTCCTTCCACCTCCCCCAGTTTGATTTTTAAGCCATTTAGCAGCCTTAAACGCACCTAATGAGGTTTCTGCCTGCACTTTGCTGCCATCCCTCTGCTTCCCTGACACCGGGAAAGAGAGCAGTTTGGAAACCTATCGTGGACTTCCCTGCCCTGGGAGGCTAATTACATGGTAGCCAGCGACCTCTTAAGCGCAGGGTAATCCGCTGTGTCGTACCCGGGCAAATTATCCAAGTCCTTCTGCCTTTTCCACCACAGCCCTATGCAGAGATGGAAATACGGCCGGTTAAACGGTAATTAATCTTTAAAGCACTCGGCACTCCTCATGCTGGCGAGGAGGAACCTGTGGGTCCAAGTGGCTCTGAACTGGTGGGCATAACCTGGAGAGCCATGTGGGGGTCAAGGGATGCGTGGGCCCTCGTGCTGTCCCAGCAGCCAGGGGATGCCTGGGCCCTCTGGTACCAGCTCTGGGCTGCGTTTTTGGCCCGTTGGATGGGGTTGTCTCTTCCTCACCTGCAGCGAGGGGATCAGCGCTCTCCCAGAAGGACCTACCCAGAGTTGTGTGCAGGAGGACAAGGCACAGGAGGGGACTGGGGCTGTTGCCCAGTTGCCCATGACGGAGTCAGGAAGATGCCTGTGGTGGCAGAGCCAGGCTTGCCCAGCACCTATGCCTGGAAGAAGGGGTGGATGGGAATTCTGGGTGGGAAACAACAGCTCTTCCCACTCCAACTCAGCAGGATGGGGCCAGAGGTTCAGTGGGGCTTATCGGGGAAGGGGCGACCACGAGGGAGCTGCATGAGGACTGCGCTGATGTTCTTCTCCGAAACCCTCCAAATCAAGGCACAGACCCAGGCACTCACCCTTCAAAACCCAAAGCAAAGCTACAAGATCAACTTTGTTCTTTGCCCCTGCGCGAGGCTCCACAGTTTCTCCCTGCATTAACAGCCCCATTGCTCAGGGGCTCGGGGACACCATTCTGACCCCCGCTATCTTTATGGCAACTGAATATGTTTGTATGCGGCTTAGAGCCACAGACACTGTTCCCTCCGGAGAACTTTGCCTTTTTGTAACAATCAGAGCTATGTTTTTCAGATTACATGGGCTAATAAAATATTTTAATTTGTTAGGAACATTTGGGTTGGCACCGTATGATTCTTCTGACATTTAAATAGTGACAACAGAAAAGAAAAAAAAAAAAACTTGTAAAGAAAGGTTTCCGAGAGCATTTCTTTCCCAAACAGGAGCACAGAAATAGAATGGCAAAATCCCACAGGCTGGTATTGAGATCGGCACTGACACCTCCCGTCCGTGCCTGGTTCACTTGAACATCTGCCAAGTTAAACAAGCAAACATGGGATTTCGGTGTCCTAGCCACAGACGTGTTTTTGTCAAGCGAGCCCTCCTCCTTAGCTGCTCTAGCAGTTTATGCCGTGCAGTAATGAACCGATCAAAGCGGGTGCCTGCATGTGTCACTGCTCGCGATGGGCTGCAGTCACAACTAATGGGTGCCGCGCCGTGGAACTCGCCTCGGCGTTTATCCACCTCTGCCTTCCTCAAATAGGCTACGTTCACCTTATTTCTTCCCTTTCCCAGTGCCGCATTCACTGTGCACTCTGGTTAATTAACAGGACTAGGCTGTAGAGCAGTGGAGCCAGGGGTCTGGAGCGTGCATCATACTCGCAGCAGGCACAAAGCAGACTGGCCGGGCAGCCCCTCTCCTCTGTGCAGCATTTGCACAGCTCGGAGTGAGTAATGCTGTGCTGAATGGAGCAGGGGCATCGGAGAGGTGGAAAGTTGCCCTTGCAGCAGTGTGGGCTGAATTCTGAGATTCGCTTTTGTCACAGATTTTCTATGTGCCCTTGGGCAAGGCATCTGATAGCTCTGGGCTTCACGTCCTAGCCTGGGAAATGGGGAAACGCGCTCTGACTGCCCGAGGACGCGGTGCAGGTAATGGCTGTAGAGTTAAGCAATAAGCCTGCCAAGAAGGAGAAAAATGGTCAAATATTTAGCTCAGGGTTACTTACACCTGGCAAAAGAGATAGAGGGTAACACAATAAATACTGAGGAGAAGAATAGCAAAGAAGTTCCTTTGTTCAGCAACTGCTTTTTGCCTTGTACCTCAACTGAATCTTACAGGATTAAAGGCAGCTGATTATGTAAAATCTGTACTACAAAGCATATGTAAAAAATGTGAGCTAAGGCCTTACTATTCTATTACCTGACCTCGCACGTTCTCTTCTGCAACCTCAGCACTTTTTTCCTGGATAGGTTTATCCTGGTGGTTATTTTAAGAAAACTGTGTTAAAATTCTTGCTTCTGTGCCAGGTACTTGCTGTTTAACAAACGGGCCATGACTAAGCATACACTGGAAATTAGGAGAATCTAAGATTTAAAGCAGTGAGATTCTGGGCCCGTGTTCCCATAGGAGCACATATAAAGTGGTGCTTGATTATGAAAAGGATAAATCTGATGTGATTGATGCAGCGGGAGATTGGATTTGATGAACCAGAGAGTCCCTTCCCATCTTCTCTACTCCTAATGAATTCATCTTTTAAGGAGGGGGACAAAGTTATTTTGACGGCAGACAACAGAGAGGTGTGCAGATACCTGCTAATGCATCACCAGATTTAACCACATTCCACCACCTTGGAAGTGCATCACTCCCCTGGCTCTGCCAGTCCTGAACATACCAAGCAGAGCTAGGGGCAAGGATCCTACCTCCTCCTCTGCATTTTCCAACCATTGAAAATTTCAATAACTCTCCTTAAACCAGTGAAGTGTTCCAGCATACTTACCTGCCTCCCATCAACATAATGACTAAGTCCCTTGTAATTTTTTTGCTATGTATCTCCTTGGTGAAGATGAGCAGGGATGGGATCACCTCTTTACACTGTGAGATTGGGACATAGAAAAACCCACCTGAATTGCAGTGGGTTTTGTGGTGGTGTTAGAGAAAGGCTGCAGCTCAGTCCAAGGCTGGGATCACACTGCTGGACTCTTCCTCTCCATGCTCCTAACTGCGCTCTCCCTTTCACAACAGGAATGGCAGAGCAAAAGGTGTTTTGCAGCACACACATTCCCTAGTCTGGGACTCGTGTCCTTGTGGCAAGACAAAAGGCCTGAGCTTGGCATTCCTTGGCACAAAATGAGCTTGTTTCAGAAGGGATGCACAGCAAAAGTTACTATATTCATTTTCCCCCCTTGAATAGCTTTAATTCCTTAATTGCTACCTGCTAATAAGTTAAAATGCTGTGTTTCCATATTATCAAATGGTACAGGATAAGCTAAGGGAGTTAATCAACACACTTTCAAGGCTGGGAAAAGATAAAAAAAGAAAAGCAGCAACATATTTGGAGATGGTGGCTGTAAACACAACCCAAGTGTTACCTGCTATGACATTTTAGCCAAGGGGAGGTTGTGCATATTATTGCTGGGCATAGGACTCTGAGAAAGGATGTGAAATAGTGCATAAAAATTGTAAATGAGAAGGGAAAGCTTTTCCTCTCCAAAGTGAGGCTATTCTCAAGGACGTGCTGCATAGCTCTAGGGCCTGATCCTGCAGATAATACCAGCTACAGCACTTCTGTGTCTTAGCACCCCACTGGCTTCTTCGGGGACTGCTCAGAGCAGGGAGCACTAAGCCCAGTGGTAAGTGGTTGCAGGATCACATTCATAGTGTGCCAAGCATTTGGGATGAAAAGAGCTATAAAGAAGTCACATATTATTATGTCACATTGCAAAGGTCAACTCCAGTATTTGTTCTGTCATGAGGACATGATTGAAAGGCAAAAAAATAGTGTCAGGGCACAGGGGAAAATCATTTTTTAAAAACTGCCTTCAGGGCTGAGGATACAAAATTACATCAGTGCTTAGAACTAAATTCCCATCCACACCTTGCAATTCAATTTCAGCTCGGAAAGGCATAAAAGTAACAAAATCACCTTTTGGTGGCACGTCTGCTTATCCGCTGACACATCCCCTGAAAAGTCAGCGATATCTAAACTCCGGCTCCCGTGTGACTCTGGCAACAGCCGCGAGCTGCCAGAGAGCCCTGCTCCGTCGCAGACACCGCGAGGGCTTTGCAAGAGCCACTCAGCTACTTAACACCGCGTAGGCACCCGCTTAATCCCTGTCACTGCCGGCTCTGGATGAGCCGTGGTGACACTGGGGAGAGGCTGAGGACAGCCCGGCTGCAGCGTACACCACAAGCAATGTCAGGGGGAGGGTTGGGTTTGAGGAACAGAAACCCCTTTGCTCTCCCTGCCACCAATAATTTGCCCTGATCACAACCACATTGCAAGTGCTAAAGTCCATCTCACAGGGCTCAGTCGTGTGAGGCAAGGTGGGACAGTCAGAGAGACGGAGCTGTCCTGCCTCCCCTCACGAGGGCTCACGACCCGGGGCCAAAGTGGACTCAAGCAGCAGCTCCCCAGCTTTCTGGCTCTGCAGCCAGGCACAGGACGGTCACATTCAGTGCTCACCCTCTTCCGGACACTTGTGCTTCCAGCAGAAGCCCTGCAGGTCGCTCTTGCGACACTGTGACATATGGCTACGAGCATCCGACACTGCGGCTGTGTCTGCACTAGCAAACAGGCAGGGCAAAGGCTGGCACGGGGCACTCTGGCTGTTTTAAGGCTGGCCTGGGTTTGCTCCATGCCAATCCAACAGCGCCCAAGCAACGGGTGAGAGGACAGCACAAGTGAAGGACAGTCCCCAGCAAATGCCACCTTGCTTTGAGGCACAAAGAGGGTTTCACAACCCTGTGTGATATCTGGTCATTACCAGAGCTGCAGCCCGTGCCATCCGCTAGTGCAGACACAGCCCAAGCAACCACGTTTGCACTGAGGGCTGCATTTGCCCATGCATCCTCGCCGCACAAACAAGCCCCAGCGAGAGAGGAGCAGCTCCCACCGCACGCGAGATCTGCCGCCCGCGCCAGACGCGACCTATCCCAGGAGCCGCTCTCTGCCGCGGGTCCCTTCGTGTCGAGCAGCGCAGGTCCCCTGGGCCGCGATACACTCACTGTTGCAGCTGCCGGCGGTGCTAGTCGCTGTCGGTGCCACGCTGCGCCGCGCTGGCCCCTCCGCCGCGGCCCTTCCTGACGGGCAGTGGGCGAAAACAAGGGAAGGAGACAAACAAAAGAGAAGGGAAGGGTGAGAGAGGGAGGGAGGGATGGCGGGGATGAAGCAGCGGGGCAAGAAGGGGAAGGGCATCTCTCTCACAAATTCACAGAATGGTTGAGGTTGGAAGGGACCTCTAGAGATCACCTAGTCCAACCTCCCTGCTCCAAAAGGGACACCCAGAGCATATGGCACAGGGTGGCATCTGGGCAGGTTTGGAAGATCTCCAGAGAAGGAGCCTCCACAGCCTCTCTGGGCAGCCTGTTCTTCCTCATACGGAGGTGGAACTTCCTCTGTTTCAACTTACACCCGTTACCCCTCATCCTGTCACCAGCCACCACGGAGAAGAGCCTGGCCCTGTCCTCCCTAGTCACCCCTCAGGTACTTGAACATGTTGATCAAATCTCCTCTCAGTCTTCTTTTCAACAGGCCCAGCTCACTCAGTCTTTCCTCATATGACAAATGCTCCAGTCCCTTAATCATCTCCGTAGCTCTCTGCTGGACCCTCTCTTTAACAGAACCGTGTGTCTTTCACTGCTGCACTGACCCTGCACAGCCCTGAGGGAACACAGGTCGCTGAGGGGGACACGTGGTGTCCAGGACCTCTCTGACCTGGGGCTCCTTAGGAGGGACGGCAGCATCAGGCGCTCACCTGCCTTACAGCAAATCAGCATCAGCCAAGCTGCTGAGAAGCCAGTTTACGCTTAATAGTGACATTATATTTAATACGTGACAAGATAAACTGGTCACATAGGTGCTACCCCGCCTATGGGGGACAACAGAAGGCAGCAGACGCACATCCGTGGGACAGCAGAGTGCTCAGGTGACTCCACCTGGAAGCTGCTTTCTTGGTCAGGGCAGCGCTTGCTTTCTGGAGCACCCTTCATCCAAATGGCTCCAGGCTCTTTACTAGGAGTAAACCCTCAAGCTGGCTCTGAAGCAGGGTACAATGACAAGCATTTTGCAGCCAGGATTAAGGGCATCATTGGCCAAATGTCCCAGTTAAGAAGCACCTGGTACATCACCCTCCTCTTCCCCCAGTCTTCCTCCCCTCTGCACTGTCACTGGTTGGGGGAGGGAGGAAGGACCTGTCTCGGACTCTGATCACCTGCAAACCTGCCAGCGCTTGCAAAACTGAGCCCTAGGAAAGGACAAGGGAAAGAAAATACAATGGAGCAGAAAATACAGGACGGTGATTTCCATGCATCAAAGAAGGAAAGAATTAAGGAATGGCAGGGAAGGGAAAGGGTGGGAATATCAGAGGACAAATGCATGGTGAAGGATTAGCATGAGGTCTGTTGATTTTCTAGTGAGACGGTTCTGCTGCCACCATGACAAAAAGCAGAGTCCTACGATGAAAAGGCAGCTGGTGAGTGCTGCAGGGGAGACTTCTCCATGTGACATTTAGCAGTGTGGACCTGATGGCCATGGGAAAACCAAAAATTTGGGCTTAGGGTGTAACCAGCTAGTCATCGCCCTGAGCATCTTTCTCTCCTTCAGCAGGGGTGAAAATTCAGCTATAAAATGCAGCTGATGGCTCATTCTGCTTAGGGAATTGCCCTGTGAATGCCTGATTAGCCTCCAAAGTGCTTTGCTCCCTTCCCAAGGAGTTGAGGTAGGAAATGGGTGGGGGCCAGCCTTACAAAATTATTTCATGATGCTTGGTTAAATTGCCTCTGCATTATAATGTTACTATTAGGGGAAAAGAAAAGAAAGATCTAGCAAAAAAAGCTGCATCCCAAAGCCAGCTGTGGCAGCAGTATGGACATTGGAAAGAAGCAGAGCAGATGAAGTCATCGGCAATGGAAAAAACCACATCAATATAATATAGTGCAGAACACAGCAAATTCTACCTCAAACACAGAGCTGAAAAAGAAACATCTTCCTTTGCCAGTTCTATTACCATGCATTTATTCCAATAACAAATAACTAACCCTGAGAGTAACCCAAACCTGATTTATTCCTCCGTCTAAGTAAATACAAAGAGGCAGCGGAACCTGACTGTAAAAAACACTGATCTCATATGTTTTCCTCATATGTATTGGAAAAAGTGGGAATGGAGTTTCTGCCTTACTGCCAGGGGATACTGGCAAAGCATTTGAGTTATAGATATTGTATCTTGTCACTAATGACTGCAGGGAACTAAAAGGGATTTGGATTTTTTTAATGCTTCGCATTAATTGATAATTTGGTCTCAGAATCCACAGTGGAACACAGGATTTGCTATATTGGATCAGTCTACTGGCCCATAAAATCTGGCATCTTGCCTTCATGATGCTCAGAAAAAAATATCATCCAGTGCCTGTTTATAAGGTTGCTAGCCATGTTTGTAAGGCTGTAAGACTGAAACAGAGAAAAGGTCTTTCTGGCCTCCACAGGATGATGCCTCTTTAAACCTTGAACCATGGGTTTGCAGGGCTTATCACTGTCCCTGTATTACATCCCCTCAATGCAAGGAAGAAACTCTGTAATGATGAACAGTTTCTATAGGTATCCTGCTGTTTTCCCCTTTGGTCACCACATCCCAAGTAGTAAGAAGGTGAACTTGTGTTTTCAAAGGGCAAATAAGAATACAAATTGGGGTAGAGCAGGGAGCGGGGTGGCTTGCCTTGTGCTGAGCAAAACAATATTGATTAGGCAGTATAAAAATTTCCATCATTAATTCATTTAGCAATCTGATCATATGTTGCCCACATAATTGAATGGGGAAGAGAGAAGTGGAATCACTTAAGCGTTCAGAGCTCAACACGCACCAAGAAAGGATTCCTATTTCTGCGTGCGTGCAATTTTGTGCATCGTTGCCTCTTGATTGTACATTGAACATGCTCTCTTTGACAGCCTGGCCCTAAATGGCCTGTTTATTAACGACAGCTGCTTGCAAATAGGGGCATTTTCTATCCAGCTGCCTTGGAGAAGGGGTTCTCTGAGTCTATGAGAGAAACTATGGAACAGGGTGGGATGAGAAGAGGAAAGCCAGTGGGAATTCTGAACCAGGCAGGAATCAGGAGGGGGAAAAAAAGGAAGAAGAAATGGTTTCTATCCATGCAGATGTATTAATTAAGAAGGACAGCATGTTTGGATATTATTTTTTTCTAGTGAAGTCTTCAGCTTGTCTTCAAGCAAGACCTTTCACACTCAGGAAAACCTTTAAATCTCACTTAAAAATCCACTACTCCATATGCAAACAACAACAATGACAATGACAACAACAGCAGAAAAACAAGACAATTCATAATTTATCTCCACTTCCACTGAACTTGCTTTTAAGTTCTCTACTCCTGTCTGCAAGGTCTGTGGCCATTCCCCCCTTCCCTGACCCATGGGAGATCTCACGGCTGCCTCTGCATCAGGACTGCTCCTGCAGGTGGAAAAGCTGGGACATCACGAGGATCTGGGTCCAACAACTTGGAGAAAGTTGACACCTCCGCCTCCTCCTCAGTTTCACGTGGCAGTGTTTCTTCCAGCAAGCCTTCCTTTTCTCGTGCCCAGAATCACACACTGTTTCTGGTGCATCTGGGGCTTCAGTGCTGAAGCTCACTGGTGTACGGTTCTTCACCTTCTTTTGCTCTACCTACACTTTTAATCAAACCACTTCAGCAATATCCAGGAACCATCTGCTCCTCTGGCCCCATACAAAATCCTTTTTGTTTTTTGGTGATGATGCAGAGGACTGTGCTCTGCTGGATCTCCATCACATCTCCGTCTCTCTGATTTGAAACAAAGCACCGTGCTCTTTTCTACGCATCTCATCTCTTCTAGGCTAATAGGATATTCAGAGTGGGGAGAGGAGGAAGAATGGAGCACATTGCACATAAGCAGCCTCTAGCAGGTGAATATTCACTTAAGGACCACTGCTGGACAACATAAATTAGACCAAGAGCAAAAACAGTTCATGGTCAGAGGAGGAAAAAAACAATTTAAGGATTAGTACGGATCACAAGTACTTTCCTTTGACTCTCTAGATCCATTTGCTACACCCAGGATAAGAAGAAAATGGAAAAGAATCCTGCCCTTCTGAATTCAGTTTTATTGAAAGGGAAATGCATTGAAGAAAAAGGCTCCCGAAATCCCAGCAGGAAACTTGCTGTCTCAAGTTATCAAAGCAGCAGTAAACAGGCTTGGACAAGCTCGGCTATGTGGAAAAACAATCCCAGATGTCTGAACTCAGCTGAACCCCTGACTTCTTGGGGCCCAACCACCACTTTCCTGTGTCCAGGATTTGATGGTTATTCACAGCAGCCTTTCCCAGATTCCTGGGATGTGGGGATGAAGGCAGCTCTTACAAACAACCAAAGGTCCCAATAAGCAGCAGCACAGGCATTTCCCAAGTCAAAGGAATTTGTTTTGTTTTGATTTCATAGTCCATAATGGATTATTTTACTTCCACAACTCTGTTCAACAACTTTTCCCACCTTTCTCACAGCTTGTGTGACAAGGAACTCCATCACTTTACCACCCACAGCAGCACCTCTGATCTCAACCTGCCACGAACATCAGCAGGTTTCTAGCTCAGGACATGCCATCCAATGAATAAATCCTCCCTGTTTGGCTGCATCCATGACCTAGACAAATAGAGGCTCAGGCGTTAAAAAGACAACAAGAAGGTAAACTGGAAGGCTTTGAACTTCCCTAGGTCTCCAGAGGGCAGTTAGGCTGCTGGGAGAAAACAAACTCAGCTCAAACTTCAGGAAACTGCACTGAGCTTTGACTGGAAAACAATAGTTTGCCTTAACTCTCAGCAAGTGTGTGAGGTTTGGGAGGCATGTCAAGGGGTTAAGTGGAGAGCCAGGGTCGGGTGAACATTCTGACTGTATTAAGCCAAAAAAGTCTTAGCCAAGTGACTTGCAATGCTGTGGCCAGGTATTCCGAGCAGGAGAAGAGGTGAGTGTGGAGGTTAAGCAGGCAGTTTTCATTCCCCCCAAACAAACTGCTCTTTTGTATTTGCGCTTCAAAGATGTCACTAGATTATGAGGGATCTTCACCAGCCACATCTCTCTCATTATTGAAATGAAATAAATAGCAAGAACATGACAGCAGCAACTGAAGCATGAGAAGGACAGGTAGATGGGGAGGCTGCGGGTGGAAGATTTGGCAGGGTGGAGAATTAGGGCAATTACTGTTTCTGAGAAAATGCCAGAAATGCAACACAACCTAATCTCCCCAATTAATTCCTCTGCACTTCAGTCACTTTGTGTGAAGGGCTCTTAATGCTTCCGAAGGAGAAAGGGGAAGAAAAAAGGACTCTTCAATATTTGTTTTTCCCTCGGTGGAGAAATGAGAAGAGGTTAGGAAAAATATCTGGTTAAAACACAAGACAATGCTGTTACACCTTCCTTTCAGGAGATAAGAAACTGCTGCAAATTCAATTTGCAGAGCATTTTATAGGAGCCACAGAGATATCAAAGACCAATATGTTTAATATTGCACTTACTTTTGCTACACACAGATCATACCAGGACTGGCCCAGAGACACTAGAACACATAACCGCACTTGAGCACTTCCCTCGGCTGCCCTGTTTCTGGCCCTAGCACCAGTTCAGGGCAGCTTTGCTCTTTTGCCTCCAAAGTGCCAGTGAGGGCTGGTGCTGTGACCATCCCACACCTTGCAGGACAGCCAGGGCTTACCTGGAAGGATGAGCAATGAAAACAAAGAAAGAAATATCAAAATAGGGGCTAGAGTTATGGATATAAAGAACCAAAGATGCCAAATAATTTCAACAGTGGGTCCTGGCAAGGATGGCAGGACTGCTCTACCCAGTTGTTCTATCTGTGTCAGTACTGGGGGTCTCCAGGCTGAGCATATCCAAGGTACCAAGAAACCTCTTTGCCCCTAATCACTTAGATATGACAAAGCAGGACATGTTCTCCATGATCCCAGATGGTACAGGAGAAAATCACTTTTCACTTTTAGGTCCTTTCACCAGTAGAACATATATTTACAGATGTGAAACTTCCCAACTCCCTGGGAGAAAGGTTTCATTTCAGGCTCATTTCTAGAAGGACAGCAAGGTGCTTGAGAGGGGTCAGCTTTCCCCTCCTCGGGGACTGCTTGAGAGAGTTTGCACTGTCCACAGTTTTGGGGAGAGAACTGGGCAATAAGGGCTGGGTGGTGATTTCATTCTGCTGGTAATGACCTGTAAACACACTGCATGAGATGGAAAGCAAAGCAACAAACAGAGCAGCCCGAGCATACAGGTAGGTAGTGTAGGACTGAAGGACACACACAGGCATTAGGAAGTCATGACAAGGATGCACAAATCCCAGGCGGGGAGATGCAGCTAAACTTCTGCAAGTGAGTTCAAAGCTGGTGTGAACAGAGCACCATTTGGTGATGTTTGGGACTTGCCTTCAAAGAAATTTAGGAATCTGCCTCTGTCTGGGGGAATCTGTGTCAGACTATCAACTCCATCTGCAATGTAAGACTCCTCTATTAGTCTTATCTACCTTGTTCAATGAGTCTCCAAAGGAGCATGACCCAGGTAGCCGCTAAGCCCCAGTGATCTATTACTGACATGGAAGCCTCCATGGAAAAATAGCTGATTTGTAGCCCAGGAAAAATAAAACAATTTTGAACTCTAGAGGAGAAGAAATAAAATTGGAGATGATCAAGATGGGAGAGGGTCATCAGGAGGCAGATGGCAATCAGGAGGTAACTGACAATGGGAATTGAAAATTATAAAGCATATGGGTTTTTCTTTATCTATCTTAAAGAAAAGAAATGTTAGCGGGAGAAAGAGTAACCCTTCCAGCTTCAGAGGAGGACACATCTGCCAAAGGGATCCTAGACTTTTCAAAGGACATTAACCTAAGGCCAAAGTCATGGCAGAAATGTTTTGGCTCTGATGGTCTAAGGATGTGAGGGCCAAGGTTCATAGGAAGAGATACTAAACTTTTACTAAACCAACTGATATCACTGAAGGGAAAAAAAAAAAAGCTCAGAGGAGGCCTGTAAGCCTAAAATTCATTCTTTTTCTCCCCTCCAAAAATATCAGATGTTCTAATAAAAGTTATAACTTCTTCCTGCACCCCTTTTCTCTCCAAAATCCAAAGGACACTCCAGAGTGGCAGACAGAACAGAGCATTTTTTAATATTAGGTTTGGCTCTGTACTGCCAGAAATAGAAATATATTTTCAGAACCCTTTGCAAACCCCCTGTGTGTCTGTTTTGACAAGTGGGTGTCATCTGTGTGATGATCTGTAACCTGGAATATGCTCAGAAGAGCCCTCTGAAGAAGTATGCATCTAAATTCCCTAGAGGTTTCAAGCACAGCCCAGGATTTGGGGCAGGATGCCAGAAGGGCAGGACATAAGAGACCTGGAGAGAGAGATCTGAATTAAATTTAAAGCCTGTGTAAATTCTTCCTCTGCTGGACCTAAGACTTCACTGCTGATGTCCCACCATGTTAGGACACTACCTAGGAAGTTTTTAAAGGCTGTCAACTAGGATTTAAGCTGTGCTTACTTCTAAAGACGAGGATCGCCTTTTACCCATCTTCCTCCATAATTAGCAACTCCAACAGTCCTGAGCAAGTGCCACACAGTTCTGTTTTGGAACTGGATTTTTCCTCATTCAGAGGAAAAAGGAAAAGGACCTGGACTTAACTGCAGCACAGAGCTGCAGCAGCGCTCTGAGGGGATGTCGAACCCTGGTCTGCTGGGGGAGAGAGCGGCCCGGGGTCCTCAGCCCCGCGCCAGGGATGCTCCCATTCCGGATAACCCCCCTGTCCTGCCGTGCCATCCCAGACTTTCCCGGCAGCTCTGGGCATGCACCATGTGCCTGACTTGCTGCAGTCCCCGACTTGACACTTGGCTTTGCTGGAGGCACAACGTCCCTGACCTGTAGCTCCCACCGCCTGCTGTCACAATCCCAAGCCATTCCCAAAAAAACAGCCCGCTTACACATTTTTGAAAGAAAAAGCAAGGAAAAACAATCTGCTAAGGCCTTTTTCTCCCGCTCCTCAGTATGGCTGCATGCCATCCTGCCTTTCTACAGAGATCCAAATGAAAATCACATGGCACATTAATAAATATGTTGCAGAATGCTCCTTCAGCATCATTGCCTTTACTCATCACCGAGACACTAAGATACTTCTCCCTTTCTCCCCAGTCTCTTCTTTCTAATCAGATTCAGTTTCACCTCTCCCCCAACCTACCACCTCCCTAACCATCTCCTCTCCATCTTGTTGAAAGAAGGATTAAAGACAACAGCTGATGGGATTACTCTATGCTACACATGCAAAAGGAAGCATCTGTCTTCAGCTTGAACACCAAGAGCCCTGCAGAGAAGCAGAACTACATTATCTGCTGCTTTTATTACACAAATGTTTGTTTTCTGTATCCTAACGCATCAGGATATTAAGCAGTTCACCTTTGCAAAGCACTTTTGCATCCCATGAATGCAGGAGCCAGATGGTAGTTGCTTTTTTTTTTTTTTTTTTAAGATAAAAAATTGGAAAGCAACTGCCTAGGAGTTAATCCTCAGCCTGGAACACACTCACATATCCACATGCCCGGTTATCTTTGCTCATTGAGCCTGGGGAGGAGCAAACCCAGGGATGCAGTAGACTAAAGTAAACACCTGCCTGTAGAGAGCTCCAGACCTGTCACTTTGTGTCAGCTCTCAAGTGGAATCTTTCACTGTATTCCCAGAAAATGATAAATTATAGTATTCTCCCAAGGCTTCAGCCTGGACACAAAAAGTAATATTGCACAGAAATCACCTGAAACAGAACTTTGCTCTAGGTCCTACCGCCGGGCATGGCAGACTGTGCTGACAGTGGATTGTACAAAAACAGAGTCAAATCTGGGGAATTTTACCAAACAGGTTGTGGATGTGAAAACAACCATAGAGACAACCATAGAGTATCTAAATTACTCCCTTAAGCCACATCTCCACCTTCCACAGGGGAGTCCCAGGAGCAGTTTAGTTCTCACCCTTGGCCTCATCTTGGTTTTTCTCTCTATCTGTAAAGAACCAACCGCTTAGGATTTCTTGGTGCATTTTGTGATGGGTCTGCACACTTGAAAGGATTGTCTCCAAAGCCTTGAAGACCCAGTTCTTATGCAAGGAATCTTAGTAACGAAAATTACAAAGAAGATAGATTCAGAATATGAATGCACAACTGTTGTTAAACCAAACTGTTTCTCTCATCCACATTTGCAGGAGGAATCAAATGTGGCTTCACACTCTAGTTACAGTCATATCTAATACAGTCATAGAATCATAGAATCATAGAATCATAGAATGCCTAAGGTTGGAAGGGACCTCTAGAGGTCATCTAGTCCA
>JAWLRI010000181.1:346458-457315 GCA_034781795.1 Crypturellus tataupa
ACTTAGTAAACACTCAGCATTTCTGCAATGACAATTAGGGTCAACAGGAATTTGGTATGTGATGTATGAGGCTCTGGAGAGGCAGGTCTGTACGCATACACTCCAGATTAGAGGGTCCTTTCAGTTCAATTTCTCTGAGACTCCATCTGCAAAAAGGCTCTCAAACAAGCCCAGCACCCCCCTAGGAAGCTGTAAAAATGACCACACATCCAGGGTGCACCCAGACGGAAAGCGTATTCATCACTATGGAGCAGGCCATAAAACAATCAAAAATATATATATTAGAGAATGCCCACCTTTCCAGCACTCACATACTTGGCTCTGTGACCTCAGCACTCGTTGATGAATATGGTTCTTGTGTATTTCCTAGGATGTTTTTAGAAACATGTTAAATAAAACAGGAAGCTTGTCCATGCCATCACATCAGGACTCAGCTCATCTGTAGGGCTGCAGTCTTTAGAGCCACTGCAAATCTTTTCTGTTTAGGTGAATGAGTAACACAGACACTTTCTTTGCTCTCGTCCTGGCTCTGAGAGAAAGTCCTTGAGAGTGCAGGAGGGACAAATTCTCTGCTCAGGACTCTGTTGCCCCTAGCCAGCAAATCCTACTGCAACCCAGAGTTGTAATGACTGGGGAAGTAGTTCTCAGGCCCAGTCAGAAACAGGAGATCTTCAGGAAATGCAGCCAAATCTCAATTTAATATGTAAAGCCTCCTTTCTTTTTTTTCCCTAAGACTTATAACATTGCCCAAATTAGAAGGATTTTTCCGGAGCTGGAAGAAAGCCAGATTTCAAGGCCCTGTTCCAAAGTGGGATCTGTATGATCTGCAGGATGAAAGGCACTCTGGAGATGTAAGCTCATAGTAGCAATTAACAGAAACAAGTTCGGATGCTGTTTCTGCCTACATGCAAATGAACTCAGGAGAAACCTCTGAGATAAGATAGCACTAGGGACAGCTGACAGTGATAGGCAGGCAGCAGCCATATAATCAGGCAATTAATCATGTGTGTAGCTGTGTTACCTCGTCTTGAGCCAGTCTTGAAAGTGAAAGGTAGCATCTTGCAGTTCATGGCCAGAGCATAGGGGGACAAATGAGCTTAGGAAAAGGCTTGAACTGCTGACAACTGAAACAGCTCTGAAGTAACTGGATGCCTGCAGTATTCTGGAGAGCACTGGAACTTTTCTCTGGCAGATCATCGGTTCAAATGAAGATCTCACAAAGAGGAGGCAGCAATTAACCACAGATGATTAGATTATGAGGGTCTGCCAACTGATGCCACTTGACAGCAGAGCACACTACTGCACTAATGGTACCTTCCATGCAGAGCCACGCTGATGTACCACAACCCACACGAGGACCCTTGCAAAGATGCAAGGAGCACAGCACACTCCAAGCTGAACCTGTGTTGACTCCAAATCCCCAAGATGGGAAGAATCTGTGGCCATGCCAGCGGGAACTGAGCTGAGCCAAGCTGGAAGGGGTTACTTTATTCATCTTGCGGCAAAGCTATTCCAGCAAATTGATCCCAGAAAACTGGTTTGTGACATATAGCTTTTAAGCACTTTTTTTTTCAGAGGCCTTTCTTGTTTCAACTTTTGCATATTCCATGAAGAGATAAAAACCCAAAAGAGAAAGGCCCCAGGCACTTGCAGAGGGAGGTGAATTCCATGCTTCACTTCTACAGCTGCATAGGAGCTTAAAATGGTCAGACCAGCTTTTCCTCCCCGTCTCCTGGCTTCGTTGACAGGAAGAAAGGCTTTGGCATTGGTGAGAACAGAAGACCTTGAAGCGAAACACTGAAAGTTTCTGTGACTAAGTGGATTTACCACAATCTCCAGCATCAGATAAATCTCAATCCCAGCCCTCCCCTGCCTCCCTTTCCCACACAGGTTTGGGCAGCCTTTCTTGTGGTCCAGCCCCTGCTGCACTCTCCTCCATTTGCCCTTGAGATTTACCTTCACTGCCACCAGCATTTTGTCGTTGGTGGGGCTGAGGTTGTAACACTCGGCCAAGAACACCTTCCCAAAGGCACCTTCTCCCAGCTCCCTCTTCAGAACGATGTCTCTCCTCTTTATATGCTGGACATCTGTTGGAGGGAGGGGAGGAAGAAGGAGAGGGTTGAGGGAAGAATTAATTAGGGTTAATTCAGGGAAGGCAAAAATAACCAATTAAATTTTATAGCAAGCTGCAAAGGATCTGAAATTGCCTTGCAAAAATATCTACAGGGATCTTTTTACCCACCCACAGAGCACTGCCATCTCTGGGATGGAACTAGTCTTATGCAAAACAGCTATGAGGAAAGTACTTGAGATTTATCAGGTTTTACTATAAACTTAGAGCAAGCTTGTCCTCGGGGGGTGGAACCTTTGGGGAAAAATCTGCCCTGAAGACCTGAATCTCCTTGAAATAATTCTAGAAATAATTCATGTCCTAAGGGTCACTGCAAAGGTTAAATACTTCCAGTGCCAGGCCAGGTGACACTGGAAGGTCCTGTTGATTTTTGCATTTTGGTTGGGATAAGTTTAAACCCAAATTCAGGCAGATTTCTGAGCCTGAGCCCTGGCAAGTCAGAACCAGAAGGGGTGCCCCAAGAGAAGAAGTACTGACCTTCCTGCATCTCAGGGCAATAGCACAAGCTGGGAGGAAGAGCTGAGCACAACCACACAACAAGACCTTTGCCCTGCAGCCATCTCTTGTGTGAATGTTCCCTCAGAAAAGAAAACATCATCCCAGGAGAGAGTCACTGGTACAATGGAAAAACCCATTCCATTAGTCTCAATGATCCTTTCCACTGACATTTAGGATGGCAAGGACTGATAGAGAATAGTAGCTGAGGTTTCAAGAAGAATGAAAAGAGCAACAGTTATTAATTTAACAAAGATAGAGATCTATGAAGACTGGTCTGCTCCTGATGTTTGTGTATCAGCTAATGGTGTCATTCATTATGGCTAGATCTACCCAGGCATTAGGCAGCTGCAAGGGTAGATAAGTGACTACCAGGATTTACACAAACACAGAGGCAGGGACTAAATGGGCCACTGAGCACAGGGAGAGGTTGGAAGGTCTCAGTGCTCTCTTGGGGACAACTCAGCTACTTCTTGCCAAAGCTCCAAAGCACCTTTCCAAAATCACAGCCAACACACAGCCCCTTTAGCAACACAGACAGGCATCTCCTCATGTCTGGAAGCAGCTAGAGGCAGGTAAAGGAGTACAGCCACCCTAGAACCCTTGGGGTGCTGTGAATACTGGTAGGGACTGACTGACACAGGGCTTCAGACTGGCTGCAGAGAAGCATTAAAACGGGCATTAAAACGTGCAACCAGCTCCCATCACCCAGATTTGAATCAGCTGGCATCCACACCAGCCCAAGAGAGCAAATGCTTTACCACAATGTAGGTAACATTCAACTCATTAAAATGCCAATGGATTGGAAGAGTAACATCCTAATAGCCTTTGTACAATTAAGTTTTCTAATTACAAACTCGCTGGCAGGTTGGAAGCTGCTATCTGTAGCCCTTTTGCTTGTTTGGGAAGATGGATGCTGCAAAACTGCAAAGCAATGGGCCTTGTAATGAACGATGCCTCTATAGAGAATTCTCATTGACCTTTTCATTAATTGTTCAATAGGCTGAAAATTGTTACTTACCAATATTAATAATATTAGTAACATTAAGGCACATGATTGTGGGCACATCCAAAATGACTTTGGTTTTAAACCTACAGTGACAACCAGGGAGAACAAATCACCTGTGGACTTTCCTTTCCGCACCTGGCTTAGTTGAGTGCTTAAGAAGTACCTGGAGAAATCTGAAATATCATGTGTTGAAATGTTAAGTGATGCACTTGGGTGAGGAAAGTCCTAATCTAAGAAAAGCTCAAATGGCACCAATTTACTTAATCGTAGAGGAAAAGGGTTTTTTCCTCTTTCGCTTGGCAAGCATTTCTATAGCACTCATCAGCATAGTATCTAGGATTTGCTGTATTAACAAACTGTTTGAATTCTTGGTCTACTGATTAGCAACAGTCAAGAAAGTTGCTGGGAATGATCTTGTATTACAAGCAGCCCAAGGATACTTAAAAAAAAAAAAAAAGACAGAATCCCAACAGAAATGTATCACTGATATCCTATGCCCCATCTAATTTCAAATAAAGTTAAAAAGGAAACTGTCTCTAAACAACCAATACTCATGCTTGAGATTATTTACACTTCAAATGAGTAAGTCATAACATCATTAGAAATGAAGCAAACATTTTTTTCTGAACTGCCTAGGGTCTTGCCTGAGCTTTCCAGCTCCTTTCCTTACTCAACAACATCTTAATAAACGATCAGACACTTCTGAAAGCTGGGGTCCAGATTGTGAACCTTCACATTCAGGAGGTCCCAATATTATGTCTACGCTATTAAAAAAATATACCATCTGCCTCTGAGACCCAGATTTTGCAGCAAGTTGTTAGGGTCACCTGGTAAGCTTTAGAGAAAATGTATATGAATAATTTAAGGACATATTGTAATAGTGGGAGTTGAATAGAGGGAGAAGCAATCCTTTGAGGCAGTGGACTCACGTAGCACCATAGCACTTAAAGTAAACTTAAAAAATAAGTTCATGAAGTTAAGCAGTTTGACAGCAACTGGACAACTTTAATGGAGAGTCGGGAAAGCATTTCTGCTGATCACAATTTCTCTCAAGCTAGAATGGCCATAAATTTTGCTTTGTGATATTTTAGGCACAAATGGAATAATAAGAGAGTTATAATAAATTGCTTTCTCACATGCTATAGGCTTAAAATACTGATGTTTACATCAAATTCCTCCAGCCACGTTGGATTCAGCACTATGATTAATCCTGTATTACTATTAAATATGGGCCTTACCCATGAAGCAATGACAAACCACCCTGGCACTGCGCAAGTGGCTGCGTTATTGTGCTAACCTTGCATCTATTCTCTGCTCATCTGTCCTGACCGTAACTCATACGGAAGGCCGAGTAGCTGAAAGATGCTGGACTACAAGGGCACCTGGGCGGTTCATCTGCATAAATCTGTTTACCTCCTCCTATAGAAAGCTGAGCCCTGTCTGATAAACAGCTGGTGTTTGTTTGTTTTAGGCAGGCTTCGGTGTGCTAATCTGTCTCGGCAGTGTTGCGGCCAGCCCTGCTGACAAGGTTTATGCAAACTGTCTTCCCAAGTACCACTGTCTCCAATTTTCTCTTTTTTTTTCTCCTCTTCCTCCTTGTACCATTAGCTTATATGAGAAAGCCAACAAGACAATTCAAAAGACGAATCTAAGCAGGAAACACAGCAAGACCCAACAGGAAAGTAACCAGACTTGACAGCATGATGGAAATTCATTCAGGGCCATGCTGTATCTACAGGAAGGACATGAACGCAGAACACTGAAGTAATTGCTGATTTAAATGAAACATCTCATGATCCTTGTTTCAGACTCACTGTGATGCTACGTTATACAGATGAAGGAATGATAGCTAGTTTCTCCACCTTTGCTTTTTCTCCATGAAGACCTAATATCCAGAGATCACTTTTGAAACCGTTGCTCC
The DNA here is from genome assembly GCA_034781795.1 of Crypturellus tataupa. Taxonomy (NCBI): domain Eukaryota; kingdom Metazoa; phylum Chordata; class Aves; order Tinamiformes; family Tinamidae; genus Crypturellus; species Crypturellus tataupa. The sequence continues at coordinate 352,015 of JAWLRI010000181.1, forward strand.
ATTAGTGTTCTGAATAACCCATGAACCACAGGATAAAACACCTGACCTGCTGCTGGCTGGAAATGCCTTATGTTTTCAGTTCAGTTCAGTGAAGAGTGTTAGAAAGAGGCTAAGTTTCAGTCCCTGCACTTACCTTTACAAAACGCTCCAGAGCAGAGAGCTTTGCTTTACCCTAGAAGACTCGAGGCCGAAGGGTTGGGACTCCAGATCTGTGACGGGATCTTACCTAACCTCCTCTGAACCTTTCGGAGGATGGCTGACTTGATCTGTGCTTAACGTGCATTCAGTCAGAAAAGTGGCTGTCTAAAAACAGCAACTTCTCCCTCCCTGTTCCTATTCCCATGTGTCTCTTAGTCACATCTGCTCCTCTTCTGACTCAAACACAGTTAGTTTGCTAACCTTGCAGACCCAGCGCAGATACCAGGATAGAGAGGAGAGGGAAAAGCAATGAGATTTATTCTATTTTTCTTGTATGTCAATCTACCATGTCCTAGTGGGTCACTTTTGCGCTGGCCCCCATGACAGAGCCTGGAAAAGCCAGGAAGAGTTTTCATCCAAATGTCTGTGACAGATTCAATGATTCTTCACATTTCTTTTACACTCCTATTGCAGAATGGCACTTGCAGGTAAAAAGGCCAAGGCAGAAGACTTCAACTCAGCTTCTAAATCCAAGGTGGAATATGTAGAACTGGTATCTGAGGCAGCATGGGGTAAGAAACATTTTTTTTTTAAATGTCCCTAATACAAAAAAAAAAAAAAAAAAAAAAAATTCAATCACATTAATACAAATTGGGAACTTGCATGGGATCCATTTCATGTGTCTAATTTTCCAGTTAGCGCCTCATTTCTAAGCCAGTCCTAAAAGCTATAAGAAGAAAGGAAGTTGTCAATTATCCTGCAGATTCTGCATTTGAGATTCCCATCACAGCCAGGATCCTTAGAAAACAAGTTTGCTCATAGTCTGGAAATATGGATGCAGGTGATGAAGTACCCAGACAACTACACTGGGATGCAGATGAACAAACCAAGCCCTAAGTAGTGCTATTGCTTTAGCTACAGTAATATGCAGAACCTCTTTTTAAAGCTGGGTCATTTTTACCAGCTAGAAATAGATCTGAAGTTGATTCCTAATATTTCTTTTTGACCCATGAAGTAGTCTATTTGGTGGCTGTATTTCTAGTGGATTTCCTGTCTTTGGGCTTTTATTTCACTAACAACAGGTAGCTTATTATCTTTCCTCTCACTTTTGCCACCCTCTAGACAAGCAGCTTTCTCTTCTGCTTTAGAAAAGACTAAAGACAATTTTCTACTAGTTTCGTCTCTTCCTCCTTTCCTTCTCCTCTGCTCCTCCTCTTCCTTTTCTTTTCTTCCTTTCCTCCTCCAAAATCCTTTCTCTTCCTGCATGCCTCCTCTCCCTTACATTTTGGGCCCTGTTCTGTACTGTTGGTAGCAACAACCGTATCATTTTTATCTCATGGCTGCTCCTTTCCTGCCCTTCTGCTTTGTCACTCCTTGCCATTTCTTCTCGCTTGACCTTACTTCTTACTTCTGTCCCTTTGCTCCTCAATCCCTGTTTTAAAACTTGACTTCTTTCAGGTGTTTTTCTAAGGTATCCTAAATGGAGCTCTTTGTAGTAATGGCCTTGATTTTCACAAGTTTAGAGCCTCATTTGCATCCACGACACTGCATAAATAATAACAACAATGACATTTTTCAGTAGCGGCTGAGTCATTTGCTGTAACAACTAATTTATGTCAAAAAATCGTCTCTCTCTTCTTCATATACAAGTTGTCCACAAAAAGGTAACAAAGTTCTCAGTTAGTCAACATGATTCTGTCACTTCTTTCCTGACTCACTGCTAAAATAATTCTTGTGAATAGTCCCTGTATGGCTTGCCTGGTTCGTGACAATTAAAATCAAATAAATAAAGCTTACAATTTGCGCTGGAATGCGTATCATGAAGATGTGCAACTACCAAACAGAGTGTCTTTCCTGTCAGGCAGTTGGCTGCAATTTAGATATCAATCAAATGTGCTGGTGAGGTACCAGTGTACCAGGTTAGAGCAACCTGTGCCCACCAGGTAGGACCAGACCAAAAACCTTGCAGCTGGGGGTCTGACAAGTCTCTCTCTCAGAGACTTGTCTCTTGGAGAAGATAAGGTGCTGGTTAGCTACACAGAGCCCAAGTCTTCTTCCTCGCTTGGTGCAAATCCATCAAAGTCAATGGAGGGTATTGATTTCAACTGCAGACTGCTGCAAAATAGATGTAAACAAAGAAAGAATCTGCCCCCCATAATTTAAAAATGGAGAAATAAACAGGCTGTTGTTTATCTCCATACGGACTCTGAGTAGGTAGCCCTCTGCTTCTGCTGGCTTCTCCCATGCTCTGACATGAGCAAACTTTGGGAAAAGACCCTCAGTTCACGTGTTGGCAGCTTGGCTCTGTGCCCACACTCTGCTTCTTTGCCAAATCCCTTTATTGAGGTGTCCTTCAAGGATTCGGGTTCAAAATAATCATAATTACAAACATCAAGCAAATCTGAGAATCCCTTCAAAAGCACTCCCAAACGAGGTTTGATTTTTTTTTGTTGTTGCTAGTTTAAGCCAATCTGAATCTTTGCAAACTCCAGGAACCAATTTTCAGCTGAGCCATCCGAGTTCCAACCCCCGGGTGCACAAGGTCCTTCTCACCCCCTGCATTCCAGGCCCCGTGGACAAGACCACCTAAGTGAGACCTCTCTGCACTTTTCAAGGTGCATTTAAATCTTGCTAATTCTGCATGACATGTCTAATAACCATTCCTGTGTGTCCACACAGCAAAAATATAGATCTAAGCTTTCCAGATCACATTTTCTTTGTGTCAGCATCCTCTCCTTTGGCCTTGATGGATAAAACATGAAATACAAATGATGCTATCCCTGTTACTGTGTTACCCCTTGCAACTCTTTGTGTCCTTTCTCATCCTCCAACAAGCCAATATAAGGCATTTGGCTTCACAGTCTCTCTTCAGATCAGTTTTCACACTCTATACCTGACCGAGAAGCTGGCAACTTACTTCCAGGGATCCCCTGATACCTGACTATATATTATATTATGAAACAATTATAATCATCTGTGACAATTCCTAAATGAAGACCTTAAAAACCTCTCCATTTCATTTCTGCAGGTCTTGGTACCTTCTACCACCCCCTGCATTTCCTGGAGCAGCTGTGTGGCACCAGCATTGTGCCCAAATGGGAAGGTCACATTATTGCCTAGCTGACCCAACATACCTGAGGCTAAAGCACTGTATCCGGCTGAAAGGATCTCGTAAAAATTAGCTGACCTTGATGCATTTAGCTGGACATCTCTAAATAAATATTAAAAAAAAAAAAAAATCCAAGAACCTTGAGCCATGCCAGGAGCTGATATTCAGTGTGATCAGGGTCAAGGAAATGAAAGAAGAAAAGCTTCCACAAATCAGAGTTCTGATCCTTTGAAAATACCTTACGCAATAACACCGGTGGCAATTAGGTGATCATCACCTCCTCTGGCCTCTGCTGCTGCACAGAAAGAAAGCACTGACCCCAAGGGCTGCCTTTGGCTAATCAGCTAACTCCAGCGAGCCTCAATGTGAAGGAGAGCCGCTACTCTGCACACCAGCCCTCCAGCTACACAGAGTGACCTGATCAGCAGCAGCGCGCCTGGATTAGCACCTGCTGAGTCGCAGTAACTCGAGCTGCGGCAGCCCCGCTGCAGTGCTGGCTCCTGTATCAGCCCCGCTGCACCAGGGAGGGCCCCTGTGACAACCCGCAAGGATGGTCTTCTCATAGAGCGTACTCTGAGCTAACGGTGAATGTAAAGAGAGCAAGCACGTGTCTGTATGTGCATGTGCAGAGAGGAGCTGAGAGAAAGGTGAAGCAGAAGTCACCATCTAGTCGAACAAATCAGCTAAGGCAAGCCCAGAGGCTGCCACGTTATCCACAAGACCATACTCAAAACCTGGGTTTGCAAGCAGGTGATATAAGCTAGTGTGACAGACCTGCAAAGTTTAAATCCAAACCAAAGCAACCTTTCATTTTCTTCATTTAAAATCTAAAAAATAATGATAATGTTAGAATATGCTTGGCATCCCCCTCCCTCTGCTTGCATAAAAGCTACTGTCACAGCTTAAATTACCTGACACTCCTATAAAAACAAATTATGACTTCAGAATCTTCTCATCCATTCCAGTACCATAAATCTGAGTACAAAATGGCTAGTAATTATTTTATAAAGAGAGAAATATAAGCTGTCCCAGGTTTCCTGGGTGCTGGGCAGACTGTCAGCCAGATGCAGCGTTACCACTTGCAGAGAGCTGCAGAAGCTCTGGGGAGATCCCAAAACCAAGAAAAAAAAAGGAGCTACAGCCAGAGAGAGGCTCCCAAGGGTCATCCCCAACAAGTTTTTGCCAGTGACTGCAGCAACAAAGAAATGAAGCCTCCTGCCTTCCTGTACGTCTGGGTCTTGCATGGCAGCAGGCTCTTTGCTTTAAGACAGCAGCCACCTCCTCCAGTCATTTTGTGTCTTTCGGGAATTATTCGAGCAAGAGCTCTTAGTATCCACGGGGCCATTCCTTCATCCTACAAGATAAATCTCTCTGATCCCACAGTGATGTGATTCACTTCACCTACGTTAAGTTGTGGCCACTGCTGCACCAGTAGGACCTTGCTCCTCCACAGCTCCTCCACAAAACCCAGGCTGGCTCCCCAGGGGACGGCAAAGCTCTCATGATGGGAATGCAACCTTCTTAACATTCCAGACAGTCCAGAAGAACAAGCCCTGAAGATTCCCATTGTCTTTCACATCCACCCAAATAAACTTTCTGGCTGCCACCAGGCTGCAAAGCGTAACCTGCCTCTCTAGCTCATCTCGTTGTCTATCAGCAGTCTATCTCATTGACATCCAGCATCAGTTTTGCATCCCAAGGGGACCCTTGGGCTCTGCCTTTGGTATACGGGATTATCTGCACCCCTGGGACTCCTCTCCATACAAAGATGGCCAGCAGGAGTCCTGCAGAGAAGGGAACAGAGTGGACTGCAGAGCTCTTTGCATTGGGTGCATGTCCAAGAGCACCACCACCATCTATCATAAAAGACACTCACAAAAGCACCACCCTGAAAGCACTGACTCACCGTTACACTCCAGCGGCTCTTGGAAATAGGGATGGGGATTCTTGGCAGGGTGGGAGGAAAAGGGAATAGGAGAGGGGAAGGGAGTCTTTCTGGTGAACGTGTTTTCTTTCCACCAGCCAGGCCCCTAGGTCCCCTGCTGCCAAAGCACTCAGAATAAAACATTAATTCGATACCACACATTTAATTACACATTATTTGAAAGTGAATTTATTTAACGGAGGAAAATAGTCTTCAGAGAGCATCTGCCTCCCTCAGACTGATGCATCTGCTGGGAGGGGGCTCAGAGAGTAGATAGGAGAAATAACAGCTTGTTTTACATCAGCAGCTATTGCCGCTCAGCTCAGCCCTTCAAAAGGGGAGATTTTAAAGAGATACGGCTGTGTTTTGCAGGAACTTACTGGATGATTTGATTTTCCAGCCAGTTTTCACTTGATTGGAAAGTGCTGCTGCAGAGAGATATCACTTGTCTTTTCTCTGTAATTTATTATTTCATTTTTCTGAGGAAAGCGAGGGATTACTAGTAGAGGAAAGGAGAAGGACTTGCTGCCCCTCAGGAGACCACAGTGTAGTCAGATTTCAGGCTTAAGGCTTTAACAACAGAGTAATCAGACACTTAGTGGCATCCTATTGCTGAGATGGCTACCAGCAGCAAAGCTGGAAGCCACCAGGTCTTGGCGGCAGCCGCACGGGTTTATGACAGTCTCCCCTCAGGAATGCAGGGCCTTACCTTCTGCTCCCAAGGTTTCGGAGGCCCTTTGCTCGCTTGCTCTCCAACGTGCAAGCTCATCACCCTGGCACATCCCACACCTCCCAGGCTCGCTGCACTAGCTGGGGCAAGAAGCCTGGCAGCACATAAATTGAAGCTGCATCGAGACTCACAATTCCCCATCCAAACTCCACTGAGGGAATCATCCCCTTCACCTGCAGAAAAGCAGGGGCTGATGCCAGCTGCTGACACAGGTGCACCCTCCTCGACCGCAAATGAATCCCGCTGAACTGCTGCAAGGCCAGAAAAGAGCTGCTTGGTCCTTTGCAGGGAGGACTTTGCTCTCAGACTGAGGTTTCTCCTTTGCTGTCAACTGTGTTTTGCTGCCCCTGAAAATCCCCAACAGGATGATGTGGCTCAGGGCTGGGTTAACTCCCTGCAAGGCTACAGTCAGGCCACAGCAAGAGCCTTTCTCCCACCTCTCAACCTTGCACATGGTCTTCCCTCCTGCTCCTTAATTAGAGAGCAGCACCAAAAAGCTCCCTCATCTCCATAACAACCTTCCTTAGACTGCAATCCCCATGAAGTAGAGTGAGAGAGACACAGAAACCCACCATCCTGGGAGCTCCACCACCACTCCATGTGACACCAAGAGGCAACGGGATGGCTGGTGCCAGGCTGCTACTTACCCAGCACTGGGCTATGGCCCTCCAAGTACAGGATGTCCCAGAGCCTTCTTCAGCCTCAGAATGTGCTTTTTGTGGGCACAGCACTGACAGCACCATCCCAATCCCAACAGTGAATCACGGCACCTCTTTCTGCCTTAAGCTGGTTCTAGTCACTCACTTAAACTGCTTCCCCCTAGTCTAACCCAGCTGTCGTTACCTTTCTGATGATTGGTTTTCTTAATAGGTCGTCATGCTAAAAGGTCCTTCATGCAACAGTTTCACAAGCACACTGAACACATTCTGAGGACCATGTGGGCTTTAGAAGAAGAATGACATTAAAGAAAGAGGTATGGTTTGAACTCAAGGGCAGATTCACTGATGTGGTCCAGGATGCAGCACCCACTCTTAACGGGCCCCCAAACTGGGTGTAAACTGAAAAACAAACAAACAAACAAAAAGAGAAATATTAATAGAAGAAGCACAATTCCTCCTAGATGTGGAAATGCCAGGATATTTTTAAAAATAAATCTGTTGCCACAGAATTTCTGGACCAAATCAAAGGCAGGAAATTTGGTGAAGGGGCCTGATCTTCTGAGTTTTCCAGCTAGAGTTCCAAGAGGTTTGGAAGTGTTTCTGATTGTTGCCAGGCTCACCATAATAACAACAGAAAAAGGACAAGTTTGAATCGAAAGTAGCATCTTCTGCTCATTTTCTCTTTTTGCTCCTGGAAACGTCTGGGTCCTCTTCTTGCTCCATGCTCACTTGTTCTCTCACCACTGACTTCCTTTGGTGGTCTTTAGATGAGTAGCCAACCCAGCCAAACTCATGGAACAAGAAATTTCCAGAAGTGAAGCCATATGGAGTGAAAACATGAGGTGCTGAAAGACAGATCTCAGGCTCATGTTATGATTTCATTAGAAAGTTTCTCTCCAATCTGTGCAATTTCCATCTTTTTCTTCCTCCCTTCCTCCTCCAATTCCCCTTCTTGTAGGGCCGACACAGGAGGGGCACTCACATCTATAGCTTGATGAGGTGTTCTCCTTGACTCATGTTTTCCTAACACCCCAAACGGACCTAACTCCGTCTTTGTTTCTGCTTGAGGTTTCCTTGGCTTTCTCCCTACTTCTGCCGTCCACATAACCCCATCCTTTTTTCATCTTGCCAACTTCTCCTACTAAAGTAAACCCCTGAAGGAGGAGTAACATGAGATATCTCTGTCTCCTGGACTCTAAAGTTACTGTGGTTTTGGCTATTTTGGTAATTGCTATTAGGCTGCAAATTACGTAGAGATAAATACAGAGAGGGAAGGACTGTATAAAGGTATTAGATAATCTGATGGGAGTAGCAGCTGGTCTTCATTTAGCTGTCCAGTTCTGAGTAGTTCGAGGCTTCCTGTACTCCCTTCACCTATGCTCGAGTCAGGCACGGGCTGAGGATGCAGTGAACATGGGGCTTTGGTGATGCTTCATACACAGAGAAGTCAGCCTTCTCCTCAGGTAAGGAATCCCCTCCTCGCTGCTAACAAATGAGCAGGACATCAGCAGAGCGCTCCAAGCAAGCCAAAAGAGATGCCCAGTAGTCCTGGATGGTTTTGCAGGTAAGAACATCTGAAAGGCAGCGGTTCTGCTCTGCGTGGACTCCACAGCTGCTCCAAGTAGGAATGTGACTTATTCCACAGACACCGGCTGAGTGAAGGCCCTGTCCTGCCAACCCCACCTTCCTTCCCTTGGCAGAGACAGAACTTCTTGATTAGTGACAGGTGAACCACAAAAAGTCCTCTTTGGAAAGGGCTTTGGAAATCTCTCTGTCACCAGGAATTCAGGACTATTTAAGGAACCACGTTAGGACATTATTTTTTCCTCCTTTACGCTATTTCTTTGTTGTATCCACCCATGTCCTGACTTTTATTACAATAAAAAAAATGAAAATCCATCTCAGCTTTTTGTCTCTGACACACCCAGCATGGGCAGAACACAGTGTAAAAAACCAGCATACACCGTCCATCTCTCTGCTGTCCTTAGTGATGCCTCGTGCCACTTTATGTCAGGCGTTTGGAGTGAATTTCCACCCCACAAAACACCACAAACTTCACCACATGCAAAAGGAAAAAAAAATCCTATGGCAATTTCCTGCGGCAAAACATCAGTGTTTGCCCCAGTGGAACAATATCCAGTTAATTCTTCTTAGGGGTCCTGGTGAGAATCAAGAAGAAATTCTGCAGCGCCGGGGATCTCAGAAGACATGATTAATTGCGGGTGCTGAGCAGGTGCATGCTCAGCTTTAAATGAACTATGTGTGAAGACTGGATGATTGCTACGTTGGTATTCAAGACACACGGGAAAGGCAACACGCTAGGACTTTCAGTTACGAAAGCAAGATTATACATATATATATCCTTGTATATGTATAGTTTGACTTATATTAAAGTTTTACAGCAAGAATATGCTGCTAATGGAAATCAGCAAAATGAGCAGGACTGCCAGGAAGGACGGAAGAGGGAAATAATGCTTTGCAGTTAGCTGAAGGAAGGCATGAAAAGGGTCTCCACTTCACCTCCCCAAAGCTGGCAATACCAGCTTGTAGATGAACAGATGAGGGTAGTACTGCAGGACAAGGACTGGGGCATAACGGTGGGCAGAGCACTGCAATGTCACTGTCTGCTTCTCCTCACTAGTTTAGGACAGATCTCATCTGACTGGAAAATGGCTCGACTTTTCCATGTACAACTGCATATGTAGCTTTCCTGAAACGCCAGAATTGGACAGACAGCATCAGAGCTTGTGATAGTAACATGGAAAAATCGGAGGCCAGTTTCCACTAATCTAATCTATGAGGTTGCTTGAGAGTCCTGTTTCATTATTGAAATCTGAGCTGGGACAGTGACCTCAAACTCAGCTTGTATTATAAAGGTCACCTTGATGTCTTTTCTTTATCAAGCCGAGTTTCAATCAAGTCTCTTAATCTTTTCCCTGGGCAGGATTTTTTGAAACTGGTAATGGCCAAAAATCAATTCCTGAGCACAAATGAGAAGCCAAAATTCAAACCCAAAACTTCTTGCATATACGAAGCCAACTTGCAATTCTTCGGCATATAAGGCTGATGCCAAGTGATCTGACGTTTCCAGGCTGGAAATTTGAAATGTTGAGAAAGCAGAGAAAAACAAAACATAATGAAGGAAAAAAATATTTACCAAATGGTCAAAATCACATTTTCACTTTTTGAAGGAGTTTTATAAAAGATTCCTGTGCTGTCCACTTTGTCCTCTCTTCATTGATAGCACTGTCTCTCTTTTGCCTAAATTGCAGTTTTCCCAGATCACGAATTCTTCATGCATTGAAATATTGACAGTGCTGCTTATAGTATTGCAAGGAGGGTTTGAGAAGTCCTATCTATCTTTGTTTCTCTCTCACTTTCTGCTTCTCTTTTCTCACCTCTCAAACAAATCCCCACATCAGGTGGGTTAGCAGGGACACTCAAGACCTTGGGCCATAGTGTTGTGAAAATAACAGAGATCCATGGTTTAAGAATAGGGGTGAATCTGGTTTCTGCTTTCACTATTGTCCATACAAATTTTAAGTAGACGTTACAAAAAACACACCATTAACATTGACCTCCAAGACACACAACATTCAACCTCTTTCCAGTTGGAAACATTTCTAGGAATAGCTCTCTAGTCTTATGCTCCTTTGCCAGATTTCTACACACTCCCTTATTTAAATCCTGTACCAAAGCTCTTAATCATTAATCTCTGATAGCAAGGCTTGTAAAATACTTACTGAAAATCAGCAGTGTACTATATCCACTAAATTCCCCTTATGGATTGTGGCAGTTAGATCCTCAGGGAACCTCATCAAATTAGTTGAGTGACCTCTCAATAGTTCAAGTCCCAGAAGTTTGGACTTTGTAGAGCTTCTCTTTACCAGGTGTTCTCCCACAATATCCCTTAACGTTGAAGATGACTTCCAAGAATTTCCCAGGGCAGATATTAAACTTACTGGGCTGTCTCTTGCTCCATTATGTCCACCACAATCCAACCCTCATCTGTCTGGCCCATATTAGGCACTTAAATGGGCCATGTGTGCATGCACAGGTGTGTACCTTATGGGATGCACTCCCTAGAGGATGTTGGTCGAGGATACTCACCTTGTCCAGTGTCCTGAGGTAGCTGACCATTAGGCAGATCTTTCTCTTCATCTTCTGTAAAGTTGGATGCAATTTTGGCAGATGAAACACATTTAATACTTCTCTTATCGCTGATATAAGCTGACTTATATTCCCTGTGGCCAGTGTAATTCCTCCATATATCACTCTTGAGATAAACATTTTCTCCTCTGCTCCAGTTTGCTGCTCTCCCTGCCACTGCACACCCTTCCTTGCTAGGCGGCCAGTCTCATTGGTGTTCACAGATACTTATGTGCAAAGGGATTTTGCTTCCTTAATATTCGCTGAGCATCATGTATGGCTGCTTCTTCCCATCCCTTGTTCTCTCTCCTTTTTCTTCGTCCTCCCCTTTGCTTTCATTGTGATAGTTCATCAGTGCCATGTCACATTCTTTTTATGTCTTGCTTACCTGGCCTGGTTTATGCTGGTCCTTTCATCCTTTGTTTTTTTTTTTTTTTTTCCACTTTCCTGAGTGTTTAGGAGAGCTTTTCTAAGTGTATCTTAAAGACCTGCTTTCCCCTCCCTGCTGCTGATTCCCCAGGAAGCATTAAGCCCCAGCCAGCTTTCTTCAACTCATTTTGCATTCCCCTAAAGTCTGCTCACCAAAAGGCCAGCAGTTTTGTATAGCTGCCCTTTCTGCAGACCCTCCTCAGCACTTCAGCTCTGCAGGGAATATAATCACTGTATCCTAGATGCTCTTCAGTTTCAAGTGTATTTGTTATAGCTGCTCAGTTTCCTTTAATCTGTCATTTCTCTCCTCCCCCTGCAAGTGCCTTCTTTCACTGGGATTTAAGTACACCAAAGGAAGCTTCTGCCTTTGACCCTTGCTGCGCACACCGGCTCAGTCCCTGCACCACCGTCACCGTCAGTGGCTTGTGAAATGCTTGTTGCTCCTTATGTGGCTTAGAAAAAACACTAGACACTTGCAAAGAAAGTACGAACCTTGCTCGACGTGTGCCAGGGAGCTTCGGAGCTCTCCCGTGGGTGACCTCTTGGAACAAATTGAGGGAGAGAAGACAACGCTCTGATGTCCAAATTGCTTGTATCATTAGCACCAAGATGAAAATAAAGATTGAGAAGTTTTCCCAGACCTATCTCGGAGGCAGAAACATTAATAACAGAGAGAGTGTCCATGTACTTGTGAAAAAGTGTACTCCTGGGAGGATTATACTGTATTTTTATTGGGGTGATGCATGTCCCTTTGACAACACAGTTTAGAGTAAAATCACACAGATCCCTGTGGAGCTGGAGCCGAAACAGCCAGATACGAAAGCCCCAGTCAACAGGAAAGACATCCACATACCTTCCTCTATGTTAAGCTGCGTGAGCTTACACACAGAGATTTAATTGGTGTATTAATGTATTAAAGCACCGATACAAACAGGGACTGTTTCCATAAGCCAGAAAATCCTTGAGTACCTTGTAATTAGCTGGGTTTGTTAAACCACTTAATAAGCAACAGATAGCATACATCTGATGCCTTAGGTAGGATATGTAGTCAAGAAGTGCTTAAATATGACATGTGTTGAGTTCTCAGGTTAGCCCCAAAGAAATATCACTCCATTCACTGCCCTAGGGAGCTTCTGCTTAGGGTGCACATGGGAGAGCCCAGTGCCTGTGTCACGGGCTTCTGGGGTTGCATGCTGTGCCTCTGCTTCCCTTCCCAGAAAGGGCCACCAAACCCTACCCTTAGCTATAGCAAATATCACTGACCATTGATCAAAAAAAAAAAAAAAAATAACTAAAATTCTTCAACAGGGTATAGAAAACAGGAGAGTAAAATACTGGCAGCACATTAGCCTCTAATGCCTTTGTTTGTATGGGTTATATAGGCCAAGGAGCTGATATGCTCAGTAGATCCATCAGAAACAGTGATGCTATGTCAACTTTTACCTGATCACAATGTCACCCAAAGTAGTGAGGGTCAGCAAACCATCCAAATTGCACCAACACAGTTTTATATCAGTAGCCCACTGTTTAGTAGGGCTCACACTTTGAGCACCTTTTCTTACTTCTTGAGTGGCCCAAGCAAGAGGAAAACTCAGCACAAATGATGCCATGACACCCCCAATCCCTGCACTCCCGCTTCCCTGGGCAACACGCAGCTCGCCAGGTTATCCAACTGCCCTAACTTTGCCTTCCCACAGCCCATGGCCAAGCACAACAGCAGCTTTCAGAGAAAGGACAGAGAAGTTCCATTAAATCCTACATCCACGCCAGTCCATCAAGGGCACTTGCAGCTCTGCAACTATTCCTAGGTCTCAGCTGGATTCTTCATTTCATCTTTGTCCTGTCTCCTATTCTAGTGCTGCACCCCAGGCCTGCTGCCTTGGAGCTTCCTCCAAACACTGCATTCATCCATTTTTAAAGGTGACCTTCCAACTTTAAAGGAAGTTAGTAAGCCTTACCGTCTTTTTTTTTTCCCCCTCTCCTCTTTTTAAATTGATCTTTATTTTGAACTGAAAAGGGCCTGAAAGGTTTCTCTATTAAAAAATATAATTTGCTTTTAACTTTATAAAGATCACAAGTTTCCAAGTCATTTTTCTCCCAGGTTTTGTATTAGCCTCCTGGGGGTCACCCAGCTTGCTGCAAGATTATCAGCTGCCAGCTCTTACCGTGAATCCAGCTTGGGGGCTTCCCATCCTCCGCATTACGTGCTGTTTGACAAAGCAGTGCCATGAAACATTCCACGTTAAAAATAGTCTTTGTAGAGCAGGATATATCCTTTTTAATTGGGGTCATACTAGAGACCTAGGTTAAACTGTGACCTCAAACTCTTGGGTTGGCATAAATGACAAGACAGTAAAAAATGGAAGTTCTTTTTATCTTATCTCCCTGCCCAAGCCAACCTCTTACTAGTCCTGTGGCTACAGAGGAAGAGAAAGGGAGTCCAGCCTTTACCAATAACAACATTGCTCTTTCTCTGAATTGGCCACAGTAATTAAATAGCCAGTATCAAAGCAATAGAAGAGTTTTCTGCTGTTGTAGTATAACATTCTGCCATTTATTCAGGACAGAGAAGACCTGATTTTTTACAGCAATAGAACTGAGATAAGGAGGAGAAGAAAGATTTTATAAATTAAAAGCTCACAGTCCAGGCCTTCTCTTTGAGAATTAAACAAATAAACAAAAAGACAACACTCTGTCTCTCCTACTGTATTCTCGCATGACTATGATTTTGGAGACTGATTGGTTATCTTGAACATTTGTTTTTGCCAAGAGAACAGGACATCACAAATCAGTGCCAAGCAGCTCAGCTCTAGATTTAGTTACTGGCATCAGTCTTAATCCCAAAACACACAGACCTTTCTTGTGCTATGGACATTTGATTACAGGGAACTACACTGACATCTACAAACTCATGGTGGCTACCAAGTGACCACATGCTAGCAGGAGCCCTTATTCACAGTTGATGTTGAAACTGTGAATACTGTTGAAACTGGGTGCCTGGACAGTGAAGTGTTTGGCTCAGTCAAAAAGCAGCCAACTTCTTCTTCCAGACCACTCAGTTACCCCAACTGCTGTGTTTGCCAGCTCCTGTGTTAACTCTTCTCTTCTGCTTGACCCCAGAGCATACCTAGGGCTCTTCATTCTCCATCCAAGCCAAAGCACCCATGCTGCTCCCGACCATCCCGACCATGTCTCATGCGATCACTAGAACATGCCACTTCTTTCTTTAAAGGCTCACAATCAAGCTGAAGAACAAGGGAAGCAACCAATTATCTACTGAAGAGAAGAGAGTACCTCAACACACAGAGTCTTCAGGAGGAGAGAGAGCTTCCTAAAGCAAAGGCAGGAACAGCAAGGGAGGTGTTACCAGGCCAATTTTAGTACAATAAATAATGGAATGTTCTTTGCCTCATACTCTCAGTGTTCTCCTTAGCTCTGGTGCTTGGTTTCATCTTTGAACTATGAATGATTCATGAAGCCTTAAAATATATATAATCCATATCTCATAGAACAAAGAGTCTTTATTCAGAGGTTTGTGAGGGAGCAGCGTGCACAACGTCTGCTCCTTCTTTCTGAACACGGGCTGGGATGTATCTTGGGAAATGACCCTTGCGGCTCCTCCATCTTTTCCAGACCCAGATGCCATCTGGAGCTCAAAGATGAGCTTTGCCTGGAAGCTCCAGCCGGGCCTCTCTACAACAAAGAAATGCACTAGCTGCTTATGTTCCTGAGAATTCCTCCTCTTGAATCATTCCCAGGACCAGTTCAGGGCCAGACATCTGAAACTCTCCTCATCTCTCCACAGGCAGCCAGAGTGCACGCTACTACCTTAGCACTTGGAGGAAGTTAAGTGATATGTGAGATTATGAATGGAGAAACTACAGCAAAAACTTACCTCTAGCATACAGAGTATTCCACCGAGGCCTCTACCATCCTGATTTCCACTTCTCACATTACTGATGGTGTCTCTTCCCTTGGAAATCCAACACCTTTCATCCAGCCATATTTAATTCCTACTGTGCATATAAACACACACATCTCCACACCATGAACATCTGCTTACTTCTCCAGACAAGAATATTACCTCAGGCATTTCTAAGAATGTTATGTCAAGTATCCTCCTTTCTAACCACAGGGATGGCCATCCACCGACTCTGCTAAGAAAGCCAAGCATGGTACTGGGTTAGGTCTGGTGAAAGCTCCCAGACCAGGAGAACCTGACCCTCACTCAGATTGGAGGACAGGCAAAACTGAGGGTAAAAATTACCATTGGTGACCATCTGTCCCTCTAAGAGGGGCCTCTGACAAAATGAGGTGGGTAACTAAGTTCTCTCCCATTTATATCATGGGACATCTTCAGAGAAAAGAGTCTTTGAGCCCTCTAGCCAGAGCGCCCTCTTCATCCATGGTGACTCAAAGGATGTTGCTTCTGCACACACTGACCTCACACCACACAGATTGCTATCCCACTCGCCGGCACACTGACAGCACAGACAGCAGCCAAATCTCACCCAGATGGTGTTCTAAGCTAACGGGGCTCCAAGAAGGTGAACCATTCCCTAAAGTGACCATCCAAATAGATTTTCATGTGGCCAACTGGTTTTTAGGCATCCATTCAGGATCAAAATGCAAGACTTTGTTCTATGCAACAGCTCCTGCTCACCAAGGACTACATTTCCTGACCCTTAGGAGCCTTAGAAGATCTCTTGCTAAGAAGGGATGTTGCCTGTCCTTATTCATTTAGAACTACATTGTAACATCTTTTACACTCAGGAGTTGTCTTTACTTCCTAAGGATGCCTGCCTGGTTTGTTGGCAGGAGATATTCTCCTTCTCTCCTAAGTCTGTTATCAATATCAATCTGCCCATTCTCCCTGACGCTCAGGCTAACACTGCTGGATCCAGAATAGGAGGTTTGGCACAAGATTAGATGCATTATAGTCATGTAGGGGAGCTTAAAAACCTGCACAGAAAAGAACCCAGCTCCCAGGAGTCCTCTCTGAGGCTAAACGGATTAATCTGAACTTTCAGTCTAGCCACAGAACAATATTTTCAGCCAAGACACAGTGGCAAGGACTTTGCTGTCCTCTTCTGAAGAGATGTCTACAGATCTTCTGCTAAGATTGAGTGACAAGTGTTTCATGGGGCTGCAAAAGAGGCAATCATTTTGTAAGGCATGCTCTGCTGGAACCAGATAGAAGGGTTAAGGCACAGCAGTACTTTTCTACTTATTGCTGATGAAAATGATGAACTGGCACTATCATCAAATTGCCATCCAAATACCGCGGTGCCTCCTGGCTTTGTAAAGGCACGAACTGCTGTGGTGACTCCTACCACAGCTCTGCCGTCCCAGCCTGCAGCTTGAGGTGGCATCTCCCCCAGCGTCTCAACCTGGGCAGCCAAACAGCAGTGTTGGCAGGGGTTAATCTCAGTCTTCAGGAACACTTTGTTCTTCTGGTTCAAGGCTTTGACACAGCACCAAATCTGCAGCATTTCCAGCCCTAGCAGCCCCAGTAGTTCCGGAGCCGGGACCAACAGCTTCTCACTGACACAGTCTAATTCAGACAGATATCCTCTACACATTAAGGCCAGATCCATCAAAATCATTCCCGATAGAGGGCTGAACAAAGAGTAGTACACTCAATAGCTCCCCGGAAGGAGAAAATCTGACACTTACCTATGCCTTTTAGAGCCCCTTCTTGATCGTGTGCAACATCTGTGCACTGTCAAATGTGATGGCTTTGTGGGACAGGTATCTCTGGAGTTGTTCTAGCAGTGATGAGCAGATGACTGGTGCTTAAATATTTGTAAACTTGCAGCCCCCTCTGGCCCCAGTCAATGAATGAATGTCTCAGGAACTGCAAAGCAAATTTGCAGTCACCTTCAGCAGTCAGAGCGATTGTACCGGGCACTACCAAGCAAGCAGCAGCTGCACATCAAAGCAGAGCTGCTCCCAAGGTCTGCAAGTAGTGCAGGGAACTAACACAGCAAAACCAAAATGCTGCATTAGTCCAAAATCACTCTAAAATCCTGTTAGTTACCAGACACCAATGTCTCATGAGGAAATCTGAGCAGAGATATTTTTACAGAGAACTTTTTTGCCTGGGAAGACTTTTGACTGGAAAGTGCGCGCTGCATTATCACAATGTCACTTTGGATTCTTGTTATGAGCACCAGGGCTTGGACCCTCGCTGGCCAGAGCACCAGGCACACAAAGCTTCATCTCACAGGCCCATGAGCTCATTCTCTCTCATAGCAGATGCTGCAATATACTCAGCTTCCTCACCGGTCTAATCTACAGACTATGAACATCATCCCCCTTACCTTCTCCCTCCCTAGCCCAATTATCTTAATAAAGAGCCTGGACACATCTCTGACTCATTTAAGATAATGACGACCTGGCCATGATTAGCTTATTCAGACATCTTGGCATTTTACCGAGCCTAATGCGACTCCCGTCTGGCTCTTTCTGACTTCTCAAGAAGAGGCTCAAATCCAGCACTATCTGCACAACAATCAGGGCACAGAGACCAATCCACACATCAGAAACAGGCTGCTCCCAAAAATCAAGCTGCAGCCTTGAAGGCTACTCCCTCCAAAACCAGCTCTTAACTATCCCAAAGAGGCTGGAGAATGATGCTGTCTTGTCAGCAGCCAAAGCTGTTTGGTTGGAGCATCAGTCCCGATGCCTGACGCACAAACACGAGGGTAGGGACAGCTCCACATACGGTACTGCTGAAAAACATCTCTGAATATTGCCGTTTTGCCTGCCTAAAACATTCACTCACCCAACTGGAGAACAAAAGCAGCAAGAGTCTGCCAGTCACACAACATGAATATTTGAAGCAAATCCTTGGAGGAAAAAGGCCGAGTAGTCTGAAATCACAGGCAAATCCTTACAAAAAGTCAACTCATCTGCAGGAATTGGGCACAGGTCACAAATGACTCACTAACAGCAGAACGAATCATTTAACCAGTACTTGGAACAAATCCCTGTGCTTTGTAGTGAACAACCAGGATTTATTCCTGCTGATTAGCCAACAGTTACACTCACAAGTTCAAAATTAATATCAAAGTTCAAATATAATTGTCTTGCACTTTGCTTTACTGCTGGAAAGATCTTTACTTAGCTAAGAAATCATCTACCATTTATTTACCATGGTTGGGGGCATGAGTTAAGATTTATATTAATTCTTAATTTGACAAAGCTCAAACACTGAATTCCATCTCAAAGCTCTGTCTTGGAAAATATATTTTAATATTTAAAATTATGTACCAACTTCAAGAGGAGCAGCACTTACCAATTTTCTGGAAAGAAATTACCAAATTCCAATAGAGAAGAAGGACAAACCTCCATCAAAAACCTGTGGTACATCCAAAGAGGTGAAATTCAGAGCTGGAGTGACATCTGGATCTGAAGTGACCAAGCTGGGTTCTCAGCAGAAGCAGGGAGGCCTCATAACTGAACAACTAGACGTCTGAATCTCTGTACATTTCAGCTTACAGTGGTTCTGGTGTAAGAGAGCACTAAGGATGGTAACACACTCCTGAGGTTGTCTTTCCATGGTTGCTCTCTGTGCCGCTTTGCAAAAATCACACTATTAGTAACAAAAAGGAAGTAGCACCGGGCACATCATTAACTTATTTTCATCACAGGGCTTCCTAGGTCATTTTTTTGGGATCATGGCCATGCTCACCAGTGGCTCTGAGCCTGCATGAAGCCCCACAGCGTGCCTGTGGGGGCAGATTTCCTAGAGCTCACAGTGCCCTCCCACGCAAGAGCAGCTCCTGCTATGGGCAACGCAGGCGCTGGCAGCTGGGGCTCGCTCTGCAGTGAAGCCTGCCCACATTGGGTCCCTTGCTGGGTCCCCAAGGAGACTGCCATGGTGAGACAAGAGTGTGGGGAGCCCAAAGGAGACAGCAGGATGACCACAAAAACAGAGAAGAGAAATCACCGTAACAGAGGATGAGGGTGTATTTATTTGATCTGCCAAAATATCTTCCCCAGCTATTTTATTCTGGTCTCCAATCACAACCCCTCTTTCCCCTTCAAAGCAAATGCATGCACTTTCTTGTGGGTTGTTAAACTTTCCTACTAATCTATCAGGGCCAGAAAGGTAATCTGGTAAATACGGAGTTAATAAGGACTGTTTCATAAACTGTAACAGAAGTACTTCAACATTTTAAGCAAAAATTAAGTCACCATCATTCATTTCTTGTGCGCTCTCTTCCTGATGCTCTTCCAAGTCTGTGTTTTTAAGCTTTACTACTGTGTCTAGAACGGAGCCTTCACGCAGGTACGTCTGGTGGCAGAGGCAGACCCAAGGAGCAGGCACAAGGAGAAGCAGGTGCCTAAGCCCTGTAACACAGGGCAGAGCCCTCAGGTGCAGTCACACCAGCTCATTCATAACACTGAAATCATCATGGCAATTCATATGTAAGAAAGTGGCTGCCCTGAAACGCAAGGCAGGGTGGACTAAGGCTCCAGCAGCCTAATCAGACTCCAGTGAGAAAATACTGCAGAGCTGTGAGACCTGATAATAGACCCTGGTGTACTGGGGAGAATAAGGCAGAGCTTCCAACGGTCATATTTCCTCCCAATGCCTTAGAAAGGAAACGAAACAGGAATGAAATCCAGTGCAGCTTAGCTGGCCAGCCCATGCATAAGACTGTATGTCAGGAAACAACCATTCATCTGAGGTATCTTGGACATCCCTGGAAAGGTAAAGATCTCAGCTATCAGCTAATCTCATGAACCAAAGCACCCACTCACTTCCAGATATATTCTCCTTTAGCGGTTAAAAGCAAATAGGAACTCACAGCATCTTTGCAAGGCATTTGCTTGAAAGCCATATTAGGACAGCATAGAAACAAAAGGATGCTACAGCACAGGTTTTATTTTACCCATTAGAACTCCTCTCAGCTTTTCCACAAAGATTCTAGCAGCATCCAGTAAAGTCAGCTCAAAGACTCATGTCCACAGATACCTATAAGTCAACAAAACAACAGCGAGTTAAATAAACAGCATTTCTCACTAGCCATACTACGACACAGACACTGCCATCCTCAGGCCAGGCTTCACACCCCACAGCACTGCTCCCAGGGAAGTCAAACATCCTTATACAAAATCACACCCAAGCACCCGAGTGCAGCAGCCGCTGTCACACCTCCACATCACACACAGTCTCGTTAGCTTAATAGGAAGCTAATAGTCCCTGATGAAGAGACAGCTGCTCAACACTTAAGTAGAGCACAGCAGAGCAGAGGGACCCGCAGCAACAGCGTGTCCTAAAGAGCAGTGCAGCCAGAGCATCCCTTTAGTATCAAACTCCCTGAGAGACCAGACTCCTAATAAAACTCCATCCACTCGGGCAAGAACTTGTCTTGGCAAGCCCTGATACCATCTCCAAGCAGCATTGCCTTGTTCCTGAGAATATGACTGTTTTTAGCTACAAAACCTAACAGGCTGGCAATTGAGATAGAAGCAGCTGAGCTCTGTCTAAAGCAAGAAAACAGCATCCTGGCTGGTGAGAGCAACAGAAGCAAGAGCTACACCTGAGCAACATTCCCAACTGCCAATCCCACACCACCCTGAAGGAGCAAATGATCCAAACTCCCCACGCATGGGACATCTCATGAAGACGTGAGTATAAGACATGTCATGCTGAATGTTTATTTATTTTATCTTCAAAGAAGAGACCTGATGCAGCTGTTTCGTTAGAAAATAAAGTGTTTATTAAGAAACTAGACATTGAACACCCCTATAGTCTCTGTGAAAAGGGACCGTCCCATTTCCCATTAGCACAGGATGATAGTTATGGCAAGATAAGAATGCTCAAAGATGGAGGAGTTTCATTGACAGAAAATGAGGTAATGATTTACAATAATTAAAACCAAAATAAATTTAAAAATAAAATCCTTAGGCTTGCTACTTAAAGCCACCAATCGCAAACAGCCATAATTGGCTTTCATTTTCAGCAGTGAGGACCCAGAGACTTTAATTGGTGTTAAACAAATTGAGACATTGATCACAGTGGGGAGAACTGCTTTAAATTATGCTGTACGGTCCGGAGGATTTCTTCTAGACAGAGATGGACCTGAGCTGCAAAATTCAACCCTTCCTCTGCTAGGGTGTTTGGGTATAGGCTTTTGGTTCAGGCCCACAGATGCATCTCTACGACTGATACACACAGTTGAGAGCAGAGTCCCCTGAACAGTGCAAGGGAGAGGAGACAGTTTGGACGGACAAGACATCCCCAGATCAGATGGGTGACTTCCAGGAGATGGGTAATTCAGTTCAGACAAGCACCCAGTAATTCACACGCTCTGTGAAGCTCCTCTTCAGTCTGCGAGTCTGCAGAATTGAGGTGTAAATCACACATGGCCGCAGGTACTCTCTCTTGGTGCACCTCTTATATTTCCAGCTCTGATTTGGGCAGGAAACATTGTCGGAAATTTGGTCATGGTTTCTGAAGTGATCCAACCTGAACCAGGCCTCCTTGTCCTAATGCAGATGCCCCACCTAAGGCATGTCCACAGCAATCTGCTATCATTTCTCCTTCACTCTTCTATTGCACTTTACCTTTTTATGTGAATGAACTAGTAAAAGAAGCAAGAGAATGGAATATTCATAGGGACATCCCTATGGGAAAGGTGGTAATAAAACCTCCCTGGCAAATTCCAGGATGGTTCATGCAGGTCACTCATAAAGGCAGGATGAAACAGAACACCCCATTCTTAGGCTTCTTCCCAGTTCTGGCAAAGGGGGACCATTACTCTTTCCAGTGGCAGTGACCCGTGAGGGCTGGTGATCTAGAGCCATCCCCGGCGTGATGAGAACATCTGAGGTCACCAAGAAGGCAAACAAAGCTGAGTGGCTGGTGAGCAAGGTCCTAGTTCAACATTCCTCTCAGAAAGGGATCTGGCCACACCTGAAGCTTTCTGGAGTTTTTTTTTTTTTTTTTTCCCCCTAGGAAAATCTGCCTTGCTTCTAGGTTCTTACAGGTACCCCACAGGTACATGTGAGCAGATCTTTCTTTTCCATAGATATGACGTCTGGAGAATTCAAGGAAAGCCCTCATGGCAACTGGCAACTCTTGAGGGCAGGATTAAGGGTTTTCTTTTTTCCATCTGAGAGGCTTTGGATGAAGTAAGACAAAAGCGGGAAGGGAGAGGGGGACAGGATACAAATACTGACCAAAGAACATGATCAATATTCCTGCTTATGCCACAGAAGAAGCAACAAAATGCTTATTTTTCTTCCCCTTCAGTCACTCCTCCTCAAGCCGATTGCTCCGTGCACATGACTGGGATACAATCAATCTCTAGTTTGGTGAGAACACAGGGGAGGGCTAAGTGGGGCTGCAAAAGGCCCAGCAACTGGGATCTGCGTGCGTCTGATATGCTTTTCCACTTCGCTTACTGCCCTAGTCCTGGCAGGGGCACTGACCCTCCTGCACTATGGATTTTCCATCCATGTGGGAAGTCCAGGAAACTCCTCAGATAAAGCTCATCTTTCAAGCAGCAGGGAGAGACCAAAGTACGACAACGATATAGTCAGATCCAACAAGCCGCTCTAACACACACAAACAGACAAACAAAAAAAAAAGCCTCCTAGAATATGTGCACTTCAAAGATAACCACATTCGCTTCCTGTCAGAGAAGTGCGATTTTCTTTTTGTTATTATGCCTTCCAACATTATTTTCTGTGCAAAAAACCTGGGAGCGGGGCTGCTTTTGTTCTTACCAAAAGTCTTCGTTCTGCTTTAGCTTCTTCCAGGCTCCTGCCTCAGCTCGCTCTGGGAGATCCCATGGCGCTGCCACGGTAAGAGGTGCTGGCGGCATTCACTGGGTGTTGCGAAGACACAAGCTTACAAGGAAAACTCCAAGCAGGGAGGACATGACTAAAGATGTCAGTTTGGTTGGCTTGGTTGGCTTTGTTTCGTGTTTTATTTTAAAGCAAAAGTACAATTATTTACTGTGTTATTAGGATGACTCCTTTAAACTGGGTTTTAATTTTCTTTATTTGCTCTCATTGCTGCTGTTGTGCCTTGCAGAGATATTTAACGAACACAGCGACCATTGGAGGAAAAGAACAACCCTGTTATCTGGTGACAGAAAACCACAGTTTCACTTGGCTTTAAGGTGTGTACAGGCAGGGCTGCAGAGTCCTATTAGGAGGAGACCTCAATCCATACAGACCACGCTTACTGCTTCCCACCATTTTGAGGGCACAGCCTATAAACTTGACATCAGAACAGGGACTTTTAAGGAGTTTTTAAAAGCCATGACGTCCTTTGCTGAAATAAACACTGACATCCTCAACATAAATGCCTTGGTTAAGAGGTTTGGAATGTCCGGGGAGGCTTATTGGATTCAACATAATTTCTCTGAAACCTAAAGGGGGAAAAAAAACAGAAAAAAGAAAAAAGCAAAATAAAGTAAACGAAAAAACTAAAAAGAGCAAAACTAGAAAAAAAGAGAGAGATATCGACACACATATAATTATTAAAAAAGAACCAAATGAATAACCAGCAAATGGCTGCAGTTAAATTAAAGCCAAAATGCCCTCTCTGTGTCAGCTATCCTGTTGTGTTTTTCCATCAAGAAGAAATAGTGATTCAAGTGGTGTGTGCAGGCACAAGTGCTCCAAGGACAAGGGGCATGCAAGAAGGCTGGATGGAGACCTGGCAACAACTCTTTTCCTGAGCTTCCCACTGCTTGGGATGGGACGGGGGAAGTTCTATTTGGACCATCTTTCCCACAGCCAAGGAGCGAGGAAAGTGGAGGATCTCTCCTGCATCTCTCCTTCTCTGATAATTCTTTCATTCTGGCTTGACATATCTGAAGCAGAAGAGGGCACTCAGAGGCTGGGGCGCCCTGACTCTCGAAGCCCCGTAGGCTTCCCTAGCTCCTCCTGTCCTTCCCACCCCAAGACCTGCAGACTGGAGGCATCTCCTTGCACAACCTCAGATCTGTAGAGGGTTTCCCTTCCATATTTTTTTCTGTCCCTAGGCGCTTCAGGACAAATGCAATATTTTCAAGGATTGTGTTAATTATCTCTTCAAAATGCCCTTGTTGTGGAATGCCACAGCCGGGGAAACCTATTGTAATTCTGTTTCTAATAGAGACACAATATTTGATTATTTTCTGAAGCTAACTAAATGGAAATATTCAAGACTTCTAAGAAAATAGTTCACTGGGCAGGAGGCAGCAAACTTGTTCCGTAGGGATGGATGAGAGCTCCAGGAGCGAATCCTCCTGCTGAGAGGCCTCGTCCTGCAGGACTGGCCTAGGCCTGAAGGCCAGGCAAGAGGAGGGCAAATTTTGGTTTGTTCTTAGGACATAATCTGATGTTCAGCCTTCTTCCTCACTTGAAACTACCAGCATTTGCCATCATCTTTTGTGCTTAGTCCTGAAAGCTTCTACTGAAAAGACTCTTATTTGTCACTTCCTGTATCAGCTCATCACTTTTTATATTACTTTCTCAGAAACTTATTTATAAAAGTATTTCTATGATTGAATAGCATTTCTATGATTTATCCCAGTGGACAGAAATGAGACATGGCAAGAACAGGGATATATCTTTCAAGGTAGTGGTAAAGCTACAGTGAAGTTGCTGTTAGCTCTGATCAGATACTTGAAACTTTTATGCCACTTTTTCAAAATTCCTAATTCAGATCCACTTAGTTGTCAGGACAAAGACATATACGGCAGTAGCCTTGGGGTTGCTCTAATCTGAGTCAACTTCTTACGGCCAAAATGCCATTTCCAGTAACTGAAAATTACTGGGATGCCTTGACTATATCATAGCTCTATCACTGCTCCTTCTGTGACTTGGGGATTCTCACCAAAACGAGTAAGCTTGTCCAAACTGCATCACTAGAGCAGCACAGTGTAATGTGGATGCCTTTGGGAATTGACCCTGCCAGCCTCAATAGGAAGGTGCCTTCCACTAGATTAGGACCAGCAAGTTTTATACACTGAATCTATGCCAATCAATGGATTTTTGTTTTCTATTTATTTTTTGTATTTTTTTTTTCTATTTCTAATTGCTATTTCTTTCCTGTTCTATCTTACTCCATCTGCTCCTCTTGATGAACCTGAGATTGCTTTTTGTTTGCTTTGGAACTGTTTAAGCTTGTTTCAGGGACACTATCTATTACTCTCAGAGGCCCCAGAGAGCTGATCCACATGGGAAAGTGAGCTAGACTTCATTTCGGTTCATATATCATAAACAGAATTTGTAGGCAAATTCCAAGTGCTAAAATGTCATTAGTAGTGAGAAAGAGCCTAGCTTAACTCTTAGAGCCAAAGTAGAGTTTAAAGTGCTGACGCTTGGAAAACAGCATGTAAACTAAGTCCACTTCTTATCAGTCACTGAGAGACAAATAAATATGGCATCCCTGAATGTCACTATTTATCTTGTTTTGTTGCTCTATAATATAAATATACTTTATGGTCACTAAAGGACAGTTGGGAAAGTCTATGCTCAACAATATCAAGTCTACACTCAAAAATATCAAGCATCTCAAAGGTGCGCTCCTGCCTGCTTTATTTTCTTTGTATATCCTAGCTCTGCTAAATGAAGGCAATTCCACTTCTGCTGGACACCAGGCAAGAGACCTAAAAGCCCACTGGGGACAAAGAACCTTGGCAAAGGGACATGTGAAAGCTAAGCTAGTCTGGTGGCTGGGAACACAAAGGGCTTTGCTCTTTCACAGCAGAGCCCTTTTAGGGTGGGTCTGGATTGCATAGCTGACGTGGTCATTGCTGGGAGACAACAAGGAACGTGTCAGCAGAGCAGCCTACATTTCTGAAGTTTAGGGGCTGAGCCCACGTACTGTGGACTTGGGAACAAGGGCCCAGCATTCTTTCAGAGGTCATTTTGTCATTCTCTCCTGCTGAATTCTTAAAGTCCCCAAAGAATCTGAAAAAAACATGTTTTTTAACTTATTTTTTCTTTTTCTTCCCTATTGTCTCCCATACCATGTTGATAACTTTAACCCCATTCTGGTTTGTATGGAGCAGAAACCAACCATGCTCTTGCTAAGTTTACTTCTTCCCTGTCAGATATGAGATGAGAGATGTTCACTATGATGTCCGGGGATAGTATGAATGAATCTCAAAAGGTTCAGAGTTTGGATGCTACCAGGAAAAAAAGTGTCATCTTTCTAATATCAAAACTATCATCATCTGAAAAAACATAATTAGAAAAAAAAGAAAAAAAAAGTTCACGTTCTTAGAAGGAACTAGTGAAATTTTAAACAAATAACCCTTTTTGTAGTTTTTCACATTTGTCAATGCAAGATGGACAACGAGAAGCATTATCTTTGATATTGGTTATTGATTTGGAGGAAGCTCCAATGTATAATCCTGAAAATAGTAGGGATGTAAAAAGATATATCTGGATTCAAGAAAAAAGTATCTCTGAAGACTTACCAAATTAGCAAGGGTCTGACAGATTACACTTTGCACTTTTCTCTTGTCTAGTGAGATTACTTCTAGAATTTAAATACGATGCTGTCTGTCTTTTCTAATAGCCATGGTATGGTAGTGGAGTAAATGTATGGGAATAAATGTTCCAGAAAACAGGGAAGGAGATATGAGCTCAGACCTAGTGTCTGAGTCATAGTTTGAGATGGACAGGGCAGATGGAGCATTTCCCTAGGCAGGTTGGAAGGATGTGACAATGAAAGGACAAGCAAATTGAAGGTAACTGAATCATAAGAGCAGTTTTTGCCTTCAATCTCAGCCATCCACTTAGTCCTCCAGAGTTATCTTTAGTTTCCCACTCCGCTCTACCCCACACATGTGTCCCACCAAGTCCGACAGTGCAATGCGAGCTGGGACACACCTGCCTCCACCGCCCGAGAGCAAAACTAAGAAGACAAGGAGTAAACTTCATCTCCTCTTCCCTCTTTGCCTCCCGATAAAACTGCAATTGTTTAAGTACACCATGCTTCCAGGGCTTTTGAAATCTCCGAGTGCTCAACATCACATGAGAAGAGTAGAATGGGACCGTGATACTGAGAACTTCAGAAAACGACGCAGAAAACAATGCACAACTCCCCATGGCCGCCCCGTCCAACCTGGCAACAGCAGCAGCACAGCCCTGTTTTGATCAGAGACGGATGCCTTTGTAACGGCATCAAAAATTACTATAGAAAGGGGTCAGAAAAACAAATTATTATCCTATTGTGACTGACAAAGTAAGAGTTAAGCAATAGCAAATTAAGGGCAACAAGATGGCCAAACATCTCTGCTCTCCACAAGGCCTATACTGAGTGATAGGCCCTTCTTCTATGTTACAGAAGAATTTGTAACATAAAGGAAAGCAATAGGAGCATCAAAAAACAGTGCACATTTTTCTTTGCCTACACATAGACACCAGATATGAATAGCATTGAGGAAGGCATAGAAAGCATCAAAACTGACCTCCATCCAGAGCACAAAGTGTCATCCATTTAGTCAAAGTGAGGAGTGATGTGTCTGTAGTTAAGCGAAAAGCAACACAGTGCTCCAAGTCTCCTGTCACATGCAGGTTCATATATCCAAAATCCTTTCTCCGTGCTTTTTCCTCTCACATATACCAGATACCACACAAACCAGACAGGACTACCTGCACCTGGGCCTGAAAGGCCTTTACTTGCCGCAGAAGGAGAGCTCACAGAAGGCCACCACAGTCACACCAAGAGGTTCTCCCTGGTCATATCAACCATCTCCTCTGCCGCACAAGGTAAAGTCAAAGCCTCTCATTTCCACCAGCTATTGACCAAGAGTGGACAATTGCCCCAAAGAAAAGCAGCCCACAGAAGAATTTCACACCAATAAGAGATGTCTAGCAAATCTTCCAGTAGATACAGCATCTTTAAGACTCACAGAAGGATTCTGAGTGCTCCAGCACTCCATTTTCATGGAATCAGGGTCCTTACTCCCAGTTCATGGAAGCTCACCTGTCTTGTTCATTTTCCATAAGTAACCTCATACATAAGTCTCCCACTTTGTCCCATGAGACACTGGAAACCTCCAGGGAATGTGCTAGATGGAGCTCTAGCTACAATTTGTGGCATCTTCATCTTCACAACTGCAAAATCACAAGCAGAGGATTCCCAGCACTGCATGTGTTTGCGATCAAGAAAGGGAAGAGATGGGCTGAAAGCAAGAGAAACACGGGGATCAAATGGGTTCAAAAGATCCCTTTTCTGCACAAATTTCTCTCAAGCTTAACCAGAGCACAGAAAAGGAAAGAAGAATACTACAGAAACTCAACAGTGGAACAATGTTCCTCAAGGAAAAAGTAGCATTCATGGCTTTCCATGAAATGAACTCCTAAGCCTATGTCAAATTCATTAAACCTTTGGTCACAGGAATTCCAGTATCCATAATATTTCTGCCTTTGCCTCCGTTAATACGAGCCATTTCCATATTAACCAGGATCATAAGTTTGTTTTCTCTGGAACTCCTTCATGGATGGAGTAGTTCCAAGATACTAAATGTTGTAGCCTGATAGCTTAGAAGGCAGAGCTCCAAGATTCCCCACCATTCCCCCTTAGGAAAAGCTCAAAAGTGGGAAAGCATTTACCAAGGTATTAGAAAAAGAATATTACATACATATATGTCTCTCTTTCTCTCTCTCTCTATATATATATATATACATATATATATATAAAACAAAAAAAAAGAACAATTTGACCAAGAGGCTGTTTCCAAGTATGCTACACTGCAGCATCTGAAATGCCCTGTTATTTGAGCTGAAGATATTTTCCCTGTCTAGAGGCATGGCAAATGCTTTCTTTTTTTCTAGACTGCACAGAGGTGCAACTATTTAAAGTTAGTGAGAGGCCCACTGTGCGATGGAAAGCAGCCAGATCAGTTGGGCCTCCTTAATTTTGTTTTCATTAGATTGAAGCCAGAGTATGTGGAATTATTTGCAAGAGGACCAGAGAAGGGGAAAGGAATGGGCACCCAACAGATTCACCCACAGGATGCAGATCTTAGCCTCTGCCTCATTTCATTTACATGGGGTCAGAGAAAAGGAAAAGGTATCTGAGTGAAGAGGACAGTTTTGTTCTGTCCCTTATGACACACACAACAATGTAAAGGTGCAAAGCTTTGGGTTTGACTAAAAAAGCAAGGTGCAACAAACAATTATCAAATGAGAGCTTGATAGTAGCTGCTATCCTGGGCTTTATCAAGCTATTGATGAAGCCCAGGATCTGCCTCTGTTCCTCCGTGTGCTTGCAGCAGGGTCTCCAAGAATCTTCTGCTTTGCAGTTCTCCGTGCCTAGGGGAACAATAGTTCTCCCTACCTCTGCAGGTCCCCGTTTCTCACAGCGGTGCATTCCCTCTGCCTCTGCACTCCACAAAGCCCGTGGGACCCTGCATGAAAGATCCCACCCCAAAAAGCAAAACATCATTTTCATCACTTTGCTTTTCAAATAATTCTTTTGTCATTTTTAAGTCAGCCCTCAGAGCACTGCCAATTTAGGAACCGTGCAGAGTTTTACAAGAGCTTCTCATTTCCACTTTGCCTGACAGGTATCAGTGTTCTTCTGATACTGCCTCTGTTCCCAGCCACTTTAGATAGGAACAGCTATCCTAAGCATTTTTACAAAGTTACTGGAACCACTGACTAATTTGCCCAGAAATGAATATCCACTGGGAAAGAATCTGGATGGCTTGTGTTCCTTAATTGCTGATTAATTCCAATTATGGTACAGTTGATCCACCAGTACCATGGACTGCCACATCAAAGAGCTAACCAGGAAGGGAAGCCCTTGAGTTAGAAGAGCAACAGCCCTCTTATAAACTTCTTCTCAGCCAGTGAGCACTTCATAAACATTAATTTGTTACGCTTTTCTTATTCCCTTGGGAGGCAGAAGCTGTTATATTCATTATGCAGATGGCAAAACTATGGCACAGAACAGGAATATGATTTGTCCAAGGTCCCTGGGGGAATTAATGCTGGGTGTAAGCACTGAGCAGGGAAAAGCCCCAACTCCTGGCCACCAACCCTCACCAGGAGTCCCAGCACCCTGCAATTGGGACAGCAGTGCTTGGGATAGCCAGATGGCTGGGGTGAAAGAACAGACACCAACCAGGGTGTGCTTGGTGGACAGGGAAGCCCAAAATTGCTGCAGCCTACAGCTGGGGCCCTCTCTGCTGAGCACTGTCCAAGAGGCTCTGCAGTTCCTCAGAGGACAGCAGGAGGTTGACAGAAGAGCTAATCAAGGCCCAGGGTAGATCCTAGTTTGCTCAAGACTCTTTGCCATCTGCTCCAGCAATGCCTTGTGCTGTCTAGAAAGAACAGAGCTGGCCTCCAGGAAGCCCAGGAGCAACACGAGCCTGAGAGCCTGAAGTGTCAGGAGGAGATTCCCACGGGGAAAAGTCAAGTTTAATGGAGTTTACAAACCAAGGATGGAAACCAGGGCTTTAAAAGTGAGGTGTTCCAGAGATTGCAGCAGGCCAGGAGATGCACAGTACCACAGAGGAGTTATAAATGGAAGAAGAGCAGAGAGTAAAAAAGCAGGGCACTTTGACGAATGAGGTTTTGTTGGTTTTTTAGGCTGCTTGTTTGGATGCTGCATGGTCCAACGCTACTGTCCTTCATCCGTGTTTCTCCAATGCTCCCACTCTGCCAATTGTTCTGCAAATGAAGGCTAATAGCATGTTTTTTCCTCCCTAGATAATTGCCCCACTAGCTGGTTCTCAAAATAAGTTTCCATCTGCAGCAAAATATATCAGTGTTGTTCAACTTGCCGGGGGAGGACTCCCAACTCCAGTTTTTGTTTGAAGACTCTGCTTTGGTACCTGTGGTGGGTGGCAAGTTCAAAACACACAACCTCAGGCCCAGGGAAGACTGTGCTTTCCTCACACAAAGAGGAGACCCTGCTGTCTTACAGCAAATAGTGCCAACTAAATAAGCGTCAGATACTTGTGGTGGCATCCGTGCTGTGGGAGGGGAGAAGAGGCACCGCTCTCACAGAACACACCTGAAATACAACATGTTTCAGTGGCCGAGAAAGGTATGAAATGCAAGGAAAGGCCCTTTCCCCTTGTAGCCAGCAAAGCAAAGTGGAGATGAGAAGAAAGTCCGCAAGCTGGTCACCCTGATGCCGGCAGTGGCGATGGAGCCTGGCGTCTAGGACCAGCCTTGCTCCACACTGCACTGAATGTTGCAGAAGAAAGTGCTACACGTCACACAGAGCACAGATGAGGCTGAAAGCCAAAAACGCATGGCTACTGTGCATTAGAGATTCTCATCAGAAAGGAGGAGGAGGATAGGATTTCTCTTCTGCAGACTTTTGCCATCAAGTAGTTCTTTTATTCTCTTTCTTTTCCCTGCCCCTGGAAGCTAGCTCCAAGCTTCATGAACTACAGGACTGCCAGACCCTTCCCTGATGCAGCTTCACTTTGGATCTGATTCTCCCATCAAGTCAGGAAAATGTACAAGGCATTCAAACACTTTGTCCCAGTCTTACTTCACACCATCTAATTCTTTGTGAGCCTTTGTGTCTGTCTGTCCCTCCTGTGTCATCAGCATGTGCTGCTCAAGTGTCCACAGAGCTCAGGGACAGAGAACAACAGAGAAGAGGCCAAGCTCCCTAGCACCAGACAAGGAGGCACTGCGATGTAACAACTGCCAGAAAAACAACTCTCCAAAAGTCATTTTCCTTCCACCAAAGGATGTCACACCACAGAAGTGAAAGTACTTTACATAAAAAATATATATTTTTCTCCTCTCCATAATCTACCATGCAACAGACAGCAGTTGCAGCCAAGAAGGTGTCCTCACCTGCACATTGTGCTTCTCCAAAGGAAAGCTTCCCAGATAGGGGCCAAAATACCCCTGTGGAGATGCAATAAAGAGCCAGGGTACCAGTGCAGAGTGGGGAGAGGGTGCGCACAGCCTGGCACACGCAGGATGGCAGGAGGGGAAGCACGTGAGGGGAGCAGGGCCTCAGCACGGCACGCGAGGGGCAAGCGATGAGCGCGAGGAGGGGGCTGGCATGTGTGTGCACACACGTGTGGGGCTGAGAGCATAATGCTGCTGAACGTTCACTCTCGCTTTACATTACGGATTTAATGGCTTTTAATGGGAGATTTTGAGAGCGATCAGGAATTGGAACAAAAGGAGCTGGGGGAATAATTATTCTAACCGGGGGAGCTAAAGAACATGGCAAAATCGCGTGCAGAGCAATCATGCTAATTAAAGGCACCCAGAAGAATCAGGATAGAAATGCCAAATGGTTTTCACTCTGTTGCCCTAATCCACTAACTGCCTCCTCACTTTGCCTCTCACCAGCTGTGGGAAGGATGTGTGCAGTGGAGCCGGATCATAGCACTAAAGAGACAGAGTTGACTAAGCGACATGGGGTCCCCTTGGCCATGAGCAGGAACACTTTTTGGTCTGCCAGACCCCAAAACAGCTTCTTCCACTGGCAGCCCTAAATGCCCTTGCTCCCTCCAACCATGCAAAGAGGTTTCAAATTCACTTCCCAGAAGCAGAAGAGCTGGTCACAACTACCAGCCCAGTGGCTGAATGCAGTGTGGACTCACAATCCTGGTCCTTTCAACACAACAATGTACAACAGATAAGGACATTTTTGTACGGACAGTATCATCCTGATCTTTCTAGCTCTTCAAAGCCCCTGCCCCCTGTGCTGGGGCTCATGCCATGCTAGCACCAAAAAACACAGAACTAAAGCTACAAAATGTGGGCAATTTTGCACATAGGAAAAGAAATGGAGATTGGGAATACATTTCTGCTGTTAGGAACAGAGATGAATGTGTTCTTGATTGAACAGACTACAGCTTTTACAGATTCCCCTGCCTTCAGCCTGGGTTAAAAAAATCCCCATGACCGAGCCTTTAAAGAGCTGCTGGGCCTTGACCCCCTGGGTATTTTAGCAGGAGATTTTTCTTGGACATTGCTGGAGTCAAACAAGGCATTATTTGCCTAGACAGATGCATGCAGAAAATGAGATTATTAGAACACAGCATATAATAATGAAAGTCCAAAGTGTCCCCCTGATCCCTGTTTGTGAAACGCAATGGATTTTTTTCTCCCCAGCAATGCAGAGCTGGGTGTTGTTGCAGCAGTTGCCTGCATTGGCACAGGGTGCGAATTGTGCACAGGGGAGGTGGGGCCCCAGAATATAAAACGCTAACAATTGCCATCAAGCAACAGACTCTATTTAAAAAGCAACGGTTTGTTTGTTAATCAACAGGTCCATTAACACCGAGCAAATGCCTCTCTAATGGACACCCACAGGATCATAGGCTGAACTATTTGTATGCAATATCTTTTGATTGATTCACCCTGAAGAGCATCAAGTAAATGAGAGAGGATGTAATATTTCTGCAGGAAACATTCCACAGCAGATACATTGATTGCTACATTTAACCAGCTGCTGTGTGGCAGTCTCTTCTTAAGGAGGCTGCGTATTTGATTTTGATTACATATTTCAAAACTGAGAACAAATCAGGAACATTGACTTGACTGTATCAGATCACTAATCCATAAAGGTCTGGAATCCTGCCAACAAGGACGGCACGACGGGCCAATGCCCAACTTGCTCCCATTTTTCATGCCCTCAAGGATCATGTTACTGGTCTCTATTTTGGGGCAGGTCACCCTGGCGCTTTGACCACTCTGCTCCTGTCTTGCTCCTGCCACAGCTAAATCCTTGGACTAAGCCTTGGAGTCTGCCTCATGGCACACCAGCCACGCTCATCCTTTGACTGACTGACTCACTGCTAAAGTTGCAAAAATCATGGTCTGTTTTCCCTAACAATATCTGCTTGACTCCTGCTCTGTCACCACCACAAATCCAGTTTAAAACAAAAATCTAGTGAATGCCCAATTGGAGAGAAGGAAGCAGGGAGGTGAATGAAGAATATCCTGAGAATTAAGGAAGAAAGTCTGAGTGAGAAAAACAGCAGTGAAATCAGTTGAATAACTTGCCAAATCAGCACACCCAGCTGGCAGAGAGAGCCCACAGACCCAGAGCTAGGCGCTCAATTCCATTTCTGGTTTGCAAAAGCAGATCCTTTCTTTCTATAGACCAAACACTGGGCTGGCACTTCCTTTAGGAGCTGTGAAAACATGCCATCTTCTGAAAGATCTCTGCAGAAACACTGGCACTTCCAGAGATGACCAAGCCCTGCCACTCCACCGCCGCGCACAAAGGCAGAGCCTTGAAGGAGCTTTCGGTGCCTCCCTGGATGAGGAGCGTGGCAGCAGACCCAGGATGCTGCCCCAGCTTCAGAAAGGACCCACTTATTTCACATGCCAGTGAGTTGCACGGATTGAGACCAGACCCTCCTTTTCCCTCTGAGCTAGTCACAAACGACGGAGCAGTAAGGCCGGTGAAAGACCTTGGAGTCAAGCACGGAACGTGCAGGTGAAACACAGAGGTACAAAGGTCTAATTGGAGACAAAATGAGAAAACTAAACACTCACCCAGGATCCCACAAGGAGACACAGCTAAACCTCCCCTCCAGAGACAAGTTCCAACAAGAGGGTGTCCAGCCTGTTGGAATAAGGACTTCTTGAGGCAAAGCAGAGGTGCCAGCACCTACAAATGAGGGTCTTTCTCTGCTCTAGGTTCCATCCTTCCTCCCCTTCATTACTGGGAGGAGAAAAAAAAAAAGAGTCTGGAGGTCCCATTCAGTCACACAGCCAGGCAACAAGGTAAGAGCTGCAGGTATAAGCGTGGCTGTGGATGCTGGGTTCCTGCCCCCATTTCCTTTCTTTTTAAAGAAAGTAAAATTGAGTTTGTATCGACTACTGAACCAATGAGACAACATTATACAGGACACGACCCTCCACAATCAAATTAGGTCATTGCAACGCCGTAACCAGCACGGAATATTTAGCCCTGATAGCACAAAAGGATCAAGGAGAAGAGTTTTATGCAGCAAATACCAAAAGACAAAGGAAAATGAATCATAGCAGAGGATCAAACAAAATCAGAACCCGAGATAACCACTTTTATTGGAGTGGCGGCAGACAAACCACACACAAATTTCACCTGGTAACACCTATTTCAAGGCTTCCCTCCCAAGATCTGGCTTGTGCACCCCATTCAAATTGGCCAGCCACTTCTCAAAGCTTGTTTTTAAAGACTTGGCAAGTGCTAGGAAATATCTTTGCCACTTCCTGCAAAGACTCCTTACTTCTCTCTCCAGAGCTTTGCTTCGAGGCCTTCCAAAACAGTAAACCCACAACTCACAGAGCAGCTTTCCAGCTGTGTCCCCGACTGCATCCAAAAAATAGTCAACCACCACCACCACGAGGTGCTGGTTTGAGAAATTACAAGATCTCATTAGACAGCCAAAGAGACTTGTGAAAAAGCTGGGCAGACACAGCCTCCTACGTTAAGTCACTATTTCTGGTGTCGAGGAGGTCTCAGGCAGCCCAGGCGCACATGTTGAGAGGTTCTTACTGTGAAACGGGGGCCACCACATACCTCTGGAAACAGGAGTGGGGGCACCTGTACAGAGTGGTAACGCTGCTCACTGCTGCACTGCGCCTGCCAGGGCTTTGGTTTGAGGCGTGGGCTCCCAGCACGGCCTTCCAGGGGCAGATCAAAACACATCAGAGCAGAGAGCTCCCAAGCCTGTTCCACCCCATAATATGGATGAATACACACCCAATATATTAATATATATACGCGCAGGACAGGAGACACAAACCCTTCTAAAACCTGAGATTTACATACCAGTCTATGGCAGTGGTTTCCCAAGTGCATAATGAGTACATTAACTTCAGCTTAACTTACCCTCTAGAGATGATGAAATGGAAAAGAATAATCAAAGTAAACTGTGATAGAGTTTTTGATTAAGCAGCCAATGATCAATACAAGTTATCTGCAGGGCACAGAGTGTTAATGAGCTACCCTTCTTTCAGCTAAGCAGCACCTGAGCCCATACTCGCTGCTTGACACAGCTCACAGAGGTCAGCAAGCTGCCCCTGCCTCTTCTCTCCTAGCACCGATTACACCATGACACAGACTGGACACAAAGTCCACAGCTCTTCACTGCCCTCAGGCCTATTAAAGTGGAGGTGGTGGGCGAAGGAAAAGGAATTTTAAAGAGGAACATGGCTAGAAAGAGAGGAATGCAAGAGGCTGACTGCCTGATTCAGAGCTTGGGATATGTTTGGGGGGAAAAAAATAAAATAAAAAAAAATTCATAATCTCCTAAGTTAGCTCCATTAATTTAAAAAGCCCTTCCAGCTTTGCAGCTGTAACAGCCAGCACGTGTACAAGGAAAGGCAGCTCAGGAGCACTAGCTACTGGTCAGCTGAGCCAGCAGACAAGTGGTTGCTTCAAGAAAATGGTGATACTGCTCCCAACACAGTGGATCCTGCAGGTACCATCACATTGGCCTTCTCACCCCTGCTCCTGCAATAATGCGGCTGCAAGAAGTATTAAGTATTAAATCTTAATACTTACTAATGATACCTTGCATTCACCCCAAAAGATCTTAAGCCATTAATGACTGCTTGGAGTTTCGACAGAATTTCTCTAATTTAAATGCAGCACCTGTTTAACAGCACAGAGCAGCAAGGGGGCAAAAAGGTTCTGGAGAATAAGTGCAAAGGAGAGCTTCAAATTAAAACTGCCTTGAAGAGAAGGGACTCGCATCAGCAGAGACACAGCATCTCATTACCTGAGATTACCTGAGAAAATGTAACTAATCATTTCTCTTCTAAAGAATATTCAGAGAACTGTTAGTGGCCACAGGGAACTGCTAGGATCTTTGTTTTACATTTCCCCCCAAAGCTGCCTTCTCTGACAGCCCAGATAAAAAAGGTATTTGTTTTCCCCAAACTTGCTCAATCTTTCCATCTTTGGAGGGTCTAGGGAAAGTTGAAAAAAAATGGGTATCCAGGATATTCTTCCTGTGTTGTCCCAAAGGGAACACAGTAGATGAAGAGCATATCAGGGCATCTGCCCCAATTCCTCAAATTTTCACAGAACCAGGGTTTGTAATTGCCCTCAGTAGAGAGCGTATCAAGACAGATCATTAATACCACTTGATGCTGAAGATCTTTCGTATTCAAAAGCACTGCAATTACTTAGTTCAAATCTCTGTATTATTCATAAGATCCATATCTATTACGGATACAGTATTTATGCTACTATGGGGAAATATAATAAATAAGGTAGTAAGTGCTCCCTTCCTCCAGGTCAAGAGGAAAGCCTGCATCTTGGAAAACAGTGTTTTCCTAAGGCAGCAAGGCTTATCTCAAGATTTCCCATTCAATTTCCTCAATGAAGAGCTAACGCCAAAGTAAAAAACAACTATTCTTCCTTCAAGCCCAGCACAACTCCCACCAAGCCAAGGCCTAGGTGGAACGAGGTCGTAGAACTCGGTTTGCAGGAGAGATCTCTTCTGAATTAGATGTCAGAGCAAAAAAGAAATAAATTCAATTGAGCATGGCCTACCACAATGCATGTATCTGGGAGGGCAGGCAGAATTTGATCTAACATATCTGGAAAGGAGAAAGAAAGTCTCAGAATTGCTGTTTCGCCCAAAGCAGGATCACAATATACAGCTGGTAGCCCCAAGAACCTGTTTCTCCATCTAAACTCCTGATTCCACTTGGCAAAGGACTGGCTGCAAAAGAACTTCAGGAGGCAACTTGTAAACAGGCAGCCTGGTCCAGCAGCTGAACGCAGGCCAGGCTGCCAGCTGGCAGCAACCTGTTGTGACCTTGAACAAATCGATGCCTTTCCGGCTGCCTCTCCTCATCCGTAAAATGGAGATGAAGATGCTTGGCAGATCCTCATAGGCTCCAAGGGGAAACTCCTCTTTCCAGAAACAGTGACCATGCTTACTTCTCTCTGTTAAGGAGAGGGAAACATTACAGGCCATCCCTCAAAGACTCTGCTGCCTCCTGAGCTTGCAGTAAGAGTCCTGTGACTTCCGTGCCCTGCTGGGGTCTGGCTACAAGAACAGGGTAGTCCCAATCCAGGCCATTTCTGGAATTTGCCCAGCATTTATTTTTAACACATCCCTCACTGTGAGCATTTTTAGTGAGATTCATGTGATTTCCTGCTGATCTCTGAACCTGAGCTAGTCTCTCCCTGGCTCCATCGGTAGCCAGTAGCATCAAGAGGAGAGATCGTGCAACCTCCCTCAGCCTGGACAAGATCTCTAACCCCTGTCAGCCCTAAAACACCCTATTCCCTTCCACCGTGCAGGCAGGCAGCCTTGGGCAGCCAGCTCAGGTGGAGACACCTCACTGCAACCTCCTAATGCTTTCAAGAGGGTAACTAATCTGCTCTAGTGCATAAAGCACATCAGATACTGTGCCGAGCTGTGCTTAAAATTACCTTTTGGAAGTCATGAACCCTCTGCCAGGATCTTTTTATTCTTGGCTTTCTATTTGTGAGCAGTGACATAGGGGCAGAAGCAACTGCCTGCCCAAAATGAGCCTCGAGGAATGGGGTTGATGCACCTTCTGATGCTGAGATATGAAGATCTCAGGTGTAATTTGAGGCCTAAGTTCTTTATTTTTGGTATACACCTAGTGGCCCCTGTATCCCCTTGCTCAGTGCTCCACATCAATTACAGTGCAGAGATGTAAAATGACTGATACTTTTAATACAAGAGACCTGTCATTTATTTATTAGCTGGCGACAGGCCCTGCAGTCCAGGATGGATGCATTATAAATCAACTGCATTTCTAACCATTAAAAATTCATCCAATTCATAATGTAGGACGCCGGTAATTTCCTTATTAGTGTTGAGTGTGAAGGATTTTTCTTTTCTCTCCCTTGGTTTTACTTTGCTTCTTTGCTTTCCCAAATATCTTGCTCATTTGAGGATTAGTTTAATCCTGCAAGACGGAGGTGGGGGACTGGGAAGGGCTGGGGGGAGACAAGGGCTGAAGTCATTTTGTTCCAGTGTTTTCTTCTAATTGCAAATTTGCCATATACACTTAGGAGACTTAGCTGCCTTTTCTCTTAGTCACACTTATGGGAGCCAGAGAGAACGTTCATCTTGAATTTAAGAGATGCTTTTAGGGAAAATGAATAAATCAATTCCTTTACCCTGGCAAAAGGGGAAGAAAAGGCAGTGAGGTACATGGGACAGGGAAGGATAATGTAGAACCTGTTAATACTTTTACGACTGGAGAAGGTACTCAAATATGAAAAAAAAAATAGTACTTTTGAAATAGATC
Organism: Crypturellus tataupa; assembly: GCA_034781795.1. Classification (NCBI taxonomy): domain Eukaryota; kingdom Metazoa; phylum Chordata; class Aves; order Tinamiformes; family Tinamidae; genus Crypturellus; species Crypturellus tataupa. Next base: position 391,353 of record JAWLRI010000181.1, read on the forward strand.
AAATGTATATGTATGAAAATATTAGATATATTAACCTTTAGAACATCTTGCTCCAATTCAAGTTAGTAGTCCGAAAATAAGACAGTAGGGCTCAAAGAAAGGTGTGACATTTCTGCAGATCCATGCCCATTTCAGAGAACCATAAGTCCTGCCACAAAACCAGCAATAAATAAGAACTAGGAATTAGGAAAGATGAAGACAAGCTCAGCCGGCTGGCTGGAAGTTATGGCTAGTTGGAGTATGGCACCCTGTATCGACCACCCTCTGATGAAGGAGGCCGTGGTGACTGATCGCTGATGTGGTACATCATAAAGAAATTCTTGTGCTTTCACCGAATCTCCCTTTACTCGTGTCTCAGAAACAGATGCATTCAGGATAAGAGGGCCCCAAAAGCAGATTCCAACAGGGTTCAGCATCAGGTAAGTTACACAGTCAGCTTAGGAAGGAGCAAGTAGGAGTCTGAAAATGGATTATGCAATAACCCTGCCTTAGCAGGAGACAAGCCCAGGCATCCAGAGCAATCCTTACATGCCATGAATTCAATGTACTTTTCACTTTGGGACATTCGCATACAAATCTTTATCGGTTACACATGAAAATGGCTTTAGAGAGTTCTCAGCCCAGTCTGTTCACCTCAGTAAATCACCTTTGGTTCAACAAGGCAGGCGCTTTACACTTAACTACGGTATAAGACAGCTGCTTTGGGTCAGCAGTTCAGGAGTACATCAGCAAAACACTCGTGCACCAGCCGCAGGAGCACCTGCTTGCAGCGCACCCGCCTCGATTAGCAGCATCGCCTGCCTCCGTCCCACCGACCCCGTCCGCAGCAGATCCGCTCCCTGTCCCAGCCGGACTGACAGCAACCATAAAGCCACAGGCATCAGGAGGCAAGCTGGAAACACTCTGCAACTAAAAATGACAATTTCTGTGTTTTTGCTATATATTATTCATGAGCGACAAGAGCTCTGCACTGCAGGCTGCCCTGCCTGCCCCTGCACAGACCAGGGGCAGGAGCAGTGGTGCTGCCTTCACGTGCCTTCTCCCCAGAGCCGGCCACCGGGCTAGGCTGGACACAAGGGTCTCCTTTGATGCAAAAACCTCTTTAGGCAGAAAATCTTTTTACTTGGGTCTTCCCTCAGCTTTCAGGACTGCACAGGATATTTGGGGTTCTCTAGCCCAAAAGCAGCACTCAGAAGTCTTTGTTTTTTAACCTCTATTTTATATATATATCATCACTTTCAGATTCTACACCATACTTGTCCCAGAGAGCAGTGCTACTCATAATGCTCCTACTGTGCTTGCCACCATGCAAACCCCCTCCTGATTCCTAAGCAATTGCATCTATTTTTAATGAGGAATCATAATTTAACTGGACAACTACCAGAGCAAAAGAGGATGTGTTTTCCTAACCAGTTCCTGTCTGCTCACAATGAATCCCTCAGGTGCATCTGAGAGTTCAGATTTTAACACTGAAAACCAGCCCGGTTTGATTAAAGTCGCAGCACAATCTCCTTGCACATTCTGCCCACCACCTTGTAGAGGTACCCTGGGGCTGGGTACCACAGCAAACCATGGGCATATCCCCGTTAGCCCTGGAATATAAAAATGTACCAGCCTCAAGCTACTTTCCCAGCATCTAACCACTAAAAGCTGCAGTAAACTTGTTACAAACAAGATAAATATTTAACTGGTGGCCAAAATAAATCAGTACTGCAACTCTAGCCATCCGCACGTACACACGCACAAGCTATTTTTAAAGCAACCCACAGCCTAATTCATGCAATCAATGAGCCATTAGGAGATTATTCCGAAACCTTCATTATCACTGGCACCAGGGCTGCCTGCGCAGGTCACACACCGTGTCACCGCTTCTCTCCTTGCCGCAAGGAAGCTCCAGGCATGAGGAGCAGCGGCTGCAGAACGGAGCTGCTTTCCTCCAGCGTGGATTTAATACCAACGTGGGGTCAAGAGCACACAGATGTGACCGAGTAGATAGAAACACAAATACCTGGAGATAGAGGCACTAATTTAGACAAGGAGCACCTTCCCTAGCCCTCATTTGCCCCACTCTTCTCCTCTCACCCTGCTACAGTGCATCTTGACTCAGGCCAGGCCACTGCTGGAGAAAAAGCCTGTACCACCAGACCCTAAAACCTGCCAGAGAAATGGAGATGCAACTATTTGCAACAGCTTTGGGCAATCCACAGTAGGGGAATTGCCTGGACAAAACCACCACAGTGTCTATGGCTTTGCCAAGGACCAGCAGAGCAGAAGTCAGCATTCACATGGGTAGCATCCTTTGTGACACAGAGGTATTTGGCACATAGATAACACTGCAGTGTGGAAATGAAGAGGAACTCTGAGGTAATCCAGCAACGATTTCGGTCCATGCTGGGAGAAAGCAGCAGGGGACACGTGTGCCTACGCACGCAGGGATGATGGGGTGGGCACGGGGACGGATGGATGCTGGAAGAGCTGCACAGTGGGAGAGCACGGGGAGCACTACACCAGGTGAGGGCGAGAGGGAGCTGAACGCCACACGGAGTGGCAGAAGCATCCTCACCAACACGGTGCACACTGTATCCTGGGCCGAGGAGGAGGAGGCCTGTTGCTTGAGCTGCATGGGAGTAATCCATCCATTTGATGCAGGGACAGGACTGCTAGGCAGCGAGAGCAACCTGCTGTGTTAGAGCCGCTCCAAATCCAGTAGGAAATCAGCTCAGGGCATCTCCTCAATTGCCTTGTTAACCACTCGACAAGTCGACACATCACTGGCTCCTTTTTCTGAAACCACCCCAGGCAAGTTAACCCCAGTCATCACCTCCACAGTCAGCAGGATTACAGGGTCCTGAGGAGATGCTCTCAGGCACTGGGAGACGCAGACAGATGTTCAGGGGAAAAACACTTCCTTGCCCACTATTTGATGTCTGTATACAGGAGCATTGCCTCCACCAGTGTAGCCTCTCCAGCAGCAGGTCAACGTCAGCAGCAGAACAGCGTTTTGCTTCATTTAAGGGTTTCTTCTTCTAATAGATTCCCGTCACCAGGAGCATCTCTCTCCAAAGTGCCATCACCCAACTGCAGCTACGCTGTCAGCTTCAGTTCCTCACACTGGGGCTGTATTCTGCTTGAAGTGCCTTTGATCTCGATTGCTGCTACAAACATCTTCAGTAAACACATATTACTGTAACAGAGACAGGATCTAAAACCCAAACAGCTGCAGGAGGTAATTGGCTTGTATGCAAATAAAGCCAGCCTGTACGTCACATTGGAGCGAGATGAGATGGTCCCACCAGGCGCCACACTGTTGGCTACAGCAGCTCCTTCCCAGCTGAGCAGAGACCAAGCAGGGGAACCCGGAGCGGCTGTTTTCACCCTCCTGGCTGCTTGCCTTAGCCTCAGTACAATCACACAGAAAGCACCTGCGGGGCTTGCTGGAGGGCAAGACACACACAGCAGATTTGTCAGCCATTCCAGGACGACCTGAAACACACTGGTTTCTGTAGCAAACTCATGGCAGGAAGGTCTGAAGATTAACTCACTAGGCATGAAGTTACAACTGTACCTGCCATTGGTGGGATGGGCATGCCATTTCTGCAAATATAGACTTGACTTCTGCAACCTGGCAAAATACTCTGGTAGATATTTCTTCCACTTCTGCTCTTTCTGAGCTGGATGAAGCCATGTATAACAAAAACCAGGCAAATGGCACAACAGTGAAAGGAAAACCAGTAGAGAGCTGATAAGAGTTGAGCAAGCTGGATCAAGTCCCATTGGCCAAGCAATCTTTCCTGCTGGTCATATATTACAGCCTGGGGAAGCGGGAGATGCTGGAGTTGGGGGAAGTTCAGTTCTACTCTAGATGGTAATAAAGCTTTTTGTTGCTTGCACTTTTCTTCAGATACCTGCAATATCAGCTCTGGGAATAGACAGCCGTTGCCTGCAGGGTTTCTTGAACATTCAAATCCATTTGCAGGGAGCTCAAGTCAGCACTTGGAGCAGTTCCCATTACAGCATACACCAAACCAGAGGGAACAGAATTATGGAGGCAAGACCACTGTGGCAATGACCACCACTGCCTTCCACCTGGCAGTGGTCTGGACACCTGGACACCAAGGTCTTGAGTTTTCCCAAGAGCCAAGCCAGAAACCCCAGCATTGTAAGGCCAAATGAGATGCAGAATGGGATAGCAAAACATATTGAAAAGTTACATGGTTACCCAGAGGTCCCCATCGAGTTCCCCATCACTATCACATACAGCTTGAATTTGAAGGATGAGACAATAAGACAGTGAGGAGCCCCAGTGCAGGAGAGCAGTAGGATTTAGGTCCTGCTGAAGAAGCTTTTATGTTAGAGGGAGGAGAAAAAAAAAAAAGAAAAAAAAAAAGTTTGGAGAAGCTGGAGAATGAGGAGGGACCTGTGGGAAGGTCATGAAAATAAAATGTGACAAATCCTCTCGTCTCTGGGAATAAAGGATTCCCTTTCCTTAATATCAACAGTTTGGGTTTTGGTTTTTAACCAAATGAAATTACAAATATTTATGGTTCAAATTTGGTGTTTTGCTGAAAATGAGGACATGAACTAGTCAAAGGTAGAAATAATACAGACTTTTTAGCTTCCCATACCCAGGATGAATACGACATATTAAGTGAACAAAAAGAATTAATGGTGGCAAGACAAACTGGGGTTATAAAACATCTTACTCATTTTGTTTTCAGGTCCTACTAGAAGCAGAGGTAAGGAAATCCATCTGTTTAAAAAACATGATTTTTGAAATGACCGCAATGTTCCTTTTAAACTGCATTGAAAATACAAGATAAAGACAGAGCACTGAGTGTAAGGGCCCTGATGGCGCTTTTATTGTGTGATTTGCCTTGTTTTTTTTTCTGAAGTACTTCTTTTTAGCCGATTACCATGTATTTACAGTTAGTGTAATTATATCTAATTACTTAATTAGCATGAATACGTGTAATTACTAACTTCGAATATGTAATTATGTCAGGGCAGCCTGTAATAAATGAGGTTGAAAAAAAGCCCTCATTAGGGCTCTACGGAAGGACGGCTGCTCCACCCGTGTGGAGAATGCATCACGGTCCCGAGTCTGCACCAGTCCTGCAAGAAAATAAAGCCAGCACCGCCTGTGTCCTCACAGCAGCCAGCAACAACCTCCACCAAAATGAAAGCACTCGCCCAGAAAGTCTCCCTGCAGTTTTAATGAGAATTTAGCATCCACTCCCAGGAGACAGACGAGGATCTACAGAGGGTCTGCACACCAGTTGCCTTTTTGCCACTGAGTTTTGGAATTTTTCTTTTATAACTTTCTTGAGGAGACTTATTTTGTCAAAACAAAAATGCCAGGGAGTAGAGCAACTTCAGGATTGCGTTGTGGCATTTGTGTAAGCTTCAGAGAACAGATCTAAGAACTTCTAATCTGCAACTGATGCGTTATGCGGATTATTAATTAGCACAGTTAAAAGTAAGACAAACCTCCAAAACGTTTCAACTGAAACGTTATCAAAGACTTCCACCATCAAAATCTCCAGGTATTCATAATTACCCATTTTGTAATTTCAAATCCTAAACATAGGGAGATGGAGCTAAGGTAAAAAGTTGAAGCTACTATCAAGAAGCTCATCTGGAAAATGCTGTTGAACCAACAGCTTAAAAGTCACCTCATGAAATTATCTCAGGATGACACTCCCTGTTTCTTCACTCACTTTTTGGTTTGTTTTTTTTTCTTTAACAAGCTGCAACCTCCAGCCTGCTAGTGGTGACGGTCACTTGCCGGACACACATGAGGGTGGAGTGGCTCAGGTTCTGCATTAGGTCCATCCTGATCATAGGACGGAGCCATCTGCTCCCCTCACCCTACCTCCTCATCAGGTATTTTGTCCACAGTGCTAACTCTACAACCAGGTAGTCTTGTTTGTCTCCTCTTGACTGTTTATTTCCAAATACAGAGAGCTGCAAACTCACCACAACTTGTTGTTTCGCCTATTGATATCTGCCAAGAACAAATGCCACTTGGTGCTTTTATGCATACCAGAAATCAAGCAGGAAAAAAAATGTATTGTAGTTTATTCTTCTGAAACTGAGCCTTTAGACAGCGCTGTTGTCAGCTCAGTTCTTTGCATAATCTTCTAGGTGGAGCTGAGACTGGCTGAAATGAGGATTTGTTGCCAACTCTGTTGCTGTCCAGAATGTCCTGGAGGTGTTGCATGGGGATGCAGGGAGTGTCTCCCCAAAGGGCTGAGACAAACAGGGTGGTGGGCTATATTCCAGGGTCTCTTCGGGAAGACCTTGGGAAGAAGGTCTCCAAGTTCCTCCTGCTCCTCTAACTCTGGCTGTTGCAGAGCATGGGTAAGAAACAAACTTGAGCTGCAGGGATCCCATAAAGCTGGAGGTGTGAGCAGGCTTCTTCATCCTTCATCCTGGCGAGGGGAGGAAAGTGCTTCCCCCATGAGAAATACTCCTCTGCCTCCTGCAGAGGCATCAGCTCCTGGGCCGGGTGGGGGGAACCCGCAGGCCAGTGCAGGGAGGCAGCTCGGCACGCAGGGAGCGTCCTCCGTATTTCAGCTGCAATTCCATTATGCAGAGCTAAGTGGCTGGGAATAAGCATCCGTCATCCCTGCGTGATAAGTGATGTTTGCTAGTATAGAGAGTGACGGAAATCTATATCACATCAATGTACTATTAATACTGCATTAAGCATATAGAGTTCGCTCTCCTCATTGCAGCTCGGTAATGGGTATCGGCACATCCTCTGCTCAAAAAACAGCCAGGAGTAGGGTGAAGCAGAGGAAGGAAGGAAGGAAAGAGAAGAGCCTTGAGCTGGAAGGAGGGAAACCACCTGCTGAAGATGTTCTGGCAACATCTCAAGGCCAAAGGGAGATGCTGGGTGCCCCCGAGTACTTTACTCGGGGAGACGCAACGTGACTGCTTGCAGCAGCACAGGCTCAGCCGGGTTTCAAGGTGTTCGGCCTAACACAGCTCCTTCTCTGCGCGGCAACGAACGGAGAAGTTTGGGCCCCAGCTCAGCACGAGGGTAGGCAGTCCCTGCGGGAGGAAGCATACGGCAGCAGCACGTACCCTCCACTGCGATTCCCAGGCCAAGGTCAAGTCGAGCGCAGCACATCAGATCAAACAAAGCCTTTAATGGTGAAGGCTCCCAAAGCGTGGCTATTTTAAAAGGTGAATTATGAAACTTTCCAGCCTTAAGCAAAGCCAGCAGTTAAGTCAAAGAAGTTGCGTCCAAATCAAGTCTTACAAGGCTTGGAACTGGAATACATAAACATACCAAATCCAGCTCTGCCTGAGGTCTCAGAGCCTATTTCGTGCCATGTGAACAGTAAATAATTCCCAAAATTGAAAAGGTTTTTGACCTGACAATATCCAGTTGGATTTTCCCCCTTTTTAGCACCCAAACGTAGCCTCTTTGCACTGGATTTTGTTTTAACAAACCTGCTTCACAGTCCTGGGAAACCTGGAACTCCAAGATAGGGTCTGGGAAGGTTAGCACAGAAGCAAGCAGTTTTCCATGCCTTTCAAAGTGTCCATACTTACTGGAAGCGTTATATTTCCCCCCTGTGGTATGTTCTACAGGAGAAATGGCTCCAGACACCACTGCCAAATGCTTCTGCTGTGCATTGAACTTTTCAAATCCTTATCAAATAGCCCCCTGAAACTTAGAGGCCAAATCCTGCTGTGAGTTACTTTCCCTGCAACCCTTCTAAATCTGACGAGCCCCACAGGGCAAGCGCCCAGAGCAAAACGTAATCCTCTGAGTGTGAACCACTCCTACTGCGTAACTGCCACAGTACTAACATATCAAGATGGTCGGCGCAAGGATTAAAGAGATTTGAGAAAGTTCAGAAGGTGGGGAAAAAAGGAGAAAAAAAGAAAGCCATCAGAGTTTGTAAATCACTTTGAGATGAGGCACTATAAGAAATGTGAAACATAAATAACAGCAAAATCCAACCCCACGCTACTTTCAGCTTCATCAGCTCCTGCCTAATCCACCCCCTCCTCCCCCTCTCTGCAAACAGACTAAAATAGCGACATTAAAATAAAAATCCACGGGAATGCCAGGTACATTAACTGGATGTGCCCCACTGCTGCGGCTCACGGAGGCACCGCGCTGAGCGCCCCAGGGCACCGGCCAGGCTCCTGGCTCTGCCCGCAGCGCCGGGGAGGCCGCCTCGATGGTGCCGCAGCGGCGGCTGCAGCTCCCCTTGCTCTGCTGGGAGAGCCGCAGCCAGAGAGAAGCCGCTCACTGCCTAACGCTTAATGCTGAACGGATTTCTGCAGGTTGGAGATTGGCCTCCTCCCAGCACTTCTGTTGCAGATACTGAGTTATGTTTCCTTCGCCTCATGAGTCAGCACAGGCGCAGCGCGAGTGGAAGCGCCTTCGGCGCGCTACCCCACAGGGACAGCACCACAACTTGCTTCCCAGCCCTTTTATTGGATCCAGCTCTGCCTAGGACCAAGGAATACCAGAAAAATGAACAATAACAGAGGGAACATTATCTGTTCCTTCTGTATTGTTCTGTTTGCTCCTGAGGTTTGGCAGAAGGCGAGGGAGAACTCAGCTACTGTCAGTGGGAGCCCACCCTGGGGAAGGTCAGGCCCCGAAGCAGTCCTGGAGAGCACTGAGTGACTTGCAAGGATGCATCCTTTCACCCAGAGGTTTTCTTTTATGCTCAGAATTTAGGAGAGCTAAAGGGAAAGGGCCAGGTTATCACCGCCTGCTATTCTAATGCCTGACTTCACAACCCAGATTTATGCAGGGAAACTGCAAGCTTTACAGAGGCCCATGAATATAAGACATCCAGCAACTAAACCTTCTGTTCTTTATCACCTTGCACCTGCCCCATCCATGAACACATGTCCTGAGCTTGTCTTTGCACCACGGGGAAGCCAAGTAGAAAGTCCTGCTGCTACACAGCTGGGAAACTGCTGGAGGAGGAAGGGGAGGCATGTCCTTTCCCCCACAGGCAGCAGGTCACTCGAACACCCCGTGCTTCCACACAGGCTCTTGCTCGTGCCTCTCACGGGTGCTCAAAGCAGAGCCCTGTCTTGAATGGCGTTTTCAGGCGAGGGGGGAAGGTGACTGGTGGGTGGTACAGGGAGGGTGAAAGGAGGTGAACGTGAGGGTGGAAAGGCTCCTTCAGAAGCACCTGTATGTATGTGGTGATTTCTGAAACCTGAGATTCACTTTGGTTTCTGGACCATACCAAGCCCCATTCTCCTCAACCTTATCTTCCTGCCCGCCTCTACCCCACATCCCTGCCCCTCTCCTGGCCCTCGCAGGGGCATCCGACTGGACCGGGCACTTACACGTGTCTGGCTTGTGGCAGTTGTGACCTTGTCGGAAATACTGGGGGTTCTCGATGACAGGAATACGGGTCATGCCGATCACCACCGTGTCCGGGCCAGCGTCCAGGGATGAGGGCGTCGTGATGCCGTGGTTGATGTGGTGCAGGGGACTGGCAGAATCCTCCTCGCCGCTGATCACTGCCACAGGACCTGCAAGTATCACACACACATCCGTCACACACAGCCAGCGTGGGACCGATCACCGCAAGAGCCAGCCACATTATCACCATTCCCTGGAAGAGATGAGAAATGCTGGAACTGATCCCACTCAGCTCACGCTACCTCCCACCACCACTGCGAACAGCAGCATCTCCATCCTCTCCTCCTCAGAAAGCTCAGAGCACCAACAGGCAAGGAAGCCTTGAGACAAACTTGTCAGGCCCTGAGATGGAAAGAGGGGGGTTCTCCTGCCGCTCTGCTGTGCTGGGGAGGTCACAGATCTCCTCCCACACCATCCTGCAGCAGGAACCAATACCTGTTGCTCTGAGACAAAGTGGCCGCAGACTCCCTGTGGCCACTTCCCCAAAGAGAGGATCCTGTTCCCACCAAGGGCATCACCCATTTCCCCACCAGCTCGGCCAAACGTGGCCCCTCTGGGAGCACGTCCAGGACCTGGCCTCCTCCTGCAGAGCAGTGTCCCAAACACATCCCGCTTCTCGCGCCCCAGCAACCGCACTGAGAGCGACAACGCTCTGACCCTGCCTGGATATGAGCAACTCGTTCCTGCATGCAAAACAAAGCTGTGAAGAAAAGAGCAACAGCACCTGAGAAGAAAGCTTTGCCTCCCAATTAACAGAGATATTTTATGATATTCAGCTATATCCCAATTTTAGCATTATGCTTTGCTTTATTTTTAGAACTTCTAACTTTGCCTTTGCTATCAGCTGCCAAGGCAGAAAACCTCAGGGGACATCAGAGATGAAGACAATTCCCTGTTTCCATCTATTCTCATATATCCCAGTGGTCTGTACCAACAGAGCAGCTCCATACCAACACCTCCATTACCAGGTGAAAACTTTTAACCCAATGCACACAGGGCTCCGAGGAGCCAAGGAACAAGGGGATCACACTGCAGCCTTCCAGGAGAACCTCTGGCTCAAACACAGTGAGTTCAGACGGGAAGAAATTAGAACTGGTCCCTTTGTCCCTTCTGGAAGCTGCCTGGAGCTACTAGCAGACCCAAGCAAGGATGAGCAGAGATGTGCACTGAGATTCAAGCTTATTCAGAGAGGTCTGTCCTTTACCTGGGCTGCACAGAAAATGCCTCTCTCCCATCAGTAATCTCTTTCTAATTGCACAATTACTTTATTATGTAGCGCTAGCAACAGAGGGGAGTCTTCAAGTCATTTCATTGTCCAGAGCCTCCGAGAGGACACAGAGAACACGGGCTCCACGCAGTCATTCTGCCTACATTAATCTTGTCTAAAGGCTATTCATTTTTGAGACTTCAAGTATTGTTCATTCTTCCAAGTGGGACATAATAAAGTTATTGTGTAATTAGCAGAGTCCTGGCAGCTATGGCAGGTGTTTTAGTCACAGGAATTAAAAAAAAAAAAAAAAAAAAAAAAAAAAAATTTTATGCCGTTGTTATGAATTCCTTCTGGCAGCTTCTGGCTTCTTTTTTAAAGTTACTCCCAGGGCCCACCTGACTTGCAGCTTTTGAGATGCAAAAGCAAAATTCAGCTCTTGCTGCAAGATGCCTCTGTTGGGACTATGCACACTGCATTCTCCAAACACAAGAAGTAAACAGGCCATTTTGGTTTGAATTACTTTTCTTCTTCCTTGTCAACTCTCTGCACGTAAAACAGACAGCCCGGGGATTGCATGAGGCCTGCGCCTCCCCTCTGCCCTACCCTACTGATGCTCAGCCGGGCTGCATGGGAAGGGGTGATCTCTCCCTTCCAAGGTGCAGGTCACAAAACAGGTCATAAAAATATCAGCTGGACAGAGACTGGTGTAATTCACACAAGGAGAGACTGTAACGATCTCCCCTGCTGGGGAGCCGTGGGAGAGGCTATTGAGAGCTTATTGCTTTCCCTACGCAGCCAGATACTGCTGCAAAGGAGGAGCAGGGGGTGGCCAATAGGCAGTGGAACTCGCCAGTGAGCGAGGCCACCAGCGCTGCCCTCTCCTCCGAGGGCAGGAATTCTGCACTGGGCGAGGAGCAGCGGGGACAGCGCCTACAATGGCAGTGTCAGGGAAGAGCTTTGCCTTCATGGTTGCCCATGGGAGAGGTGCCAGGCTGCTGAGCTTGGGCATTTATAAAATTAACCATCCCTCAAGAGTCTCAGAATGAAATCTGATGTTCCACAACTGTCTTGAGCTCTTCCCATTTCTGCAAAAAATGGGAAAATCCAAGAACTGCCAAGACTGTCAGGACACCGTAGTAAACCAACCTGGGGAGAGTTTCCTGCCTTTGAGCACATTCCAGTGCCTTGCACAAAGACCTCCATGAGCTCTTCTGCATGGTCAGATCTGAGATCCAGCCCTGAAGAGGCTACAGCCATGCTGCTGCACCGAGGCTACCACTGCACTTGCTGCACAGTCCCAAGAGACAAACTCAAAAAACACCTTTGATATCAGTCAGTCACTGATCACTTTTATAGGTTTGACTGTTGCTCTCACTCTCAAAATAGGTACTGTCATCAGCAGCTCCTGGAAATAAAGCAGCTACCCACACTTCAACCCTTTTAATCTCTCTTGGCAATATCATATATTTTTTGCTGCTAAGTAGGTAAAGAGGTTGACATTATGACGTATAATGCTGATGAATGGCTTTATTTGGAAGAATTCTAGCCGGCTTCAGAAGTAGGTTTTCCAGGTAAGGCAAAAGGGAAATAAATGAATTAAAAAAATAAAAAAGTGCAGATTTTACGACTTAAGTTTATCTTCTACTTGACAAATGAATAGGCAGATGGACATAGGAATTATTCCAGTTTTGTACCACAAAATGCACGTACAGTCTGGGGCAGTCTGGGCTAACTCCCAATATACCACTCTATAAACTCTATAAAGAAAATAAATTATTTTGAAGCTCCTCTGAAGTTTAAAATCCAAACAGTGATGCAGCAGATGCTTCTGAGGATAAATCAACTTGCACTATGGACAAACACACTGGGCATTAACTATAAGGAGAGTTTATTTGTTAATATTTCAAGGAGTCTGTTTATGTTCTGAGAATCAAAACACCCTGGGCTCTGCCCCAGCTCATGGACATGGGGCAGCAGGAGCCAGTGCAGAGCCAGGGCAGGGGATGGTGAAGTTTGGGTTGAGGAAGAGCTCAGGTGAGGAGCAGCCTCAGGGTGCAAGGGGATGGGAAGCACCAGAGCCCTCCCCGTGCCCTGGTTCTGAGCAGCAGGGACGGCAGCTACCCGGCCTCGTGTGGGCCTGGCAGGAGGGTCAGCAGAGACCGCAGCATCAGCGACCGAACGAATGCGCCATCACCCAGAGAGCAGCGAGGCAGCTTGAGAACGCTGCTCTGGAGAAATGCTACAAAGAACAACTCAAATCATCTCTCTTCTCTTCCACATCTCCTACCTACACCCACTGTTCCCAGCTTCACCTCTTCCCTTGCGTCTCCCGCAGCCTCCCGTCCAGGTTATCCTCCTTCCATGTCTATCCCAGTGATGCTCTGGTCCTTCCTCTTGCTCAGCCTCTATCCACATGTTATCACCTTGGCTGGAAGAGAACTTGCTCAGCAGCCGTACGAACTGCCCTGAAAGCTCTGCTTTTTAGAGATTCTCCGGTCATTCCCTATTCATCACTCTTGACTAAGCTCAAGTTCGGCTTGGTGCATTTTTTCCTCTCCTGCACCAAATAGCATATACATTTTAGTCCTTGTCCATAAAGTGCTGCTGCATCCACAGTGTTATATGGGCATTTGTTACTTAAGAAAAATAAAGCAAATAGTAATAAATAGCTTGGGGAGTCCCTGTTTGCATGATTGTATCATAGTGGTAAATTATTTACCAAGGCTAAGAGCTATACTTTCTGGTAAAACACAGGCTCAGGAATATTAGGGTACTTTATAAATAACCACAGATTTGGAAAGATAAGATAATGGTCACTTCATACACATCCATAACATAATAAATGCTCCAGGGCACACGGGTGAAGAACATGAGAAACTCCAGCTTTCTATCTGACAGTAACCTTGCCAAAACAGCAAAAATGACTGAAGGTGGAGAAAAAATACAAAAATTGTGCTTTGTATCGAAGAAAATTTTTTAAAAAAATGTGTTTTGTATTGAAGGGACACATGATAGCAGTCTTCAACTATGTAAAAGGCTACTATAAAGAGAAATATAATAGCTGTTCACCGTGTCCACTGGGGATAAAACAAGAAATAATAGGTTTAAATTGCACTGAGGGAGATTAAGGATTGAATGTTTTCCCTAATGCCTAGCAGCACGGATGGTTAAGCACTGGAACAGATAACCTAGGGATGCTCCAGAGGCCCCAGTGCTGCTAGAGTAGGATAGGGAGAGGCTAAAGAAACTTCTTTCAAGGACATTTTGGTTATAAGAGCCCCCAAGCAGTAGTACTTTTCATCTACAAACAAATAACCCTCAACAAGGAATAGTTTTTCCTTTTTTGATTCTTCTGAAGAAATTCCAAGCACTTGCCTTCCACTCCCAGTCTGCCTGGACAATGCCAAAATGGTTGACACTGCAGACAGACCCTGGGTAGGGCACCACGGCATCACCAGGATGCTGTTTTTCCTCAGGAATTGGTCGTCTAGATGTGTCGTCAGCTTGGGCTTTCTGGGACTGACTGGAAAGCGCTCGTCCCTGGCGCAGTGCAGCCCCTGGCTGGCCATGCGAGCAGGACAATGCAATTCCCAGGACGAGGCCATACTCTCTTCATGCTGTTTCCGACAGGACAACTGCACCCACGCACTGAGTCACACACAGCAAAAACACCCAAGTGCTTCAGCAGAGAGAGGGGAGCGAGTGCTCAGGCTGCAGGGCCATTCCTGTTCCCTCTGCCTCGGCCCACAGGCACTCCTGCTCTGGACATGGTTTTTGATCAAAAACGATCGCTGCAAGAGATAATTGTGCACCCACACTTGACTGGGAAATATAAAGGAGCCATATAATTAACCTACTTAATTAGGAACTGTATATGACCCATAACTAGGGAAAAAAAATCTCCTAGTAAACTGGGTCACCATGCATTGTATAGCAAGTGCTGAAGCAGAGCTCATTAAACTCCAATATATTATAGCACCCCCTCCCCATCTGACTTCAAACCTCTGTTGGCACTTCCATATTTCCCCGCTTCTAATGTTAAATGCTGTTCTTAAATGCCGTATCACTGCCTGGCAAGTGGATTATTCCAAATGGAATCTCGCTTTGCCATTCAGAGCTATAGGTACACGCATGCGTATTTGTTTATAACCGCAGACAGAAATCTAGTCCAGACCCTCAGCTTATCAGTAAAACAAAACAAACAAAAAAGGAAGTGTTATAAAAAATAAGCCAACCTTTTGCTGGAACCAAAATCAAACAATCCCCCAGGGTTGATCTCTGCACCAGCAAGGAAAGGAACTAAAACTCATAAAACAGAATAAGTGAAAGCACAACAAATACAATTAAAAATCTAGCCATGCTCAGAGCGAGATTGCATTTACTGTCTCATAAAAAGAGTCTTGTCCTGTCAGGCAAAAAAAAAAAGGAAATCAATTTCTTAATTTTTATTGGCAGCTGCGGGCACAGGGCCAGGCGAGTGCTCGGTGCCTGTGAGGAGCCGTTTGGAGCCAGCCTGCCGAGGGCTCCCGCGCGGCCCGGCCGTCTCCAGGGCTGCTCATTGCAGCCGCCGGCTCCTTCGTCACGTGGCGCTGCCTCCGCCGAGCAGCGGTCGTGGCAGCGCTCGAGAGGCGCCGCGCATCCCGCTCGCACATCCCACTCCTTCCCAAACTTTGCCCCAATTTCCATTCGCAAGCCTTGCAGCCCCGCAAGCCACAGAGAAAATGAGATACCCTCCGAAACCGGACGAGCATCTTTGCAGAGAACGGCCGCGTGGCACTGCTGCTGCTCCAGCCCAGCCGCAGGCACATCCCAGCTCACTGCAGAGCTCACCGAGGTGCAAACCCTTCACCAATTCCCATTCCCTCCTTACATATTGACATTTTCCTCTCTTCAGTGTTTTCAGGCACTCCTGGGGAGAAAGCGCGTCTGCAGAAAATAGTCTGGTCCAAACAGCTCCAGCCTGATCCTCCATCAGGAGCTGGAGGATCCCCAAATCTCTCCCATTTCACCCTTGTCCTTTCTTTTCCCTCTCTCAGGTTTATTTATGGATCTTAGACATGAATCCTATAAGCACTCACACTCGGGAATGGAAACATTAAGATCAAATCACATAAAACATAAAGTCAATGCATATGATGGCACAAATGCATAAATCCAGGAGAACAAGCACGAAAAAATGCTTACAGTAAAAATGACGAGACAATCTGATAATTAAAAAGGGAGGGAGGTGACAAGCCAGACCCATGCATGACAGCAACTCCAGCCACCCTTGGGAAGAAGAGAATTATGGAAGCAGGAATTAGGTCTGTGCTCAAAGCTACCAGCCGCACCACAGGTCTTCAAACCCAAAAGCGTGTAACTGGGAAAGGAACAGTGAGCACACGCCAGGGTAACCCCCGGAATACTTGGGATCCTTTATTCCAAGCATCTCCTCGGACTTCAGGTGTTGACTAAGTGCAAATCTTCTCCCGATAAATAGGAAAAGGGGCCCAGGAAGTGGCTTGGCTCGCTAATGCCAAAGTACTTTCACCCCTGACATGCAGAGATGCAGCTAGCTGGCGGCAGAGGAAGCCAAGGACACTGCACTCAACTGCAGTGGAGGGAGGACAGGGGGACATTTCCCTGGTGCTGCCCATGTCAGCGAGCACAGTAGCGCTCTCTGCCACCGTCCCCAGTCACCTGCCATCGCCTCCCCTGTCCTGCTTCCCCTGTTCACAGGTCACGGCTCATTTTGGGGCTGCCAGGCCTGCACGCGCCCTGCGGGCTGCAACGAGCTGGCTGGGTCCTGCTGTCTCGTGCGTCAATCACTAGAAAGAGACCTCTTGAGACTGTGTCTTGGCATGACAGAACCCAAGCCAGCAATAACAGTTTCTGGAGCAGTAAACAGGAAGACAAGTAACGTTTTTGGCAGCAAAAGAGGCTGACCTGCATTAAAGGCACAAGAAAAGGTCCGTTCAGTGGCTGATTTCTGCACTTTGGGCTCAGATCGCAGGCATGGAGCAGATGCTGGGGAGCCTGCGGTAGCCAAGCTGCTGTCCCCAGGGCCCCGGAAAGAGCAGAGAAGCAAGAGACTGGGCATCTATGCGTGGCCAAAGACCCTCTGGATTCTTCCCAGAGCCCAACACCAAGATCAAGGCTCAAAAAGGGATGGTGGGGCAGAAAGAGGATGGGCTGCTCCAGTGCAGCTGATACCAGGTATGCAATAAGACATCAGAACAAGCCTCCAGGGTCCTACTTTAGCCAACTAAGCAACCTAAGGTGCCAGAAGAGACAGAGTTGTGCTGAGCTACACGTGTGAAGCCACCGGACAGCACAGAAAAGGTGCTGCCCTCTCCCTTGTGCACGTTGTCCCTGCGAGTGCCATCTGAACCAAAGGCCCCCGTGAGGTTGCAGCACCACTGCTACTGCTTTATCCTGAATAACAATATATAGGAATAATATCCTTAGGCTTTATCCTGAAGCTGGAAGCTCACTGCCTTCGACAACCTCCATGCCCAGCTCTCCAGCGTCCCCACAGCACCAGCTCCAGCCCCTACCTCCAGAGCTGGGCACGGTCCTGCCTGCCCCAAATCCTCCACCTACGGCCCAGCTCTCATTTCTTCTCATCCTTCCTCGTGACTAGAAATTTGCCTTTGATTTTTTTAAAGCAAAGTCACCGAGCTCTCACCTCGAGAGCACCTTGAACTCCAGCACGGCGCGGGCTTAACGACGCCGGAGACGGGCAGGGACTGGCTAAAGGCCTCGGCAGCGTCTATTAATCTCTTGGCTCACTCATCCCTATCACAGACACACCGTAAAAATGATATAAGCATTTCATTGAGACGGCACTGCAGAGGGAGCGGGGCGAGCGCGCAGGCCGATTGATTTCCGCTACGTCTGCTCTTTACCTTCAGGTATAAATACAACAGCAAAATCAATCGGAATAACATCATATCAGCTCTCTAATCTCTTCTGTTTGTAAGAAGCGCTTTATATACTGCGGTGCTTCCTGCAGCTGCACGCTGTTCTCCAGGAGGGTCTTGGTACCTCCTCATCCCCAAACCTCCATGCACACAGACATGCGTCACCCCAGCAGCTCCATCGCACGGCATCAAGGTATTCAGAGCCCAAACTCAACTCTTTCCTTACACTCCGTAAGGCAAATGCAGAGATCTCCCTCGCCTGTGTCAGAGCTGGTACCACCATGCACTTGGTACTCTGGGGCATGGGACCACATCCTCAAAAGACCTAAAAACACCTGCTGGCAGCCCTTCCTAAGCAGATGGCTACTAGCTGTGGTTAATACACACACACATACATACGTGAGCACACTTGCATTGCAGGAGCGCTCCCACCACCATGGGACCTGTGTAAGGATGAAACTCGCAGGTGCTTTTCCCCGCTCTCTCAGAAACACGTTCCTTTAGGCAGGTGCCCTCCTGGCTCCCCTCTGGCACCAGCATAGCCCCCCAGGCCAGGCGGGGATTGCCAGCTCCGCGCTGAGCACACACAATTCCTCTCCGTGCTTCGATTCATCACTAGCCCAAGGCTTTTATCCTCTCTCCTGGCCTCTAGCCACCACAGAGCGAGACTGTGACAACCCGATAAATGCTTTAGCTGGGTCCTTGCACTCATGAGCAGGCAGGAGGCTGCAGCAAGGGCTGCCTGGTGAGCGGCGCTCAACCCCGCTCTGCAGAGCTTGGGGCTCCAGTGACGCTCTCCCCATCTCGGATTAGGAACAAACACAGCTTGGCCAAAAAACTGCAGTACAGAGAGCAACACAAAGGTGCTTGAAGCTACCTCTTGGTCTCATTCTACAATTTATCTTGGCAAAGAGCACTCATAGGCAGCTCATTGAGCAGCAGCATCACCACCAACAGTGTCCATTGCTTGGGTTATGGCTGGGGGGATACAGTTTCTAACCTTGCAAGCTGACCAGGAGCACAGTCTTTGCATGTTTCTCATCAGGGCCCTTCGTCACTGTCCCCATGCGCGAGCTGCCCTCCTGCTGCCTCCCTTCCCACGCTGACATCAGCCTTGGGCCGCCTGAGCTGCTTGGAAAGCTGAGCTGCTACGAAAGGAAAGCGCTTGTCCTCTGGCTCCCATCTCTTACTGGAATTAGTGCCAATGGAAGTGTCACTACCAATTTCATAATGTTATTGGATGGATGTAAAACTGGGCCAAGTCCCATATTCCTGACGGGCCATCAAAGCGATAGGGATTGGGGGAAGGAGACAAGCAGCCCTGACAGGAAAGGCAAAGGCTCCGGATGGATCCTGGCTGTGAACCCCCGCACGGGCTCCCACAGGAGCCTCCGGAGAGGTGTCCTTGCTCCCGGGGTAACTGGAGGCCCTCGGAGCCCAGGGCTCTCTGCATCCCCTCACCAACGCAGCCACTTTACGAGACCCTGGAGACGCGGAGGGATGTTGCTGTCATTACGGGACATTAATTCTCAGGCCTCCCCATTTTAGTTTAATATTTTGTCAAGATAAAAAAAAAAAATCACATATTAAAAAAAAAAAAAAAAAGAAAAAACGATGCCTTGCTCTGCATTACAGCGAGGCTTCAAAGCGAGGGAATGTTCAGACTCAGACGGCCATGGCACAGCACATGTTTTATCTTTCTTTGCTTTAGGTCTTTCCTCCTGGTTTTTTTTTTTTTTTTTTTTGGTCTTTTCTTTTTCCTGGTTGAAAAAAAAAAAAAAAAAAAGTCTGCTTGGACCACAAACCTAAACTGGTCAGCTCCACCATCTGGTTCTCATGCAGTAATTAATAGTGCTCATAATTTTGCAAACAAAAATAGTTTCTGGTTGTTATTTTTGATCAGTTATTTGACCTTTTAAATTTTAAATGGAATTTTTGTGAAAACATCAAGCAGCCACCGAGGCCGCAAGCAGCAATGGGCTGGATCTGCTTGCAGGAGAGGCTTCCCTGGGAGCCAATAGTCCCTGCCAGTCCTCAAGTCACTGGCACTCGGGGTGCAAAGCTGTAGACAAAAGGTTTTAAAAACATCAGACTCATGATGTTTACTTTCAGATTAAGCGATAAATCCTTAGATGGTCAAAAAAGATAATAAAATACCACCCAGCCAACCACAGTTGGGTTTGTTTTGTTCATGAGCGAGGTCAATGAAAAACTACTGCCTCTTTCGGAAAGCCCATCATTTTTTTCCTTCCTCTGAAGACCTTCTTAAGACGACCGCAGGCAGCGATATCGCACTCTCAGATTTATCCCTTCCCAAGATAAATAGGGCACTTCTTACAGAAACAAAATGTGTTCAAGTTGTGTAACTGTTTGTATCCTGAACCTGCCCTTGTATTTACAAGGCTCTTCTGGAATATAAACTCGGTGACAGAACTATCCACAAACAAGCAAATCCCTCCGTGCTTCCGCTCCCAAGTTTTGGGCGGGAGAGCGGAGCCGGGTGCCTGCAGCCTCGTGCCTCTGCATTTGCAGATTTCCAATTTGCAGATTTTTCTGCATTTGCAGGAAAAAAAAATCACGAAATAAATGAGGTTTTGCAGGTTTCCCAGAGGCTGTTGCGGACTATGGGGGTAGGGGATAGGGAAGCCCTTGACAGTCTCAACACTCAATTGAGTGATACGAGAGTGATGCTGTTTGGCTTGACTAACATCAACAGCACCATCAATACGCTGGTGTTTTCCAGGATGTCATAGCTTACCCCCAAAATTTATGTTCCTTGGACAGAAAGATGATGGTTTTACTTAAAGATAACAGAAGTGGCCCCTGGAGAAAGGCTTAGAAAGCACAGGTCTCCGGGAGCTGGCAGCTTATTGCAGAGAGAATCTCCAGCCTGGGGGTCGCTGGTCCCCTCATCGATTTTGGAGAGGGGCCCCATCGACAGAGAGATAAAACACGGCAGGAAAGAAAGCCTGGGAGACAGGGAGGGAAAGAAGAGAACTTCCCACTCCAGGACCTTGCTGCAGTGCTGATCCACCAGCCTAAGCAGCTCCTTTAATAAATTAGAGAGCTATTCATTGAAATGGCTTCCTCTGTCCCCACGCTGCCAGTTAATCTGTAATTCAGATAGATCAGTCAGAAGGCAGGAGTCCAGCATATAAAATGATTAATTCCTCCAAGGCCTGGGGAAATTTCACTTTCTAAATAGCACGGCACGCTCCTCTCCTCACGGCGAGCCAGGGCCCGCGCGCCGCCCCCATCACAGGTCAGCAGGGAACAGCACTCGCGTCTGAGCACGGGCCTGGCGAGCGCAGCGTCTCGCACCGCGCTGCGGGCGCTGCAGTCCCGCGGTGACAGCTCCAGCACTTCCATCCTCCGCGACCTCACTGCAGCGCTGCCGTGAGGAGATGCTGCTACACAGGTTAGGTATTTACACATGACCAATTGTAGCTACCAGAGAAAGGGAGGCATAAGCTTGGAAGGCAGAAGAGATCTGAAATAGCTTCTTGTGCCAGTAGTGCAACAAAGAGACCAAGAGGAGGCCTCTGCCTGGAAGATACCAGTGAAGAAACCACACAGATGAAGATGCTTTGGAAGACAACTGCAGGGTAGGAGTTGGTCAGATAGATAAGCTGCCTTAGGCAGCAGGGAGAAGTCATATGAAATTCTATGCGAGACCAGGGACGTCTGAACATGTCAGCCTCAAAGACCACAGAATATAAACAAACATCTTCAAATTGCCAGTAGATAAGGAGGAACTCAACTAAGAGGAGCCTTTAAAGGAAGCAAAAGTCACCCTATGTGCAACTGGCCCCAGCAATGGCCCGATCATAGAGGGCATTAGGGCAGGCTCTTCCGAGTCTCCTTGCTGATCTGTGGCCTGTGGATAACTCGTGCAACCTCAGTTGTCAGTGTTTTTAATTTGTGTGAGGACAAGAGGGATCTCAAGCCAAATCCCCATCTCCGTTCACATATTCCACATCCTGCCTCCAAGCTATTTCATCAGCATCCTGAAGGTTGTGGGAGGAAGGCTATTTTACCAGCAACCTGAAGGCCTCTTGTTAGTCTGTGAGCCAGGAGGGCAGAATGATGGGGCGTTCAGCATTTCCCCTCATGACTAATCATGGGAACGCCAAGAACAGCATCTGCCACAGTCAAGCAAAGCAGCGAGTGCTGCTTCCTTGCCCCACACCCTGTTTCCCCAGAAGGCATCTCTCTCCTCATGGCTTTGTAGCTCACAACAGGAGACACGACCCAGTATCCAGGCTGGGAAGCCAGATCCAAACACGACTCTCCCATCCGCACCATCAGTGGGAGCAGAAAAGAGCGAGTAAACAGCATCCTCACACGCAGCATGGCACAGAGAAAGGACCAAAATGACAACAAGGGAAAGCTTGCACCAGGCTAAAAACTAGTCAAGTGCCCCTTGCCCAAAGCTCACCCAAGTGGTCAAGCAACACCCGAGCAGCCTCTGACTGGGGCAGCAACCAGCCTGCTTACAACCCCCCGTCTAGGGACACTGCAGCATCACCCGGTGACCGGGAGCACCGGGGCATGTGGCAGCGCTGCTGCCCAGGCAGCACAAGCAGCTCGGGGCGCTCCATGCAGAGCGCGAGGAGCTGCAGGAGCTGAGGCACCTGGACCCCAACCAAGCAGCTTTCTAGAAGCAGCTATCAAGTCACTGCAGAAGTCGTAGTGGAACGGAGCCACTTTTCATCCTACCTCTCAAGGAAATCATCGCTGCTGCTGCGCAGACACAATTACGTCTCCAGAGCCCTTTAACTGCAGCTCTTTAGGGCTGAGTGGGCTGCTGGAAATCTATTCACAGGGCTGACATAGCCCAGCTGGATAGGGATGCTCTGCCACCACAGACATGAACAGTGATGGGACGCGTCCTGGGCAACGGTTATGGGCAACGTCCTACGGGCACATAGGCAGCATCCCCCTGGAAACTCATGCCTCTTCCCAAAGTTCAGGCTAATTTTCCACCTTATCCTTCTAGAACCGCCTTCTAAAGATAAATGATAATAAGCAACACTAATCTCCCACCTTGAGCCCCCTTTTTTACATTAGCTTTGTGCTCTTGCCCCCAGAGGCAGCCCCTGCTCCAGGACATGGCTGTGCAAGCGTGTCGGCCGCAGCAGCGCACAGTGACATACGGCCATCCCATCCCCCAGCAGCCACATCCCCCGGGCAGCCGCAAGTGGTGCCAGGATCCAAGCGCCGGGCGGATGAGAGCACCGGGTCAGCTTGGCCGCCAGCCCCTGGGACGCCTTGCCAAGTCCACGTTTGGAACGGAGAAATGCAGGAAGCTCGTACTGTGGGACCCCTGAACTGCATCGCAGAGCCCTCTCCGGGCTAGCAGCGCCAGCTGGGGGATGCTTTATCATAGCTGCCATCTGGTTGTTTGCTTTGCAACGCTCTGCTCCTCCTGGCTGTGTTCAAAGGCTCCTACCTGTGCTCAGGAAGCAGTGCCGGGGCTCCGCAAACAATCCGCAGGCAGGTAGGAGAGCGGAGATGGGGAAAGAAGGGGAGAGGGAATCAAAATTTAATTAAAGACACTTTTGCTCCAGGGTCTCTGAAAATTACCAACTCATAAATCTCTCAGTAAATGCCCTGTGCGGCTGCTGCGGTAGCCGCCTACCGGTCCCACTAGGAGGGCCATAAAGCAGGAGCATGAAGCTGGGCTCCCTCCCTCCACCTCCGCCCTGCTACAGAGGCAACCTTGAGCGGCCTGCCAAGCCCGTGACAAGTGTTTTTGCGAGCAGGAGCTATCAATCTGCAGCCCCGTTAGCTGCTTGGTGCAGGGAGCTGCTCCTTCCACCCGCAGCCCGTGCACAACGAGAGGGGGGACGCAGGGACGGGTAAGTCTCTGCAAGCGGAGGGCACAACGTCCCAAGGTCATGTTCCTGGGTGCACCAAGTTCTCAAAAAGCAGTTTTTCTGTGATGAAGATGACCAAAGAACATGGTAAATGAAAAGGCAGATCCAAAGGGATTTATGCTAGTTGGTGGCAATCTCAGGGCACTAGAAAAAAATCTCATCTTCCAGTAATTTCCGCATTAATCTGCCCTTTATTTTCTCCCGTGGCCAAGGAGAACGGTCACCAGAGGATGTGGGATTACTGCCCAGCCCAAACTCCCTTCTCACGAGGACGCTACAGAGGGATAGGTATCATCTGCTGCCTAACAGCAGCAGGAACAAACTGTTTTATCGTGTTCCCTCCATGCAGCCAGGAACGGACTGAACTCCAGCAGGCGGGGGAGTCTCACGGCACTACTATATTTAACCAGAGCTCTCCATGCAGTCTGTAGTAGTGCTACGAACCACAGCGTGTCTGACAGGAGCCAGTTAGAGTTAGAAAGGCGGATCTGGGGTAATCTTCACCCTTTACTTACAAATGGCTGCAGCTTTGAATACAGGAGCTGAGCATCCTGTTTTCTACAGGCTGGCCTTGACTCTTCTCTGCTAACAAGCAGTTATTTAGCAAAAGGTAACGTAAACTTGCTTTCTTTTCTTTAAAGTGGACATCAGTAACAGAGAGTGGCAAGTTTCCTGCACAAGAAGGGACTGGCATATAATAAAAACCACTACTGAAATACAACACTGATAAAACTAGAAGCAGAAAAAAATAACAAAAAGGTTTAAAAAAGTACTTATATGCTAATAACAACCTCTAGAAGCATTCAGCCCACCATGGGCTATGCTTTGAACCATATGAGCTCCTCACCCACCCAGAAATGCCCATTTTCCAAAGGAGAGAGAAGCAGGACAGACCTATATCAGGAAGTCAAGGCAGTTTAAGTAACGCTTTTTCAGCCAGACAGCAAATAAAGGTAGGACGGCTCTGAAGAAACATCAACCACACCAACTTTGTCATACCTAGAACCGAGCTGAAAACCTGAATCTTTCTAGGAACCCAGGCAAATCTCACATCCCTCTATTTATGTAACGAGGGTGCTTCTGCTGCATGTGTGAGCAGAAGCTCAAGAGCTGAAAACTGAGGCAAGGTTATTTTTAGCCAGCTCTCAGGACCTTCCCAAGGAAATTCTCCAAACCATGACTTGGAACATACAGGACATACAAAGATTATTGGAATCAAACAATTTCTGAACATCCTGTAAAAGAAAGGCATCAACAACGCACTCAGAGTTTGTTGCACTTCTGGCCCAGCTAAACCAACTGAAATCCTACTAGGCAGAGGAGACAACAGAACAGATGCCACAGCTTGCAATGAGCATTGTGTTGAGGGACAACACAATCACAAGGCTGGTTTCTCTCACAGCTTCAGCTTCCCTGGTCTTGTTGGGCTGAAAACACTCAGGGACAGAACTTGTGTCCCCTCCAAGCTCATAAATGAATTTGTAAGGCTTGCTTAAATCATCTCCTCTAAGGCTGCTCTCCAAGATGCAGATGCACTGCTTGGAAAGCAGGGGAGGAGTATGGAAATCAAACCTTCCTGTGAAAATGCAGCTGCAGCCTGTCATGCACACCACTGCTCTAGCAAGAACGTCGGAGAAGAGGGCAACAGTTCAGAGCAGGGCAATGTAACTAACAGGCGTCTCTCCTGTCCCACAAAAGCATCCTGATATCATTACTAGTCTGCGTAGCCACTTATCTACACAGTTATCTGCAGTATCTAAGTATTTATCTACAGCACTTATTTATCTACGCAGAGCATCTCCTTATGCATTTATCTTTCTACAAAACTGTAACATCAGTCTCTATTCTAAAACAATAGCGCTCTTTTTTTCCCCCTTAATTTGCAAAGTAGGGCAGCTCCCAGGAGAGAAGGGCCCTTTCTCCAGCGTCGCTGCTGCCACTCGGGGGACTCCATGTGGTCGGGGTGGCATGGATGCGGGACACATGCCTGCCGGGAGGAGCTGGGCGCACGGCTGCGCTCCTGCGCGTGACAGCAGGGAAGGTTCAAGCTTAGGAGAAGTGTGGAATATGCTGCCACGGGGAATCTCCTTTGCAGCGTAACCCAGGATGGCAGCTGACCCAGCTTTATCTTTCTACCTGCCTAATCGAATCTCCTTCCCGCTGCGGCTCTGGGAACACGTGGAAACACACAGACCTGCAGACGTTCTCCTCTCGGTCACACCAAGGTGACTTGGCTGGGGACAACCGTGCTTGGGATCACTCAAGGTTGAGCGCCCCTGTTTTGTCCTGCACGTAAGGCTGTTCTGCAGCTCACATCCTATCTCAGTGACCAGACAACAAGAACAGATCCTTAAGGACCCAGGAGCAGAGAGACTGGACCCCTGGCCCCAGAGCTAAGGGAGGTGATGCTGAGCAGCACATCCTCCGAGCTCCTTTACCTCTGGCATTTGCCTTCTACTTTATCCTTTTGTTTTATTCCCCTTGACGAGCGAAAAAGGCAAACAAGAGCTTATAAATTATCAATTCTTCTTGATTGATTTTGCTGAGAAAAGCACATAAAACAATCACACGACAGAGCAGAGGAATAATTTAGCATTTCAAGCAGGGCCTGGCAATGTTGCTGAGACAGCTCTGCGTAGGCAGACCGCTCCCAAGCACCCAGCAGGGTCCCCTCGCTCCAGCCTCTTTCTCCTGCCCTCTAGGAATATGGAAACAAAGTCTAAACTTCCTTTTCCCGCAGATGCCTTAAAATCCCCACATTTCTAGTAGTGGGGCAACCCCCTTCCAGCCCAGTTACCTGGTGACACACAAACATGAACACAGGTCTGGGCACAGAGGAGACTCTGTGGTGACACAGCCCACATCTGGGAGCTAGACTGCTGCTCCTCTTTGCCATAGCTGTGCATAAAAGGCTACTATTTCCACCACAGAATTTGCACTGCAATCAAATGAGGGTATTAAAACCATTGATTTAGTCTCCTTCAGTGGCTTGCTACTGTGAATGGTTCATACAGCTGTGGTCCTCCCATTCCACATTTAGGTGCAAACTCACAGATACTTTCAAGCTCCTTTCTCTCTGTGAACTCCCAAAGAAGATTCTTCTGTTGAGTTTCTCCAACATCACATGTGAGTTTTCTTTTTTGAGTCATAGTGGGAAATAATAGCATCTCCCCCAGAATTAGCAATTGCAGCACCCCATTTTCTGGGGCCAGGTTGCACGCATCGTCTTTAAATTGCTTCTCATAGACTACAAGTGACACCACACAGTAGCGCCTTGCTGCACGTGCAGTTTTCAGTTCCTATTTATGGGGTTAGTACAATAGCTAAAATGCTTAGCAAAGTAGCTGATGAAATCATCCAGCAATTACCTGCAAAAAGCAGAAAGCAAAACAAACAACTCTATATTCTCAGTAATAGGGGTAGATTTGGTAGATTACGATCTTTCACTTTTATTCCTGTAACTTTTCTAGCTGCAGCCACATTCCTCAGACAAAACTGTTTGTTCCACAGGGTGGGAGGCAGCTTGCTTTCAGCCACGGACAAAGCAGCATGAAACATGTAGTTCCCTAGAGTCAGAGATCACAATTCAGGATCCCAAATGTCCATTTCCCCAATCCTTGGGATCTATTTGCTTGGTTTCAACTCTGAAGAACAAAGCATTTTCTACTCTGCCTAAATCTGACCTGCTGCTCCTGCTGTCTTACAGAGAGGTTGGGTTTTTCACCAGGCAGCAAAAAAAATGTGCGTACATATATTAATACATGTATATGCACTTAGAAATAAATAAAGATGATGATCAAAGAGATGGTGGCTTGTGGATTGAAAATTATATTCCCTGCTGCAGTAATGATCTGATTAGGCTCCATTCCTACCTCATCCTTCATGCGCTAAGTCATCTTTGCAGACTTTCAGTTGCTTGAGGGAGATGGACAGGGGTAGAATTTATTTGCACGTGAGATGGATTGTACATTAACCCCTGGTAACCCCACAAAATGGGAATTCTTCTCAGGCACCGAAACACCTTTTCTGTTTTGTTTTTGTTTGGTTCTTTTGCATGAGCTGGAAATCCACGCATCCTTTTCAGTCTGTTATTTCCCCAGACCCACCCAGACTTACCACCTTCCTTGTAGATCTTACTCCCTTGCCCTCGTTCCCAAGCTGTTTAGGAAATCTGAAGCACTGGGGTGCTCCACCAAGCCGTATTCCAACTGCTAATCTTGGACTTCTCAAGATGAAGACAGAATATTGAAAGCTTTCCTTTTTCTCTCCTTTCAGAAGTTAACTTTGATTCATGCGACACCCACAGCCCAAGTGACTGTGTGGGAATTTCCCATCCTTAAGCTGCCTTCATACAATTTTCCAACTTGCTGTGATTTATGAGGGACTCCTTCCAAGGTGGCCTGACATCCAACTAAGCTGTTCAGCACAGCAACACCCGAATGTGTGCCAGGCCTAGCATAACCCACAGGACAAGGTCCAAAGATGCAGCCCCAGAGCTACTCCATCACACCCTGGAAACGAGGCATGGGATGGTGCATCAATTCCTCACAGTCCCAGGAGATTGAGCCCTGTCCCAGGACACTCAGAGCCAACTGGACAGTCCCACACGCACAAAGGGCCCAGCAACCTGCTCTCCACTCAGGATGTGACCCACTGCTTTTGTCGGGGCAATGTCAAGTGCCAAACAGATTCTGAAGAGGCTATGGAGACTTTGGAAAGTAGCATTTCCAAAGGCACAACCTGCAATCGGATGTTGACCTGTATACAAACAGCTGCCTCACATGTATTTCCCCTTCCAGACTGCACCATCGGAATCAGGAGAAAATAGTCTCTGCTGCTTCTGCAAACAGAATAGAGGGGACCTCACACGCCACCTCTTGTCTCTCCAGAGGTCATGTGTGGCTCTGATGCAATGCTGCTATTGCTCTTAATGTGAACGTTCCTTTCACAACTAAATTATTTTTTTTTTTTTTTTTTTTTTTGTAGTCAAGGAAATAAGAGTCTTAAAAAAAAAGAAAGCACAAGGATAGAGGAGGCAGAGCGCAGGAGATCAAAGACTCCAATTTACTTTCCCTCATCCTTGTAGGAATTAAAGATCACTTGGTAGTAAAGCATTTATAGTAGAGATTAAAAGACAAATAAAAGGAATCTGTTGCCTAATGAAGTGTGATTAACCTACAAAAAACCCACACAAATGCAGGACCTTGCCTTGCTGACACTTAAAGGGAACTTTCTGTAGTATCTCAAACACAAAACAAATCACTTCTCACACCATATCGGCACCTTCAGTGCCTGGAGCCAGTAAACTGGGAACCAGCTCCCTTGCACAGTAAGGGCTGTATGTGGCAACAGCCTCTATTGCAGATGAGTGCCAAGATGGACAGGACGGTCTCACACCTTGCGACGGTCAGTCACAGAGCTGAGGGCACAATCTTGTCTAACTGTCCCATTTACTTGGGCAGGGACTTCTCTTCTAGAAGACGAACCAGAAGCAGCTCCGGTGCTGCTGCTTCCCGCAGCCACAGGCTCCAGCCAAGACCTGCGTCCCACCAGGATGACTCCAACTCTTCTCATTGCGCTCTGGCAAAGCAGGAACCTCATCACACCATTGAGAGACAGCCAAAAAGGACCGTGAAATCTGTTCCAGCAATCCTGGAGCTGGGATATCGGACTAGAGGGAGCACCAGGCTGTTTTGCAAACTTGCGCAGAGCGCAGCTCCGCTTTGTCACATGGCACCTGCACCGCAGCTTGTGTGACCAAAAAGGGAATATTTCCTAAAGGCAGTGACATCAGAGGAACTGACCCAAGTGACTTCAGGGCAGCGCGTCGCAGGGGCCGCCCGTGTGTGCGGTGCCTCACCAATCTCTAAGGGCTGCACTTAGGGCCATGTAACCGAGAGCCGCATATTCTCCCTACACAGTTCAATCTCCCTCATCACCCAGAATAATTTGTTTCCAGCAGGGACAATGCACAGCAGCAGATCTAAAGACCCATTTAACTATCCTGACAACGGCATTACGCAAGGGGAGCATGCAAGGCAGGGCTGCACAGGGCATCACCACAGAGCCTGGAAAGAGCAGTTGCACCACGCGATTCCTGTGTCACCAGTCAACACAGAAATAAATCACCACCTTTGCCTCTATCCACATACCATCCTATGTCATTTGGCAGTTCAACCTCTTCTAAATTCATTAGTCCAGGTCACCTGTTAAGAGGATAGCACACATGGTACAGCTACAAAGCAGAAAGAAAGCTTTGCTGTTGGGTGCAAAATATAACTCCTCTAGCCATACAGTGGATGCCACAAACCAAATCAAGGTGCTGTGTCTTAGCTGGTGCATCCTCAATCCTCATTTCCAGCCCCAAAATGTTTTCAGAAACAATGGCCTAGGAAGTGCCATTCCAATTTAAGTGCTAATTTTCCCAGGGGGGTACATTGGTTTATTGCATCTAGAAAAAAATGGGGAAAGCTTTTGCTCCTATTTGGGGATTCACTTGGCTGCACGCCTTTTCTCATCATAACTTACGTTCTTACTTATCTTTTATTAAAGCATCTCAATGCACTTGGGAATAGATGCACAGGAATAAAAGAGAAAAAGCATAAAAATAAAAAGCTCCACTGCTATTAGTGCTACAAAACAACCAGATGGCTTGGAACAATGAGCTGCCTGCAAAGCAGAGAGCCTGTCCCGGAAGAGCAGGAGTCTGAGGTCAAATTTAAGGGGACCTGGACTAAGCCAGAGGGCTCCTCTCCACCAGAGCAGCAGCGAGGGCTGCGAGCTCCGAGGGGAGCCAGGCAAGGCAGGAGGGACCCAGCAGTGCAAAACCGAGTCCGTGGTGCACACTGCTGCTGGCATCATCTACTGGGGACTTTGTTGAGGCTCGAGAGGGAGCTCGGCAGCTCGTCCCGCTCACTCCGACCTCACCACCTTCACCTTCATCACATTCTTCCTCCCACCATTCCCGTGGAGACTCCGTGCGATTGGAATGAGGACATCAGGAAGGATGGAGTAAGGGGAGAGGTTGAGGATTGAGGCAGCAGGACAGCAGCGGTGCCCACGCGAGGCCGCCCCAGCTGCGGTGCTCGAACACAAATGCATCAGGAGCAGCTTTATGCGCTCAGACACTCCCTGTAATAAGCTGTGAGAAAAGCCCCCGCTAATGTGTATGAGCACAGCTGAACACAGCTCCCTCCTCCTGCCCTTCTGCAAATTACGGGGATCTTGTCACTAATTATCAGGCTCAACAAGTGAAATTGCGCGATTTGCTGCAGACGGCACTGGAGAAACACCATGAAAAGCGGGATTTACAGCAAAGACACTGGCGGGAGGTGAGGGAGCCCCTGGGAGAGCGCACTGAGCCATGGAGCAGGGAAGGGCAGCGGCGCAGGAGGCCGGCCCGGCAGCGGACGCGCTGGTGCTGCCCGTTTGCTTTTTTCTCTGCCTGATGTTTACTTCAAGCATCGCACTCTGAGGGCTTATAAAGAGGATTAAGTGGTGAGGAGGTCTCGCCGTTAGGAGGAATTAATCAAGCGGTAATCAGAAAGGAAATTAATCTGAAGAGTTAATTAATCAGTTGAGGCAGGGAGACTGCAGCCAGTCCTCCCTATCCCGCCTTCCAGGTTGCTATTTCACACACCGGCACCAAGCCAGCAGCTGCAGGAAAGGAGAGAGAAGCCCAGCAGGAGAGAGCACCCGGCTGCTCCCGTAGCGCCCCATCCCACCCCGAGCCGCCCCATCCATCCCCATTCAGACCACCCCATCCACCTCCAAAGTTTCTGGGGGCGGAGGTATTTCCTTCATAGCCTCTTTCCTATTCCCATTATCTCTTTCCTTTAAAAATAAGTCTCCGGCTACACAGCCCCCAGCTTTCCGATTGCTTAATTGATTTCCTACACCCCAGGTTCTCCTTCTAATGTCCTAAATACTCTTTTTACTTCTCCATTGTTTGACACTTCTAAATATGCACCACCAGGGATTGATTCCGCTTCACTCTTGTATAGCTGTATTTTTATATATATTTAGCTGCTTTTTTCTTAATCTTTTCTTACAATACATTCCCTGCAGAACCTTAATCATTTTAGTTGCTCTTCTCTGAATTGCTTCCAAAAGGAAGCAGGCAGAATGTTTTGCAAATTCATTCCTGTCCCTTCCGGACTGCATTTTGTCTAATGCCTATTTCCCTCGTGATGAGACATGCCCCACACAGGCTGCTTGATCTGGGATTTTTCAAATTTTGCTGCAGCCTAAAGTGTTCAGGAGAAAAAAAAACCTCTGCAATTCACAGGGGCTGCAACTTTGTTCACACAAGGCGTCTTTGAACTTACAAAACCCAGGCCAGTTTGCAAAGACATTTGAAATCTCATTAACTTCACCATTATTATTATTATTAGACTCTTTTTATTCACAGAGCAGACGTTTTAATTGCCTGCATGTCGAGAGCAGCTTCTATTGTGTGTTTTATAGACCGCAAGTACAGATTCATTTCTGTGCGCTGCCTACAATCTGCCTCCAAGGAGATGCAGCGAGTTCAGAGACGAGCCTGGGCTGCACGGAGTTATTCAGCAGCCCCCAAACTGCCCCTTAAAAGCCCTTTTTTTTCAGTGGGCAGCACCTCTGCACGTGGTTACCCTGAACTCATTTTTAATGATGTTTATTGTGGCTGCTGCCTCCTGGGAGATGACAGCTCAAACCTGAGCCAGCTCGGTTCATCTGGGCTGCAATATCCAACAAAACAAGAGTCTCCTCTCTAGAATTAGCAGGACAAGCTGATGCCATGTTGCTTATGGAAAAGGCAGCCCAAGACTGATCCTCCTGAACAGGCCTTGCCTCTGCATGTAACAGGGAGGACTTCCCTGTAGAAGGTGCTTCTGCAGCTCAGGAGGACCCACACCAGGCCATGCAGGCCAAGCTACCCTTCACTCCAGCATTATTGCCAGGAAAGCCAGAGAAGGGTTGTCTTCTCTTCTCAAGTAAATGCCACCCCCAGATAAAAGCTTCTATGCCACCCGAGGGTCTCCCTTTCCTCCACACCATGAACATGTCTCTCTTTCTTTTGATACACAAAGGCTGCTATTTCCATACATCCTCTAGAATGAACAGTGACCTTTAAAACTACTGCGGTTGCATAAAATGCGTTAAGATCTGTGGAGTCCAGGGGGATCTATGCGCCTCAGCTATTCTCCTGGATATCCTGAGCCAGGGAAAAGGCTCAAAGAGCCCCCACAGTTGCTTTTGTATGGGGGAGACTACCTCTTCTCCCACCTCCCCCATGCTGCTTGACTGAAAACTGCTGGATTCAATTCATTATAACACTGTTCCACTGTGACTGCCTGTTTGATAAAATTGATTTTAATAATTTATACTATGCCCAGCACCATAGCATTCATACCACCAACAGGTATCCCAAATGCTGGCTCTGATCTGAAAAACTCTCCCTTCGGAGCCAGGGTCTTGGGTTCCTCAGCAATCGATCCTCTCTCTGTGTGGTACCTCGAGAGCAGAGATCAAAAGAGATGCTGCTGCTCTTCTAAATGTGCCCTAAATGCCACTAAGAGGGCACATTAGCAAAGGCAAAGCCTTGCTTTGATACCTGCTCCCCTCCTGGCTCCAACAGAGTCTAAGGAGTGAAGATCTAGTCCCCATGGGGCTGGCCGCTGTGTTCTAGCTTTTAGGGTGCAATGCTTTTATTTAGGATTTTTAGGTGGCAGTTCAAAGGAGAAGACATTAACCCCTCAGAACCCTGGTCTGCTGCAGGGGGAGCTTAAGGCATTGCCTGCTGGGCTGCGATAGATTCCTGGGTCATACAAAGCTGGAGATTAAGTGATAAAAACACTGGGATAAAGCAAAAGAATAAACAATCACACAGTCAAAAATGTGAGCTTAGATATAAACATGCACAGCTAAAACGCACATCTCTCATATGGTGCTATCAGATACCTCACTCCCCAAATCCTTGCGGAGCAGCAGACCATCTCCAAGGTCGTATTAGCAGGGAAGTAACGCCAGCCAATCACCCCGGCTCCTGCTCTCCCCGTTCATGTTTGCTCTCAATTTTAAACACTAGCTGTGTATCTTGTGGCCCAGCCTGGGACCGCTTTGCTCAAGTAGTGGTAAACACATGCCTTAATTCACTCATTTTCCAGGAAAAAAATGCTTTCCCTGCATGAAAAACACACACCCGCTAGTGCGATGATGGCCTCAGGGCGCACCGAAAGCTGCCGTAACCAACGCAGGCTCTGGAAGCAACCCGACCATGCGGGCGGCGAGTGGGAAATCTCTACACGCTGCACACGTCAGGACAAAATATATATACGTACCACACGTCTCAGCCAGCCTGCATGCTGGGAATTCACAGCTCGCAGGCTGCCCTGGTGCTGGGGATGCGGGTCAGCGTTTATGCCAAAGGTATTAACCAGCCCCCAAGGCAGGTGACAGGATCATTGGAGGGAGGCCTGACTGCCTGCCTGGTGCGGCAGGGACGCAGGCCCCGGGGTAAGTGCCAGCGTTGCGTCTCATGTCACACCAAGACGCAGGACAAAAGCAGAACTTGAGAGGTAGCCACGCAGCGTCACTGTGCCCCTAGCCATCCAGGCACAAAAGGTGTTGGCAGGACCTCAACCCTTCTCCTTCCACTCGAGCAACCTCCCAAGAGGATGAGGATAGAGGAGGAGCCTGGGCAGGGTCACCACGGGCAGGCTATCCCAAGGCCAACAGAGCTGCCCTACACAAAGCCTTCACAAGCCACATTTTCCAGGGAAATTAACTTTTGGGGCACTGAATTCTTCAGGGAGTTGAGCCCTTGGCATGGCACATGAAAAATGTCTTGGAAATCTGGTTCTGTGCTTCTGTAGCCCTGAATCACTACCCTGCTAGATACTACATTCTTCTACCACCCAAGTCTTTCCTACCAGCTTTTCAAATCTTCCTGAAGTTCAGGCCATTGCTCTTTGTCTCTTCTCCTTCTGAAAATATCTCTAATCTCTCTTTTTCCCTTTTGGTGCCTGCTGAAGGCTGTGATAATGTATCCTCCTTCGCACCTCTTCTTTTCTAGCTGACATGATAATAAAAAGTTTAATAATAACAATCTCCAACAAAGAGCACAGTGAAAGAGCGCGGGAAGCACTTCTCGTCATCGGATGCCAGATAGAACTGCCAAAAACATGTATATCTCAAAAGATCTTTAGTAAACGCTTAGACTTCTCTCAAAACCTACACACGACACCTCACGGCAAACCAGCACTGCACAGACATCACGAGTCTGGTCAACACACGAGCCAACTCTTCGAGCAAGACTCCCCAGAAAGCTTCTGAGGGCGCTTTCACCCCAGACGTGCACAGCACCCTCTCTGAGAAGCTTTCGTTCTGGAGTCTCCTTGCCAGGTAATGGGGTATTCTACAGCAGGAGACAGCTAGACCATTCCAGCAGTATGGCTCGGGTGGCAGGTCGAGCACTGCTTCTAGGTATCCAGTCTCAGCCACTGCAGTGGCTCTAAGTGAATCTTCACAGGTGGCTCAAGATCTCCAAGAGCATCCTCACAAAACACAACTTAGCTAAGTATGACCGATGTCCCTAGGGCTCTCTCTACAGTCGCTGGAGAGAGAAGATGCTACTTGAAATGCTTCTGCATACACCTAATGAGAAACCCACCCACCCTCCTGGGCAACAACAGAGGGAGTCTGCAGTGATTAGTCTCATCAGGCCCCTATAAAGGCCACTCCAACATGAAATTGCTAGGTCCAAACAACCCAAGATGGACTCATTAGTAGAAGGTGAATGAAAACCCCAGTCCTGCTATTTAACAGCCTCCAAGGTGCCACTTAACCTCTGCACATTTGCATGGATCAGCCAGTTACTGTTCACACACTGGAGCCCATCTCTGCCCACAGCCCCTGCCCTGCTCTTCACTTAGAAACCAAGTTTCTCACTTTGTGTGATTATGAGTAAAGAAAGGCCTTTTCTCTAGCTAATAAAATATTTCATTAAGTACCTCCCCTGCTCCCATCACACGTATTTCAGCACTTGTTAGATATTAAGACCAGGATCGTCTAAGGATGTTACAAGAATTTCAGTAGGATTTGTCTATTAATTCCCTTAGCTACTTCTTAAACTCCCAATGCTTCAAAAAAAGCCTGGCACACACATCCCTCTCAACAGGTAACCACAAATTAAATTATCCACCAGCTGCTTCTTCAGCAAAGCTCAGCTGATCTGCTAGGACCCCCCAGCAAAGCACAGCTGAGAGGATGAGGCTTGGAACTCCTTTCACACTGACGCAGACTGAACCGGAGGCTCGTCCGTGCATCCCCTTCCTCCAGGAGGCAACGCAGGGACAGCCTGACCTAGAGCTGCTCCTGGGCACGAACTAGGAACGCAGCCCCACACTACAGTGTCTGCAGCACAGGAAAAGGCACATCCACAGGAAAGGTGTCATCTGTGCATTTGTGATACTGTCCCCGAAAGAGGGATAAACTACCTCAAACAGATGAGGAATGCTCATTTCTTTATCCTTTAGGAGCCAATATTTACTATCAACATTTCCCTCAGCCTGCAGCTTGCAGGAGATTATGTCTTAGCATCCTGAAGACTTTCTTTGGTACAGTGACACATTTGACCCCCCACATCTCAACAGCTGCAGCACAAGACAAACACGGGCAATCCAGGCTGCTCACTCAGAACATGGGCTGAGCAGCACGGAGTGATTATGTACACACATTCCCAGGCTCTGAAGCAATGAACTAAAATCCAAAGCCTCAGTCTTCATTCTTAAAGCCCTGTTAGGACAGGCTAGACTACTCCAAAACCATTTTGTCTTTGCAACCACAGTTGCAGAGTTACAGCATGAAACAAATGTTTTACCTTGACGATGTGTGGAAATTTGAGCTTTGGAGCACCTACAAGAGCACGCAGTTTTACACCTCTTAGCAGCACAACCTTATACAGAAAACCCATCTCGTCTTTAGAAGCAATTTAGAGGCCTGCCTTCTCACACAGATGCTTGCAGTGATAATATTCATATAGCATTTCATTTTTACCATTTACTTTCAATGTGCATGTGAAGATGAAAGACTCAAAATCTGACCCGAGAGCACCATTTCAGACATATCTACAGCAGCATTTCAGTGCTCAGGTGGCTGTGATGAACCCAGTGTGAACATGAGGCAAACATAAGATTAATAACTTAAGTCTGAGACTTGATTCCACCTGCTCAAGCTAACACCAGCTCAGACGTAGGAGGACCTTTGACTGTAGTAAGATGGACTGTAGCAAGATGTAGCTGCTACTTGACCAAGACAGTTGTACGTATCTCCTCAATAATTTAAACTGACAGAGCTGTGTTGGACTCTGTATCAATCAAATCTCTTTGCTTAGGCAATCTTCTGAAAAAAAGTATGCAGACTTCCTAATCTGGGCTACTGGATTTGTCAGAGGAAATAATCTCTAAAGAGCTGGATAGAAAGCATTGGCTGGACAGTCCAAAGGATCACAACATGCTTTACTGAAGTTACACCTGTGGGTCACACAGATCCTGCAACTATTGGTCTTAAAAAAAAGTGTTTTAAAAAATATATAAGTAAAAAATTGAGCTTTAGCTACCAACTTTCCATCTCCTACACCACTAACCAAAGCGGTCAATGATTGTTGTTCCTTGCTGTTCCTTCCTGCTCGCTCACTCCCCTGCCTCTCCATCACTCAGGCCATGCCAAGCACACTCAGGAAATCACTGGTGCAAATTCCAAACAAGACTGTTTATCCTTAAAGAACCTGTACAACTGAAAATCTCACTCCAGCCACTCCAGGCTCTGCAGCTCAGTGCAGATAAACAGGCATCTATCACCAGTTACTAACAACTTCAGAAAGCCTCTTCCTACCCTTATTCCCCACCATGCCTGCACACACACGCACGCATGCGCTCCAGGTGCACAAAGCTTTCTAAAACTTTCTTCTGCCCTCACCTGCTCTGTTCAAGGTGACACGAAGCCTCTATTTAGGCTGTCAAGGGAGCGCTTATGCTACTCGACTGCCTCTCCCTTCATGCTTCCACATCTTCACCCACTCCCATCTTCAGCTGGAAGTTTTACAAGGCAAGGGCTTTGTGTCTTTATCTGCACTGTGAAGCGCCACGCTATCTAAAACACTTTGCAGATAGTGATGGTATACATGATAGGCTATATAGTTTTTTAGAGACATGCATCCAATAGGGGAGAGCTACAAGATGCAAAAGCAATCCAGGTTTTGTGCACAAGCCAACACCACACCGACATCTGAGAAGAAAATACTCAGAAATAAATCCCGTGTAAAGCTCTAGAGTACTGAATTCAAGATTCAAGGGTTCCCTGTTAAGAATGGAAGATGTTAAAGGACCTGAAATTATTGTGAATTCACACCAGCAGCAGATGTCTTAGAGAAATGAATAAATCTAAAGGCAAAGCTTGGGCCAGTGAAAGTTAACAGGATTTTTGCTGTGGCTTGGCAAGCGATGAAGATTCACCTTCAGGACACCGACTCAGGCAGCACACAAACCTTCCTGCTCATCCAGGCTGGTGTCAGAGGGGTTGCTGCACCGCAGGTCCGCAGAGAAACTGTGCATCCAAACCAAGACACTTGTGAAATGGCTTTCTACGAGCTGCACACTAATGGGTAAGTAAATGCCAGTGTGGCTTTGTCCAAATACTCTTTAAAAAATAAAAATACATCTGGCAAGAATCCAAAGATGCTACATGTCCTGTAACACGTCAGGGAAAGATTTAATCTACAGTAGTTTAAAAAAAAAAAAAAAAGAAAAAAAAAGAAAGAAAAAGGCACACACAGAGTCTCATTCCATGTCAGTAGATTAACAAAAAGCTTGTCTTGGTTTTGGGACAGGAGTGCACCCAAGTGAGACTTCTTTTTCTGAAGCATCCCTAAACTATAACGCAGATTATAGCTTCTCTGGTAGGATTCACTTCAAATGAAGTGATTTTTTTGGTATGACCTGATCACAGCAACTTTAGCAGAACTTAAATCACTACCTTTACCTACACATATCAAAAGACAGAAAGACGCCTTCCTTTCATCTTACAGCTTCTGCTTTAATATGCCAGGGTGGAATACATCTGCTTTGCTGATGACAGGTTTTGGCACCTGCTGATAGCCCATTAACTCCAGCACCATGTTAATAGACAGTAGCAGCCAAGAAGCATTACTTGAACTCTTAAGAGGAGAGAATAAGCCCAAATCAGAAATGATGTTCCCAAATATATCAGTAGCATAGTAAATGCAGATAGAAAAGAACCATAAGTGGAGACCATTTGTTTTATCATTAAGAGCTAAATGATAACATTAAAAAAAAAAAAAAAAAAAGGGAAAAGGGAGGGAAGAGGAGGGATCTAACATTCAGCTCTCCAGTAGCATAACAAAGGAAGGGGATTTCTGCACACATTCAAAAGTTGAGTCAGGCCATATCTGATTTCAAACAATTTTGGTCATGATCCTCCTCATAAGAGAAACCTGTGAATAACCAGAAGATATAAGAATTCATATTCTTTAAAGAAAGAAAGAGAAAATGATATAATGGTCAGAACAGTTTAAGCAAAATTATACTAGAAAATTTAGTAATATTTTCTATCTTAGTATTTCGGACCAAGGGGACATACCTGCAGCAAAATACTTACAAAAGCTTTCGGTTTCCCCAAAGGCAGAAACTCTTTATTACCAGATACTGCTACTAATTCAATTCTGAGAGACTGCTCAAGAACTCAGACATGTACTGTGCATCTTTAAAGAAATTTCTCTTTATATTCATGCATATACACACATATGCACACAACTTGCATTTTCCTCAATTTTTTCTACACCTCAGCATAAGTCTATCTTTAAAGTCAGTAAAATACGAAGGAAATATTAAAAAACAAAATCAAGAAGGCAATCATGAAGTGTGATTTGAGCTATAAACACAAATCACACTAAACTACTTTGAATACTTTCTCCTGATCAAATCACAAAATTAGTCAGTAAAGGTTGTAGAATATTTGGTCTCAATAAAGTATTTGATGGCATCTCAGAAAAAAAATCTTGAAAAATTAATTCAAATGGGCTTGGCTATGAGCACTGTCACACAGCAATATTAATAACAACAGTAAATTTTATTTATGCAGCTCTTATCTGCCAGCACCATTCTAGGAGGCTCACAAAAACCTCCATACGCACTTGCACCGTAAAGTGGCGGGTAGGTACGGATGCAAAGCTGGTTTTTTGCAAGAAAAGGTATTAATATGGCAACCAATATAAGTTTTATTTAATATCTTTACTGGTTATTTGGAAATGAGGGAAAATAAGCCAGTGTATTAACCACATAGTTACTACTCTATCTGCAAGTTGCCATTGGAGAGGCAGCAAATGGGGCGCCCCACTGCAAATTTGGTCGCGCTGGCACTGACAGGGTGACACCTGCTCTCTGCTACAAGGGTTTGGAAAGAGACCCCTCTAACCTGCCTAGGCAGCTGCAGAGATTCCCACTGGGGAATTGAGAGCCGGGGCCAGACAGGAGCCAGGAGGGGAGTTTGGGCTGCAGGGACGAGGCAGGGCCTGAAGGAGCGTGAGGGCCTGGGCTTGTTGATGCTGCACGAGCCCCATGTGGCACCGCGGGCCCCAGCGAGGAGCCCCCATGCGGCAGCCCTGGCCCCGTGTGGGACGCCCAGGCCAGGCACCCCTGTGGCGGGGAGAAGCGGAGGCCATTGGGAGGAAGGGAAGAGCGGTGGGGGCCGTTCTCCTCCGCCGTTTCCTGTGTAGAGGCTTTCAGTTTGTCAGGTCCAAGATTGATTTTTTGAGGGACGCTTTGCTCTGCCTTCCCCAGGAGCCGCCCCGCCAGCAGAGGGGAAACCACGGCACAAGGAAACAGCACAGGTTGATACACCAAACCCCACAGCATGGCTAAGCCAGCAGGAGACCTCGCGCCCGCGGCTGAGGCACCTGGCGGACGCCGTTCCCCACAGAGCAACCCAAGGCAGCGACATCCACAATGGGTGAAACCCTGCAGATCCCAGCGTATCTCCCAGGTCCTCAGGCTCCCCTCAGCCCCGTATCTCTGCTCCATGAGAACCATTTCTCAAGGGAACGTTTCAAGCCCAAGGACAGCAGCAATTTTACCTGCCTCTCCCCGTGCCGGCTCCACTTAGCGTAATGATTATTAAGTCCTGTCAGCAGCCATGAAACCAATGGATGTAGCTCCACAGGCAAGCGCTTCGAAAGCCGCCGAGGCGCCCCTGCTTACAAGTTTTCGTTATCCATCTGGAAAATTGCGGATGTCACAAGAGCTTTTAGAGCATCAAAGTGAAATCGTCTTGTCAGCAACAAAAGGGACAGTTTCCTCGCTCCGACGCCGGCAGCTGTCGCGCTGCCGCAGGCTCCGTGCGAGCGGCGGCCGCGGTGTCGTGTCGGACGCAGCCGCGGCGCTGGGGGAAACGCCACCAGCCTGCTGCCCGGCACCTCCGTCGGCATCACGCTCATTTCGCAGCCAAGGAGAAAACTCAGGGTGAGAGGCAGCGCTAGCTTCCCCCTTCAGTCCCAGTTTTCAGCCTTTTCTTCTCTCAGTTGCATTAAAAGTCTAGGAAAAGTTTCCATTTTGCTGAGGTGGATAAATCACACCCAGGGATAGAGGGCAACAAATGGTATAGGCTCCTCCAGATCACCTTCTGGTTCAGGTAGAATGAGAAACAACCAGAGCACTCAATCTAAAATCCAGGTAGAATCATGTGTATTTTGTCTCCCACAATTGTATTTTTCCATTCCTTGTTTTTTGAAGCTGACACAGCATTTTGGCTCAGGTGGCAAAGGCAGACCAGGCAAAAGCACCTTTCTGAGGGTGGCTGTTCTCAGTAGGGCTCTGGACAAAAATGTCTTCTACTTTTTCTGCAGGCAAAGGCCTCCTTCAGGTCACAACGTGAAGTCTTTTCAGCAAGATCACAGGGTATCGAGAAAAGCCACAAAAGCACCTGCTGACACCAATGCATGTAGGGTGCTTGGTTGCAGTGTAAGTCTTGACGTGAAATAACTTTTACTGGAAAGAAGGTATTAAGTCCTACTGAGGTGAAACAAAGCAAAACAAGGAAAAAATGTTCTGCAGCTAGTGTAGAAGGACACAGGGAGAGAAGGATGCCAAGAGACACAGGACAGTTGCGAGCAGTAACTCCATGTCTTCTTGTGGTGCCAAGTCTGAGATGCAGGGAGCAAATCTTGCAAAGCTGCCTCTACATGGAGCAAATCAGTTTGACAGCTGGCAACTGGGTTGGGCAAGATCTCATGGGTGCACTGGGCTTCCTAAGTGGCACATGCCAGATTTACTTGGGGCTCCCAATGCTTTCTGTTGGCAGGCAGCAGGACCTCATATGCAGAGCCCAAAGGCAGATCTTTGGCAAATGTAAGTGGCCACAAGCAACAACATCTCCTGGCTCTCTTTTCAGAAACACAAGCCAAGCTCAAGAGGAAACAACATCCCATCTTCCTTCATTAATCAGGGCCCAGACATCAACTGGAGACCAAACCAGAAATGGGATTATGACCCCAGTCCAAATACATGACATTATAATCCAAATGTGATTTTTTTTTTCCTACTGTGCACAAAATATTGCCAAAGCACCTGCCTTTGTGTACAAGGCTAGACATTATCTTCTGGTCCATTAATTTCTAATAGTAGAGTTGTAGATAGAAATGAGATGTCCGAGTACCACATAGGGTTCTGC
Source organism: Crypturellus tataupa (assembly GCA_034781795.1). Lineage (NCBI taxonomy): Eukaryota > Metazoa > Chordata > Aves > Tinamiformes > Tinamidae > Crypturellus > Crypturellus tataupa. Next base: position 433,479 of record JAWLRI010000181.1, read on the forward strand.
ACTGTTCCCACCTTCATCAATAAAGATGCTAAACGCTGGTGCTGCTGCTGGAGTTTCTTGAGAATCTCCAGGATACAGGCAGGCTTATTATTCCATGACAAAATATAGAAGTTGGAGATGGAACAAGCCTGTTAGATCACTCCATGCCCGCTGTCCTTTACAATTTACGTCATCGGTGCTTTTGTCAGTTGAAGTTTAAGCAGCCCAAATGACAGCTCCTGTCCCTTCGCCTGGGAGGCTGTCTTTGAATTTCTTGGCACTCCTTTAAGCACAATCACCCCATGTACAAACAAGCAACATCCTTTTCTTCCTCCTCCATATTTCCCTTCAGAACTTTCCAGTACATCCTTTGGCAATTCTGCATTTACGCTGCACTCACCTCACCAACTAGCCACCCTTCAACCAAGAGCTATAGCCTTCCCTACCCCATGGCTAAAGAATGCTGGATCTCAGCAGCCCTGGCTAAACAAGGCATAAATCAACAAGGATCCTACAGCAAGTCACAATGAGGAAGAGATGAAGAACTCATCGGGGGCATCCTCCCTGAGGAACATTTATCAACATTAGCAGAAACAAAATCTTTTTCAAAGAGTAATTGGACAACCGCAGTACAAACAAATTACAATTAAAATATTAAAGCCCTTTGCTTCTTCCTACAATATCTTGCACCTTATTAAAGCCACATTAAAGCTGACACTTAGTTGCCTGGTTGTCGGCCACCTTCAGAGAGGCATTGAAGACTGCATGGGAAGAAGGGCCTGAGGACACAATCTCTTCATCAGATCAATTGTATTTGTAAGAGGGGGAAAAATGTTTATCCTGTTCCTGTCTGCAATACTTGCTCTGTAGATAAATAGAATTATTCAGGCTCTGTGCTGTCAATCCAGCATCTTTCACTAAGGCAAAACCAACTGAAGACAGACAAAACTCCAAGTAGTATCCCAGGTTCAAACCAGAGGCAGGGAGCAGCCAAGCAGGAATAGCCCAGCCACAGAGATGAAACAACCTGAGGACTAACACCTTCCTCGTGGTCCCTGGCGAAGGCTGCTCTGATGATTGAAGCTAAGTAGCCTTGAATTTCATAGCTGTGGAAGCGATAGATGTGAATGACTGAACAAAAATCTAGCATGTCTCAGTTGCTTCTGAATCACAGTGGATAGAAGGAGCCTTCCTGGTGCTCCAACATAAGGGGAAGTGCAGCGTCGTTCTTGTTCTAATCCTCTCTCTAGAACTGGATGGCAAGTTTGTGCCCCCACTGTACTTGAAAATAGAAGCACAGCACCACATGTGGCAAGGTCATCATCTCCTGCTGGTGCTCACTGAGCCAGCGTGTCCTCCAGTCCTGCAGCTCCAGCCTGCTGCCATTTGTTCACATTTTACTGTAAAAAGCACCAGGAGCCTGGAACTGAGAAGTCTTTAAAAATGGAAAAGAAAATCTGGAGATTTTTACACCAGCTCAACTGCGAGTTTACATCACACCACATCACAAATAAGTTGAGTGTCACTTGTGTGGCTTTTGACACCCTCCCTCTAACACGCAAAACACTCGTGAGACCCAGCAACAAGAGAAGTGCGAAGGAAAGGCTGCCCCGTACAAACAGAACAACAACCTGCTCTTGTTGAACGCCTGCTGTGTGACTGATGCCTTCCAGGCCAAAAAACAACTGAAATTAGAGCAAATGATACACACACGAGTGAGGAAGATGAGTAGAGGGAGGGAGGTCATGAGCATGGAGTAAAAACCCATAGGAACTCTACACGAAGGAAGCTTGGTCAGACAGAAACTACTGATCTGACATTTTTCAAAAGCCTTTAGTAATTTCCTCAAATACACATTTATGTTTTGTAAAAAAAAGGTAGTAATGGACGCTAGCAAAATGCACTGAACAGTTATTGTCATTTCCTTTATAAATAACTTATTAATGTTTCTCGCAGAGGGAAAATATTTTATTTAAAGATCTAAACAGTCACCGATCTCCTGCTGACCCTTTCTTTTGCAGGTTGTTTGATGCATCTCTCCAGCTCCCTTCAAGGATGGTTCCTTGTCCCTTTTGATGCAACAACAGGGACCTGGCACAAGGCCAACGAGGCTGAGATGAACCAGCTGTACTCTGGTCTGGGTTGGATACTCTCAATTTTGCATGACAGCTGGACTACAACAGCACCCTGCCACCTTATGAAGGTCTTCACTATAACAACAAAGCTGAAAACAGAGGAGATGGGACGTGAGCATTAACAGCTGATGTGGAAGTGGTTCTACCCTTGCACAGCAGAAGACACAGAAGTTTTTGCCTTGTTCAGCACCCTAGATGAACCTCCTGAAGGTTCCTCTCCTAGATGGGGAGGTGGCTCTCCTGAAGGTTCCTCTCCTAGATGGGGAGGTGGCTCTCCTGAAGGTTCCTCACAAGACCCAAATCCACAAAGCTGCACTATGGTCTTCCCTTATGGCACCAGTTAAGGACTGTATGCTTAATGGAGGGCTGGGCACATGAATTCACAGAACTGTTTACCTTATCACCTTGAAACCACCAAATAAATAAATAGCACAAACAATTCCAATAGAGTATAAACAGGCATTTACAGAAGGAAGCCCCAGTGAGACCCCATGCCCTTTCAATCTACTTCCCAAGCAAATAAAACTAAGTAATATCAAGTACATAAAGTACTTCTAGGGGTTTTTCAGACAAATAGAAAGATACCAGCCAGGAAAGGCCTTGACCTCAATGCCACGGGCTTGCTCTGCCTGCTGATTTCAAGGGGATAGGAAGGAGTTTGGTGTGGGAGACCTGCACATTACAGGAGCATCTTCAAAAGACTCAAGAGCTGCTATCTCTCTCCCAGGGCTTTGGGACTGGTCAGCGCACATCCCTGCACCACCACGGTTAGGCAGGGTAACTCTCCTCTTGCCCTGGCAAGGCTGGATGATACTGCTTTGCTCTCCCTTTCTTCCTGCTCCTGCGACATGACAGAATCCCAGGAGGATGAAATGAAAGGGCCTCGATCACGGATTTCTCCTGAGCAACTAACCCTGAAGATACAGCCTCTCCAAGCTGCACATTGTTTCTTTCATTCCTATCCAGCTGCAAATGGATAATCTGGGAAAAAACAACTAGCACATTATTGTAGCCAGGCTTGACACCAAGGCAACATATATCAGAATTAAGCCTCATCGAAAAGCAGGTCATCTCTCCTGTATATTTTCTCCCTTTAAAGCTGCAGAGATAATTGCATGATGAAGGAGAAAAGCAAAAAAGAGAAACAAAAAACAAATCAACACAACCCAAAAGCCAAGCATCTGAGATATCTTTGCAGGAGCTGGTCCTCTTGAATCAGAACCCTGGAATTGTTCTGCAATCGACTCAGCGGACAGTTACCATCTGTTTATGGAAAAAAATGTTAATAACCCCCAATCATAATCAAATAGGCAACCACTTTACTTTAAGTACCTATTAACTAATGCTAAATTACAATGGAACAGCTCTGCAAGTACTTCTGACATTCACATGCGCATCAGCAGCACCAGCACACTGATCAGGGCTATTACAACAAATACCAAATGAATTGATAGTGATGGGATTCCTAAAACATTACAGAAAGCGTGGGCATATTTACTGCTCTCTTCCTTCTCTCCCTCACCTCCTTGTTGATTCTGCCTATTCAGAAAGAAAATACAGATATATATTTGCACAGATATATACAGAACCCACCCAAAGCAGACCCTGGGGAAGCTCATTCCCATAGGTTCCACTTTGTGTCCTAGGCTGAGCTTCCCTGTGTATTCTGTGACACCCAGAGAGGCTCAAGGTATTTGCATTAGGCATCATTTACCAGAGTTGTCACCCCCTGCTTAGCCCGCTTTGCCCATGGTGCCCATAAAAAAAAACAGCACCTCAAGTCCTCTCCGCTCTCCTCTGGTTGGAAGGGGCCAGCAGATCCAAAAGCTGCTGCAGAGAGGGAGGGAAAGGGGCGATGCATGCACACACACTTGCACACAAACACCCACTTTATTCCTTCACAAAATCAGATTAAAAAGCAATGGATTCTGAGAAGATGTAACTAAGTCTGAGCTATTAGCTGGCACTGCCTCCACCTGCATCCTCATTTAGAGGATGTAAATAGTTTTTAATCTCAGAGCCCAGAAAACAGTTCATCTCAGCAAAACGACAAGTACTTTGTCCCTGGATTCTCTCTAGCATCTTTCTCTCCACAGCTTTGCAAACTCCTTTTTCATTGTGTAGCACCAGGAATACATCACACAAATATGCATGAGCATGACTTCTTTATCCCAAGACACTTGCAAATATAACAGAAAACAGGCCAAAGGAGCATATATTTTACTCCATCAAGCTAAGCATTTATATAGCCTCTAACACTGTGCCACCCATCTAAACACTTTGCTAGTCCCAGGATTTGTGTGTCCTTATTATTGTTTTATGAAATTTCATTTTTGTTAGTCCCATGACTTCTGTGCAAGTTTTTATTATATTATAAAATTTCATTTCCTGTCATCTGCTGGGATTATATTCTGCTGGGAAGACTTGGGTTTACAAGTCTGACCTCAAAAGGTGAGGTGTGAGAGACTCCATTCCCCAGTGGGCAGTCAGGACATTGGGACACAGAGCCCCAAATCCAAGTAGGCGACAACTGAGCAGAAGGATGCAGCACGCTTTGCTTCCAGGTTGTCCATTCTAACTCTACAATTCACTCTAGAGAGGGAAGTAAACTGAAAGGCTCCAACTCCCAAATCCTTGCTCTGCCAGATCATGTTCCCCTTTCTGCACTAATAAGCTAATAGGTTTCAAAAGCATCTCAGTTCTCTGGCTAGAGAAACCCCTAGCAAACAGTTACCGTGCATATCTGAGACTTGGATGTTTCTTAGTTTTTGTATTCCCTTTTCAGGGCTATTTCCCCTCCACTGCCTCTGTATTGTCCATGCGACGCTACGTTTCACAGAGGTGCTTTGTTTGCCCTTGTCCGTCTACCTCCAGCACCCCAGGTCCGGTGATCCCGCAGCCCCAACAGCTGCCGAGAGCCGCTTCAGCCACCTCCGTATCCCCCAGCCACATGAGCCAAAGTCAAAAGAAAGCCAGAAAGGGGATCTGACATCTGTGATCCTGTGTTAATGAATGCCCTCTCTGGAGGAAGCAAGGGAAGGCAATGAGGATGGCACACTGCCAGCCTCCACAAGCTTAGCCCAATGACGCCAGTGAGCCGGGAACACAGCACGTTAGAGCCCCCTCAACAAGGAGCTTTTGTTGCTGCCTCTGCTGCAGCCCGTCCATTGTGCGCTCGGCAGGGCAGGCATTTCACAGCTTTGCTGTTGGCTGTATCAGTAGCCGGGTCGTAACCAGGCTGGCAGCTCTGGCAGGACTCCCATGCGAGTGTCCGAGGAGGTGCCACCAGGCAGGGGGACTGTGTGGGACCCCACTGTGCAGACCTCCTCCCAGCACACGTTCCTCCAAAAGCCCCCGGACACTGTGAGCGCCTTTGCGGTAGGATGTTGCCCCCTTGCAGCCAGTTATCCCCCTTGTACAGAGTGACCAACAACCCAGACTGCCCCAGGGGCACCTTCCAGACCAACCTGATTTCCAGCCTTCCCAATCCAAATGCACCCTTCTTTCTCTAGAAGATAAACTTCCCGTTTAACTACTAGGGGATGCGGGAGGAAAGAGGGAAGTGCTCCACTTTGGATAACACATCTAATACGAGCACACAATGTTCTGTAGCTATGACAAAAACAACAGGAAAAAACCTGCTCCTACAGTCCTGCCAAGCTGAGATTTCAACAACAAGCAGCAATATATCAGCTGGCTATGAACAGCTCCTGATTCAGGGAATGAGGCACTTTCCCAAAAAGACTCAGGGTTTGGACCTTTTTCTTAGTAAACAACAGTGTGTCGAGTGCCATACAGGATGGCTCTTGCCCAAGAATTAAATGATAGCGGATGACCCAGAGGAAAGCACAAGCTCAAAGGACATGTGGGGCTGGTTGCCAGTTATGTTGCATCTAGTATATGGGAACACAACAAGGCAGAACTTCTATGTGAACCTGAGGAGAGGAAATCAGGATCACTAAGTAAAATGACTTGATGATTTGGACAAGAGCATCATTTCATGAGCTGGGGAAGGAAAAAGAACAACAGACCATTAGCAAAGTAAAGCGGAAGACACGAGGGGAAATAGCCATCCAACATGCACAGGACAAATGAAAGTTTGAAAGTATAATTGCCAAGCTGGGACCATCTGCAAGAGCTGAGCTGAGACCCTGCAGGAATCTACGGACAGAGATGGGCTCTGGGTTAGAGGAGCAGCAGCGCGGCCGCACGGGCCGTGCTCGCGCCCCGCCACAAGCCTGTCCATTCGCCCGCTGCCGCCGCCGGTCTCCAAGGCCACGGGGACGCAGCAGCAGTCACTGCTGACAGGCCACCCACGCCGCTGCCTCTGAAACTTGTGCCCGGCTAAAGCCGGAGACGTCTTCCTCGATTTTAAAGATGTACTTCATCTCTGCCAACTCTGCCTCTCTGACCAATATTGCAGATAAAACTTCTAGAAACCTTGCAGAGCTATTGTTTAATATCATAGCTGGAAGATATACAGCAAGGCAAAGACGAAAAGGCTCTTCTGTTTAAATGCTTTTGCCTCTCAAAACCAGGTCCCTTCACTGCACACCTCTAGTTCCCAGGACCTCAGAATATCCACTAATATGCTTATTGGATCCCCTCTGAAAATATAGACATCTGTTCACCAAGATTGGCTACTCGCATAATAGTTATTTTTCTTTGATTCTCCTACTAGAGTCAAAAAGTTACTTTTCTTTTTTGTATTTATATCTCCGAGTCCCATCAGTGGCAAATGCCCAATCACTTTACAAGTGTTCTCTGACAAATCCCACCAGAAGGCGTGTATCATCATGCTAATTTTACAGTTGGGGAAATTAAAGCAGAGACAGAGGTTAAGACAGCTAATTGCCTATGGACACAAAGTGAGTCAGTAGGAGCTGGGAATTGATCCCAGGAACCATGTCTTCCATTCCTCTGCTCCACCCACCAGTCAGTACACCCTTCCAGATGGTTCCTATCATTGGACATATGGACTAAATATTGCTAAATTGGTGTAGAAGATTTGCTATTTAATTTAAAGTCTTGTCTTCCATCTCCATAGGACATATAGGGAAAACTCTAGCCAGAATCCCACCTGCAGCCACTCAGGAAATGTCTCTAAAGCAAAGATCTAAGCAAGCAAAACAAATTTCCCAAACCCATCAACCTGCCCTACAACTCAGCCCCAGCAAGGTCAAGAAATAGGCTGCAATTCATGAGCCTCTGAAAATCTGTTTCCCAAAGCCAGTCTTCACACCGGTGCGGGCAGAAACCACTGGGTAGGCTGGAAACTACTTTGTCACATGAAGTCTCCTCTTCCTTCAGCCTTCACTGCACACCACCAGTGCCCCCAGAGCAGAGACACCAGCAGGGGCACTCAAAGCAGATGACACTCGCTGGGTCACTTCCTCTGGGCATTAGCTCCAGCACAAGCCCCCAAAAAACATCAGTGGTGCTGCAACACCAAAAAGACTAGCTCCACATGGCAAACATCAGATCCCTTCTCCCTTGTTTATCACTACCCAAACCATCTGAAATGGCTCTTAAATAGATGGGCATGAAGCAGAGGAGGAAATTTTCCAATAGAGATGCAGCAGACCATCCACACCACTAAAAGATCTGCCAGCTCTCTCAGCCTGGACCTTACAAACGCAAAGTACCATCTCATCCTCATTCAGGCGCAGTGTGCCTGCATTTCCAACAGAAAACAAAGCAACTCCACAGCCTCCTCTGCCTCTGCAGCCAGTGCAACATGAAGAGAAAATCATCCATCATCAGGCCCACAAAAAAGTCCCAAGCATGCACTCTTCTGAGTGCAATCACCTCACTGCATGGCCAGAGAAGCAGGCTCAAAGCTCTTCTGGAGGAAAACTGTGGGTGCAGTTTTACGTGCTGACAAGGAAATACCCTTGTCCATCACTAAGATGCATACATGCTTCTTCCCACATTAACCTAGCACATGCAGCTCAGAACCTCCAGCCCCCTTTCTTCCGTTGTTCTCTCAACAGAATAAACAGAAGAAGGCTGAACAACATTTCTTCAGAACGTTTTGCACCAACAACATAGGAATAAATGCGTAACACCTTTCCATGTGTGCTATAAGAGCTGGGCAATCCGGGAAGGAGCCTCCTGCTCGAGGAAAGCAGCTGCACGTACCTTTCATGCCAAACTTGGACCGCCGGCCATACTTGTTGATCATAATAAAGAGGACCACCAAGAGGACACAGGCAAAAGCTGCCAGCCCAACTGCTATGGAAACCTGAAAGGAACAAAACTGAGAGTCAAGGCAGAGGAATTTAGAAGTCCAAACTGGAAATGTAGGCATCTCCTTGCTCAGTTACTCTTCTGGAGGGTCATGCTACCTGCTGTGGCCACATGGGTAACAGCACTGGAGAAAAACGCAGGCGAAAGCAAAGAGCTTTGGAACATCTCTGAAGCTTCATGGGAAGCTTCCACTACTGCCAGGTTTGGGCCCTCTCCATCAACAGCACCACTTGGGCAGCACTTCCACACATGTCTGTGAGGAGGGAGGACCTCAGCTCCCCCGGCTCCCTGAACGCCTGGCCCTTCCCTCATCAGGTGGCATCACCACCTTCCCTTTGTGATATCACCCGCCGTGCCACAGTGTCACGGCAGCGGGGCTCTGTGAGATACTGCGAACAAGCTGGACCAACAGATTTTTTTATTTTATTATTATGTATTTTAATATAAAAAGCATTCCTGTTTTCATCCAAACATACCTCAGGGGAAAAAAAATGAGTGAAAGTTACACAAGAAAAAGAAAAGAGACAAAGTGAAATAGAACTGTTCTCCATTCCCCCCGAAATATTTGTTTTTTTCTGGAGTCTCCAAAAGCTCTCAATTTACTATAATTTTTAGACAAATATTTATATTACAATAGCATCCAAACTATGGAACTATGTCAGTGTATGAGCACAGGAAAGAAACTCTCACTGCCCTAAAGGGTTTACTGCCCAAATCTTATTTTAATATTTTTTGGATATTTATTCCTTCAGTCTTTACTCAAGATACTTTTGCTACACTGGTGTAGACAATTTCTTTGGCGCTTGGCCAATATTTCTCCTGTACTGGGTCTTGCATTGCATTTAGACTTTTTTTTTTAAATACAAAACTGTTTTATTATTATTGAAAATATATAATTTAACAGAAAAAAAGTTATTTCATTTTAGAACAATTTTCCCAGCTTTTGATATCTTGGCTGTACTTTTTTTTTTATTTTACCATATGCTATTTTCATCCTCAGCTTATTTTCTGTGTTGCATATTTAATAATCAGTGAACATTATTACTGCAGCTCCACTTTCAAGGCTTTCATTTCAACCATAAGAGAATTTCAGCTGCATGAAAATTGAACCCAAGGTGGACTGAGTTTTGTTCATTGTTAACATTTAGTGGGTTTTAAGTTCCTCGAGCTTTCACAAAATTAGAGCAATTATATAACATGCTAACTTTCCTTCAGTAGTTGTACACCCTATAATATGTTTTAATCTATCTGGAATCTGCCAATGGAAGAAGTGTGGAGATTTGCTGAGCCCTGAGATCTGGAGAGGCTTTCTCTCTTTTTTCATTTGTGGCATGCAGGGCAGGCAAGAAGGAAACCTGGCATTGACAAAATGAACCCAGCTAAATCTGTGGTCCTCACAGGGCTAAACTTAACTGTTCAATATTTCCATGCAACATGCAATTGCCTGTTTGTTTGTTCTCTGGGTGCTGCTTTTTTTAGAGGGCGAATTTCTGACCCTGCCAGCAGCAGCTTCACAGGAAGCCTTATTTCAAAGGGCTGCCTAGTTCTGCATTGCAAACCCAAGAGGCTCACACGGTTCGTGTCAGTATTTTGCTTGCCTGGTGCAAGCCACAAAATCCTTCTGATTCTTGGCTGTCTTGCATCAAAGGAAGAGATTTTATCTGAAAAAAATCTCAATAGAGCAGCAGTACAGCTAACACTGACAAGAAACACATACAGAATAGCTCTGCAAAGACAGGACTCACCCCAAAAGTGTCCTCCTCTGGTTTGTGGGTGACAGTGATCGGTGGGGTGGGACTCACTTCATAATCACCAACTGAAACCAAAACACCAGAGACACAACGTTCAATGCACACCCCCCAGGATTGCAAGGCACCAGCACATCGTCCCCACGGGCACTTCCCTACCCAACAGATCCTGTTTACCCCTGGAAGCAACAGTTTACTGTTTCAGAAGGCAAAAGCCTCCTCTAGTATTTTGCTCACACATGGAAAGCCAGAGAAGAAGGCACTTACTTGACACAAAGTTATCCGTACTCTCTGTGGAAAGGACAAACAGAAGCAAAACAGTTAGGAACACACCAAAGTGCGGGCTCTTTCACCACCCCTCCCAGCCACACACCGCCACCCCGTGAGCCCAGGAGAAATCCAAAACATTCCATAACGTCTCCTGCTTGACAACTGTAACTGGAGATCTCTCCATGGTGTGCCAGCAGGTGCTGGCGGTCACCATCAAGAGGATATTTCCTGCTGTATGAGGCCTTGGCCTAAAAGAGGAGGAAGAGGACAAGGAGGAGGAAGATGCTAGGCCAAAATGGAGAATAATATCATGCTGTACAGAAAGTTGAACAATTCCACTTTCATTAGTGCTAATGTCAAGAAGGCAGCATGGTCCCCAGGATGCCAGCCTCATGGCCTGCTCTGTGCTCAGCTCTTGGTTCACTCTGTCCTCTCCCCAAGAGCCCTGCTTGTCCTGCTGCTCTAGCAGACCGTGGAGGAGCTGGATGTGAACAGTTCCATTCCAGCTGGGAGTCTTCCTTCAGCTCCTCCAGAAAAATGTGCCAGACACCTCGGGCCAGCAAGGGCAAAGTTTTAGGGGGAGTGAGGATGGATGTACATAGAGGGGAGAGGAGTAAGTTTTGCCTTGCACAACAGTCTTCACCTCAGCATAAAGCCTTAGAGGGACAAGGACCACCTCTCAAGGAGAACATAGGATCTTGGGATGGCAGATTGAGAGAAGACTCTTCATAGCCCCCACTGAGTCACTATCACAAAGACCAGCTGGATGTTCCGCTGCCAGTCACTCCCATGGGCAACCTGACTGCTCCAGGCTACTCAGGAAAGCTTATTCAGCTCCAGAGACAGCCAAGGTCCCGGATGACGAGGTCTAAAGCTCTCAGTGACACTCTGTTTAGAGAGTACAAGAACAATGTCAGCTTTCAATTTAGTCACCCATGTAAGAAATTGAGCCCAATATTAACAGGAGTTTACACAGCTTTGCTGGCAGAGGGATGCTGGAAGGATGTTGAAATGTTCATGTTAAAGTACGGTTGAGGTTCGGAACGCAATAAAACCACCCCAGGGTGACAAACATGGCTTTCCAAATGAGAGGAAGAAACCTGAAAAAATATTTTTGTTTCAAGTCAAGCAGAAGCAAGTTTTCTGGGCTTGCTCTAGCATGAGAAAAGGATTAAGGAAGACATATTTCATTCAGAGAGTTTTTTAATATATATAGTTTTAATCTATTAAAATAGTTAGAGTCTAGTCATAAAACATTTGTTTCTTATGTTTTTTCCTTTCCATTTTTCTTTGCTGGACTAAGATATTCAGTAGAAATTCACTAAAAGATTTTCCCCACTAAATCTTATCGTTTTTGGAAGCATAAAATGTAACAAGAAATTTTGGTCAGCTTGACCTCTACAGAAACTTTCCAAAGAACTGAAAACTCATCAAGTGGGAGATAAGTTAATGTCTGTGGATTAAATAAGGAGATTATAGCCCATGTTACTGGGTGGTAGTCCAATAACGACATGCAATGATATTTTCACTGGAAGCTGAAGCAAATCTGTCCTTGGAGACACATGCAGGAAGGACAACAGCTCCAAGGGCCGCAGCATCATGGAAAGCAGGATATGGCACAGCAGCTCCCATTCAACTGTTACCAGCACCTTTTAACCTCTAACTTGGGAAAAGTGCCACCTGGTACAGTGCCAATAACAAGGTGACAGCTTCTGGATCTAGACAATGTGCCCATAGTTGTTCTTCCCTGCTGACATGAAGCCTTCCAGGAACTACGCTGTCATTAAATAATACTAATAATCTCCTTCTGGATAGTTAGAGCAAACCTTGTATGTGTGAACACCTATAGACAATAAACTTCTTGAATGAATCACATTGGGGAACCTTCAGTTTTTAGCATTTTCTGGAGGAATTGACCTTCAAATTGATAATTATAAACATCAGTTCTATTAAATGTTAATGGCACCTTTGGCAGTGGATGGAGCGATGAACTTCAAGGAAAATAATTTACACCCTGGATTACACTGACAGGGTCTGCCTGGATGAGGAATGACTTGGGACTTTGGATCAGAAGGAATAAAAGAAATAGGTCATTTCCTGCTGGAGGATGGTTCAGTTCTATAAGTACTCCACATGCACAGCACATATAAGGCGTGGGTGAAGATGTGTTCACAAGGGCAATATTTTATGTATACTCCACACAAAAGGATTCTCCTGCGGCCTTCAACATGAGAGGCTCTTCAGGCATTAACATCCCTTCCCACAGCACCGTTTTCACAATTGACTCTTCAGAACAACAGATCTGCCCGATCTTCTGGAGGTCCAGCACCTACTTAGAGCTGTCCTCATTTCTCAGGCAGAGATATTGAGTCACAGAAGTGGGACCTGACAAAGCTGAGACTGTAAACCCGTGTTTCTCTACGCCCACCTACATTTCATAAGATGCTCTTCCTCCCCAGCAGCAAGAAACATAAATAGGTCAGATAGCCAAAGAGGGCATCATCCTTGAAGCCTGAATACCAATTTTTTGCTCCTATCCATATCAGTTCATTTGTTCGATTGTCAGATCTTCGAGGCGGAGATTTAGGTTTCCATTTGTGATATCTGACCTACGGGAAAGCTCTGTATACATATACAGTGTGATATAAATAATAAATGAGACTACCATTGGTATTTTTCTATATTTAGAAAATGCCCTATTTTGCTGGATTTTCTTGGGCTGCAGGGGCCAATTTACAGCTGCCACTTTCTCGTGGTGCTGCTCCTAAAGGCAGCAGCGGGCACAGCTCTTAACTCTGTGGTGGCCAGCACTGAACTGCAATAGGAAGAGCAGACCAATACCCACAACACTCCTACAGAGCCAATAGTCACTACAGACATCTTGGCTGAACTCGCCACAGCTATATCTCCATGTTCTCAAAGGCTTTCCCGCACTGAAACCCTACTGATTCAATGTGGAATTCCAAATCATTGGCTAAGAAAATCTGGCAAACAGCTTGATGTCAAGCAACTTGTTGAGCCATTGCCTTTTGTTTTTCTTTTGGTAGGGATTGTCAGCCTGAAGTTGCATGTCGTTAAAAATGCATATGTTATTAAAAAATAAAACAAACATGACAGTACTGCATCCAGCTATAATCATTACACAAAATAGAGTCCGAAGAAGAAGACAAAGAAAAGGAAAAGGGTTATCCCAATTTAAGGGGCTTTGATTTCTTTAGCGCATAATTAGCAATCATATAGAATTTTACTATCAAAAAAGTGGGCATCCTCTTTGGGGGTTCTCAGAAGAGATCTAAAATAACCAACCAACCCTATATGTTTCTCTCTCTGAAGTCTCTAAAGGTCTTAAAATATATTGCAGAATATATTACAAAACAACAACAATCTAAACCAGAGAGCCTCTTTCTTTTCAGTGAAATTTGGCCTGACTTCCACCAAAGCTCAAGATGAATTTTTTTCCTCTTGATATGAGGAAAGTAGAATTTCCTGCTGCTAAAGTGCTCTCAGAGCTCACTGCCTATGTTAATCCTTATACACAACGGATCAGCACCAAGGCTTCCAATACAACATTACACTGCCAGGTTTCAAGAGAACCTGGAACTCAGGGTCACAATCTTGCAAAGCTGCTGAAAGCTCCACAACACTGAAGTTACTCCTGATACCTCATCTAGTGTTATGTAAAACACTTCTTGAGTCCCAACAGATGTCAGTTTGGATAAAACTATACCTCACCTCATGCCTATATATCAAAAATATCAGTGGATGATTCTTCTTCACCACCTTTCCATGTTTTTGTGCAGCACTGATCACTGAGTCAGAGAGCTGTTATGACACCACTTTAACAGTAGAATCCTACTTATTAGGAAAAAAAAAAAAAAGAATAACTAGAGATCCTCTCTTTCAAATTCCTGCTCAAGAAAGGTTGGCTTGTATTAGGTTGCTCAAGGCCTTGAATACTTACAAGGATCACCAGTGGAAGCACATTAACACCTTTGGATTGGAACTATAATCATATAAATAGAATATCCTACCTGGAAAGGGCTTTTCAAGGAAATGTCCTTTAATGGTTTGGTTGGCTGAGCCCAGCTGGTTGGTGGCCACAATTGTATAGTTGCCATTGTTGTAGTGAGTAGGTTTGTTGAAGAGTAGACAACCTTCCGACACCTCCCCTTGTTGGTAGAACTCCATGTGGATGATCTCCGTCTCCCGGAGGACCTGGCCATTGTGCAGCCAGTGAAGGGTGGGAGCTGGGTTCCCATGCACCGCAAACGCAATACAGTGCTCCAGGTGCAGCACTGGCTCCTCCAGCGTTAGGATGCGAGGGGGATCTAGCAAAGAGAAACACGGCAGAGTCACAGCACCCAACCACCCACATCACCTCTGTGCACCACAGAAGTTAAGACTGTTGAGAGCATAACCTCCAAAATCCTTTGCTCCCTGTACCTCTCCTGTGGATGTCTGCAAAGAAGGAATGCTGAGCCACAAGAACTGCTCCACAGAATGATAATGTGAACCACAGCCAGCTCCTCTGGGCTTGTGCACAGCAGTATGAGTTCAGCACAGTGCTGGAGTTGCCCAGGCCACGCTACGGCAGCATGTTCACATTACAGAAGACACTACAATGCAGAGCTCTTGCATTACATGTTAGATGTGCAAGATTCCTGCAAGGGCTCTCCAGTCACACTCAGGCATTGGCACTCAACCATTCAAGCAAAAATCCTTCAACAGCAGTGCCTCCTTGAGGGGGTTGATTGCCTGCGTATTCTGACCACTGAACATCCTCTAGGGACGTTTTAATTAAAGGGAGAAGAGTAGAAAGAAAAAGCTGAGACTGCACCTAAAAAATCATGCATGAGCATGCATGTCTCCCTCAGGAAACATCCCAAAAATTCAAGTGCTGCTCCACCATCATTCTTGAAACCCAAATTACAATATCCAAGACTAAGGTCCCAAATCCTGAGGCTGACAAGGGATGATCCAGAAGAAGTTTTGTGGAGCAAAAGAGAAAAAGATTTATGTCTTTCCTAAAAAAATCCTTTTTCCTCACAGCATCCAAGTGCAAAAGCAACCTACTAGGCATCCATAAGGAACAAAGATCCACCAACATTCACCCCTCTTTTGGAGAAAAAAAAAAAAAGAACCAGACAGTGAAGTGGGTAAGAAAGAACAAGGTTCAGAGCTGCTGGAATTTGAGCAAGGTTTTCTCAACAACATTCAGGTACCCAGAACCATAAAGCTGCATCCCAGCCACTTAGTTTCGCTTGTAAGCCTAGATCTGAAGGTGGCTTACTCACATCTTCCTGGCAAGGGAGATACCAAAACAGACATCCACCCACACACAAAAAAACAGATCTTTTAAGTGTGAAATTTCAGCCTGAGTGATGGACCTGGGCAGCAAGAGCAGGGGTAGCAAAAACCATCAGCAGCTTAGAGGATTACATGGGTGAAAATAGGCATTGGCATGATACCGTTGAAAGTGTGAAGGAAAACATGTTCGAACGCAGTGCACAAACACCCACCTGCTAACTGATCACGCCTCAGCTGACGTGAACTTCAATATCTGCACTCTTCATGCATCAGTTTTATTTATTGGGAGGAAGATGAAAGAAAGAAAGCATCTCCTCTCCCCTTTCCAGTTCTCTGAGGCTGCCTTACCTTCATGGGACCCCATAGTTCCTGCACACCACTACACACACAGGACAGGTTCACCCAGACCGGTGTCTTGAGGATTAGGTGAGTGGATAGATTTCCAAACTACAGATTTAGGGCAAATGCTACAGACATAGCAACATATAGTAAATTTTAGCTGCTTGAGAGCGCAAAGCTGTGTAAACTACTTCTTAAGGTCAGGTTTGTGTTAAGTTATATTAGAAAGCAGAGCAAAAGTTTAGGTACTTGCAGCTAGAAATAAATGGTTGAAATTTGACGTGTGTGTTTACACGGCGTTTGCTGTTTAACTTCATAGGAACAAACCTGGAAGGAAGTAAAGGCATCTCTGAAATCAGAGGCAAAATTTACACTGGCTTTACCAAGGGTGACATTTAACCTCTCAAACATCATCAGAGTGAGCAACTATATGTTTGTAAACAGTGTTTTAGCCTCTCTCTGCTTTTCCTCACTCATGGATTGATTTTCCACATGTTGGGTGGAGATATATGCACCAGTGTGGGACACTGCTCCTTGCCCAGTGTCTCTCTGCTATAACAGAAGTATCAGGAAAGCAAAAATAATGGCTTCAAAGGGACAGCTGTGCTAGAATCAGCCTCTACCTGTGGTCAGCATCCAGAAAAAGGGCACATCACAGGTAGCAGTTGGGTGTGCATTCACACTGTTCCTCAGGCAGCCCTCCCTCCAGCCTCTACATGGTCAAGGTCTCCCCACCACTACTTACAGTAGACAGTGAGCAGCACACTGGCATTGCTCATGCCCACCACGTTCTCGGCAATGCAGGTGAGCAGGAACCCGTTGTCCTCACTGGTGACATTCACCAAGGTCAGATTGATGGCATGAACATTGGTCCAGTTGAGGTTCGTCTAAAAATCCCAGAGAGATATATAGGCAGAAATCAGTGTCTCCTGCCCCCAAAAGCTAAGGATCCCAACTTCCACGTAAAATGCAACAGCATGTCTAGCATCCAGGGACAATTAGGATTTGGGTGATGGAGGTGTTTCCCCATCTAAGTAAGTGCACTGTATCCTAGAAGAGTAAGTATTGGGGAAGAGGGGTGTGAGGGAGTCACAGTACTAAAGCCATGATAAATACAGCTTGTCTTTAGAAAAGCTTGCTTAGTAGAAAGCTTCAGCTGCAGTTATTACAAGCACCTCTAATCAGGTAGTTTCATTAGAGGAGTTAGAGTTAAGATTCAGTCAAGGAATACTGAGCTACCACACCTGCAGTTTTCTGCAATAGAAAGGAAAAGTTTTTCTGCCTGCAATAACTTTCAGCTAGCCCTCAGGTCCTCATCTGGCTAGGAGATGGCTTATATTACCCATCAAATGTGATGACTTACTTTTCTCCCACAGCACTCTGGCATTTATCTAACCTCGCTTTGGGCACACAAAGCCCTCGCAAGCCTACAGTGGCTGCAGAACACTGCTGGGTCAGATGTAGGCTGCCGACAGCTCTTCGACCCCTACCTGGTGAGTGTTAATGGAGTGGAGATCCGCAACGGTCCAGTCCACGTCGGGCAGCGGCGAGCCTGAGCCGTTGCAGGTGATCACTGCGTTCTCCCCTTCCCGCACTGTTAGGTTCACGTGGCTCACACTGATCTCGGGGAGGTCTAAGAGAGCCAGACACCAAGACACTTAGGTGGGAAGTGGCATTCGCTGCAGCTAGCCACAAGGTCCGTGTGTGCAGACACGGATCCTGCTCAGCTGCTTCCCAAAAAGGCCTCCGGTGATGGTGGAGCAGCCTCCAGCATCCTGAGGCAAGGAACAGGACGCAGAGGTCAAGCACTGCCTGTCAAAGGAGACGGGAGCATGGAGACCAGGGGGAAGTCACACACACTGCTGCCATCCTAGCAGAATCACACACAAACCATAGTGTTTTGTGCCATCCTGGCTCCTCTCCCTCCTCACACAAACACCTTATCCTTCTCCTCTAATCGCACTGAAGCTGCTCTCGAGGGCAGTCACCTGGGAAGGGTAAAGCCTCATGTGCTGGGAGAGGATCCAAAGCCTTCACCACCCCCGAGGACACAGCGCAGAGCACCCAGGAGTACGGGTGGGTAGAGCATCCCTCTAATTTATAACAATCAAGACAAGATGACCAAGGATGTGTCCTCATATTAACTGCAGCTCTCCTATTAAAAGGTGCCCTTGCTCTTCCTCCGAGGTAGCAGAGAGATTCACTGATTTATAGCAGCCCTGATTTACACCTCTTCGGTATTTGCTGCCACAGGCGCCAGATATGCTTGCAACGTGCCACAGACGGTGTCGGTCACAAGCAGAAGGGCAAACAGCCCTTTCTCTCTCTCTTTTTTTTTTTTTTTTTTTTTTTTTTTCTCTCTAAACATGGGGGAGGCTTCTTGGGCTCACTCAAGACAGTCAGGGTAGGAGGACAAGGTAATTGCCTGGTGGTCCCCTCCCACAGGGGATACATCCATCTTAACGGGGATATCCAGCCTTTTGTTGCCACTGGGACACGGCAGCAGGAGGGAAGTACTGTCACATGACAGGGTAGGAGAGGTGTCCTGAGGAATGGCACTAGCGTGGACAGCAGCAAGGTCACAATGCAGCCACTTTCTCTGAAATGTTTTACTGGAATGTTCAGAACTGATTTCAAAGCAGTCTGCTGCCTTCTCCTTTCTGCTTCTTTCCCCAGGAGGAACTTGGTGATGCCAAGAGGCAGCAGGACAACTGGGGGTCTGATGCCTGGTGTATTGACCAGGCCATGAGAGGAGCTCGCTGGGGCAGCAGGTCCATAGGATGAGCACAGGGGCAGGCAGGAGGGAACACATCAAGCTCTGAGGGTCTCCCCCAGTCCAGCTGGCATCAAACATGGCCATAACGAGTCACACCAGCCCTCTGGACTAAAGGCAGAGGCAAACAGAGCCTTGTTAGGACAATCCTTAAGTCATTTTAGTGCTCAAAGAGAAAAGCTCTCCCCAGAGGAAAGCGCATCAGTGGAGCTCCTTTCTCTGCTAGGGGGCTACAGAATCAGGGGAGATACTCACCCTACATACCAGAACATCTGAGTTCACAGATCGGCACCCTGCTGCCCACCCAAGTCTAATAATACCCTAGATGAAGTCACCTTTCCTCCCTTCCCTGATCCCTGAGGATTTTTTTTTAATCTTTGAAGATTATTCTTCCCATTTGTGGAGGAAATTACCGCAGTCTCTCAAATCTTTTTAGCCCATCCAAATGCGGGCATGCTTTGGCCAATTTCCAGAGCTTAATAAAGGGATACTGTGAACTTGAAGAACCATACAAACCCAAATGTGCATAGTGCTTGTCTACTCCTGCTATAAGAAACATAACATTCCTAGAACCGAGATCATCATAAAAAAAAAAAAAAAATGCTACTGTGTTTTTCCTCCTTTTTCCCAGGCTGTGAATTTGACAGATGCTTGTGCATAGACAGCTTAATTGTTCTGCTTATGGTACATGTCCTTCCCATATTCTACAAGGGATGCTTTCCAGTAACAGCAATAGCAGAGCAAAAACTGACACTGAACAAGCAGCTGATGTGCGAACAAGGTGAAGAGGACAAGGAATAACTCTTGAATATGCCTCATGCTGCTCCTGGGGCCATTGGACTCTTTTAAACATCAGCAGGAAGCAGAAAGAGATATATAGTCTGCCTCTTCCCTACAGACTGTGGCTTTTGACTGAAAAAAATAAAACAAAGCAAACGAATAAAGACATGTATTCCCTAAGAGTAATTACAAGAGATAAGGTGACCATGCCCTTTAACAATATGCCATTTCCATGATTTGCTAGGCAAAAGGGAAGAGCAACAAGAAACACATCCTTGTCAGAGAACGGACTGATCACACACACTTTGTCAAGCAATAGCATTGCAGTGGAAGAAATCCCCCAAATCACCCCATACCTTCAGGCATCAACAAAAGCAGCCCTGTTTTTACCCAGAATATTTTAACTCGCAAACTACGCGGCGTTCTCGGGAGCGCGACGCTGTCCTGTGACACCGGCCTCCCCACGACGGAGGTGCTGGTGCTGGGAAGGCTCCTCCGAGCTTGGCCGGAGCGCGAGGGCGACGCTCCCGCAGCGCCCGTGGCTGCTGCCTTACCGCACTGCGTGATGTTCATCTCCTGCAAGGGGATGATGGCCGCGTCCATGGTCATGCAGTAGAGCTCCTGGTACTGCAGGCTGGCCTCGCCCTTCTCCTGCCACAGCTGGATCCAGCGGATGTCGCAGCTGCAGTTAAAAAGGTTCTTCTCTAGTCTCCTACGGGCAGAGAGAACATGAAAAGCGGCGGTGGGGTGGGGAAGGACACCCACGTCACTCCCATCTCCTGGGCTCGCCAAGAGGAGCGGAGCCAAAACAAAGCTGCCCGAAGCTGCGTTTCAAACATGAAGACAGCGATGGGAGGATTCTCCAGCCCAGGGACCATCAGCTGGAGTGGCCACTTGGCTGGGGACAGAGCTAAGGTCAGCAGGATGGGGAGCTCAGGGACGTGAAGACCCGGTAGGAATCTCCACCATGGGCTGCATGGGGAAGGAGGCAACAGGAGGACGGCAACCACATGGACAAGAGGTCCTTTCCTAACAGGAAATCTCTCCCAAGTCTTCTGGCACGTCACATCCTTCCCTATTCCAGAGATGGTCGCTACACACCTGCGTGTTCACATGCCCTCTTCCACACACCCGGGCAAAAGGTTCTGGCACCTCTCAGAACTCCACACACAGATACACAAGCCCCATCTGTCACTGCAAAGAGCACGTATCTGTGACCAGGTCCCATGGCTGAATTAGAGGCAGCATCAAAATATGCATCTCTTGGCAAGGGATCAGACAGGACCACATTGCCCCAAAATACTGAATATTTCACATTTTAAAATGTCAGTGCTTGCATAGGACCAAGACCATGATGGGGAAGGCAGAGCCACAGCCCCTGAGCACCTGGTGAAGCTGGCAGCTCTGCTCCTCCTTGCACTGTATTAACGCAACCCTCCTACTGATCTAGGACACCAGCTAATGCACTGAGTATCGTGCATTTTAATCAAATCACACAGACCTGCATTGAGACCTTGCTGACCTGACCAGGAGAAATGGGAAAAAAAAAAAACCTGCCTTTAATGTACTCCATTTAAAATACAATTACATGTGTTTTATATACCAGAAATGTTTATTATTATTGATTTTCCAACCTATTAACCATTTCATTTGCATTTTTAAAGCCCTGCAGCTCTCTGCAGAGATGCAAAGAGCATGAGTCTGATAAGGAAAGGGAACCCAATGCACAGCTGGGAGGACATAGTTAACAGGTTTTGCATGGATAAGACACAGGACAGCGCAGAAAAGCAGAATTTCCCCTTTCCATTGCTGAAAAGCAAAAAAAAAAAAAAAAAAAAATCAAAAACACCCCCTCAACAATTTAGATATTGTTCAGGTGGCAATTTTGGGTTACACAAAGCAAGCGAAAATAAAGCCACAGTAAAAATCAGTGGGTTTACCAGAAGGTGTGGATGAACAGTAGCTTGGCGTTTGTAGGAAGATCCATCAGAAGGGTGCTCAGAAGCCTTTCTTTTGCCACTGTGGCCAAGTATGCTCTTGAGCTCTGCTGAAAAAAGTGAATTTAGTATCAATTTTGAGGTTACTCTTGCAATTTACTTTTAAAGTGTTATATGGGCATTTAAAAAAGGTTTTGTACCTGTGTACTGTTCGTAGTTCACCAATCCTCCTTGTGTCTATTGAGAAAAATAGGAATTATTCCATTATTACAATGTTAATTCAGGAATAAGAAAACAAAAGCAGAATTTTACTTCTATAAACATAGATATACCTTTGAATAATTCTAAATACCTATTTTTAAAAAAAAAAACTTAATTAAAAGCAATTGCACTAAAGTTGGAAAATAGGAAGAGTTTTCTAGAACTTGAATGAAAACCACCATTTTCTTAAGGTTTTGAAACATTTCTTACAACACTACAGAACTAAATAATTTAGAGAAGAGACCCTGCTCCTTAGTAAAGTGTAAGGATTTATCTACGTAAGCTTGCAATTTTTCTCCTTCCGTACCTTATCTTCAGTACTTTTCTGTATGGAACCACCCCCACACCCAGCAACACTTGCCTAAGAAATCCACTCACTCTAGAAAGACTACTCTAAAAAATCTCCCTCTTGGATCTTCCCAGCTTTTCTTCGTATTTTCCCTCATATTTTCTGCTCTGCCAGAACACTGCATGCCTTGAACAGCACAGAGGAGCGCAATAAAACAACAAGCTCTTAAGTGGTTCTTTGAAAAAAAGTCCCCTACTCTCCTAATGAATGACCTCACACCTGTCAACAGGGAGTTTTCAATGTTTCACAATACCAACACATCTATCTGAACTCCCTTTGGAAAAATAAAGCTGAGCAAGAACATTGCTAACTGTCTCCTCCTCCCACAGCAAACTCTTACTAATTTCTTTCTGGCTCCTTTTCCATTATGCATTGGAAAGGAAAAATACTGACTCCATCCACATCAGATAAAACAGTAAATTCGTTTTTACTGTTATCACATGCCTTCTTTTGCCAGTTTGAGCAATCATTAAACCCAATTATGTCAGTGCTGAAAAATGTTCATTACCTTGCATTCATCAGTAGCAGAGCCCGAGGACATCTGTTTGCTGCTTCTGAAGTGCAGCAGCAGCTCTTTCACAGAGTTCTTCACTCGGACCCCCTGGAAAGGTCCTCTGTGTTGCTTTCCTCCTCCCATGTGTTGATCAACTGCTGAGACATGAAACAAAGTTGACATTTAAGCCATCAACACACGAGCCATTCCCATGAGAAGAAATCATACGAAGCTTGCAGAAAATAACCTAGAACTTGGCTTTCAACTGAGAGGAGAGAATCCCCTTGAAACAAGATGATGATCCAAAGAAATCCCTCACCCATTTCAGAAGTTTGCAACTTCCCTCAATTTAGTCATCCTGGAATCTCCCCTGCCTGGCTCTTGTTGATAAAGGGCTGGAAATATCAAACCAGCTCAGCATTCACATTAATGCTTAAAGAACACCACATGAGTGAGCTGCTTTTGCCTAACATGGAAATAACATTGTTAATTACTCTTGGTTTTGATGTCCATGCTGGACAGCTCTGTCCTTTCAGACCCTGCTTGTTTCAAAGCTCGAGCACAACACTCCCCCAAGTGACCTCTGCTGTTTCATAACTTCTCCGAGATCGGATCCGTTTTGAGGCTTTAAAAAACAGAAGTGAAAGACCGGAAGCCATGACTTCACACACACAACTTGAGCCAAGTAAGATGACTCAAGAAGGAAAGTACAAGCTTTAGCAGATAAATATTAGATGAACAACCACACACGACATGGGTGCTATGAATATACAGATACATACACACATACACTCATACCTGAAAAGAGGAGGAAAACAGAATAAACCTCAGAAAATTTCAAAATGTGCCAGGTCAGAGATCAAGTCTCAAATTACAGAGGCTTCTGAGATATACATATATATACATATATTACATTTATATATATATATTAAAAAAAAAAAACGAAGTAAACAACCTCTCCGGGGGTTTCCGTGTACCTCACCACAGCCAGTGCCTCATCACAGAGTATATGATGCAAAAAGGCTTTGGATGCCAGAATAGTGATCAGCCCCTTCATAGAAAGCGTCTTTGGAACTTTAAGAAACTAGTTGTTTTTGGCAAACAAAAACCTCACAGCAAAGCGAGTCCCCGAGGGACTAGGGAATGGAGAAGCCCCTCGGGATGGGCGAGGGCGGAGGCAGGACATGCAGGAAGCCCAAAGCAACGGTTGCCCCAAG